>JASXTE010000011.1:3360000-3797500 GCA_030280995.1 Hemileia vastatrix
GACTTGTAAATATTTTGGTGATACCCGTCCCTTACTTCAATAAAATCCATGGGGGGTTTTGCCAAAATTTCTTATAAGACTTGTGAAATTCTTGACATGTAAGAATTTTGGGGATACCAGTAAAATGCAGGGGGTAGTAAAGCCAAAGTTTCATATAAGACTTTCAAGATTCATGAAATGAAAGAATTTTGGTGATACCCACCCCTTACTTCAAAAAAATCCAGGGGTGGGGGATTGTCAAATTTTCAAAGGAGACATGAAAATTATATTTAAAAAAAGAATATTTAACATTAAAATATGAAAATTCAAGTAATGATTGATAGAGTAAAGAAATAAAGGAGTTTAAGATAAAATTTTATGTACAAATAAATATGAAAAGTTGAAGTGTGAGAGAAATAAAACAAACTAGTCATCCAACAATTTCTTTAAACGTTCAATTTCCTCAACAGATTTATTAGCTTTAACACATTCTATCAAGAAATCTTTCTTTTTTGAACTTTCTTCATGATCAAACTTATATTTCATCTGCTCTAATAGGTTTTTAAGTTTGATTGTTTTCTCCTCTTTTTTGATTTTTCAATACTTAGAGTTAACTCAAACTTCTTCTCCAAATCTTGGGCCCAACCATCCTTCTGTAAAGAGAGCTTGTACTTCCTCTCCTCCAAATCTTGGGCCCGATCATCCTTCTGTAAAGAGAGCTCATACTTCCTCTCTTCCAAATCTTGTAGCCTATCATCCCTCCTTAAAGAGAGCTCGTATTTCTTCTTTTCAAATCTTAGAGTCTTTTTAGCAATTTCTACTTGTTCTAGAGTGATAATAAAAATTAATATAAAGTAGAAGAAAATTAGAGTAAAGTAATAAGAGGTATGGTATCACTTACCAGCATCACATTTCTTTAAAAATTGTTCCATAGACAAAAAAGGGGTTTGTGATGAAGTAACACTTTTTTGTCTTCTTTGTGAGTGGAAATTTAGACTACATGAAGCCCTACGCATCTTGTTCAAGGTCATATTTTCCTCCTCATCATTGTCACTACCTTCAGACTCAGTTGATTGAGGATCCTGGGTTTGTTCATCAGCCTTTTAAGAAATAAGAAAAAGATAAGTAAATAAAAAATAGAATTGATAAGATAAAAGAAAAAAGAAACAGACCTGAGTTAGATTTGGTTAAGTTAAATCACCAATAGGATCTACAGAAAAGCTATCTAGATTGGTCTCATTCAAATGAGGGGAGGCTTGAGTGGAGGAAGAGGATGGGAAAAGAATTGCTTCAAAATCATGTTCGGAGATAGGATCATCTCCATCCAACATGTTTACAGGATTAACATTGGCTCGCTCTACAAAAATTGCATCCATCCCTTCAAAGTAAGGACATAAAGAATCAAGTTTATTGTCTATGGATTTGATACCCTTAGTTATATCAATGTTGGTAACCCCAAAACCAGTGTAAGATGAAAGAGGCTTTGCCTTCTTGTATTTGGCTTGGTAATGCTTGAAGAGTTCAGATATCTTTTTTGGCAAAAGATCAATCCTTCCCTTGGTTTAATTCCGTAATTTATTTGCCATTAAAAGATAGCCATTAACTTTTGATTCTGGGGGCCGTCCTACTTTAGTTGCATACTCAGTACCAAAACAAGAATCATAGTTAGATTTGGTTTTCAGCCAGTTGATAAGAATGAGATGATCATCTTTTTTTAATTGAATGGTCTTAGATTTCTCGGCTGAGAAGGGGAAACAGGGAGTAGTGAGATTTTAAGAAAAACTGAGTGATGGCTGCCTTTGAGAAGATCTAGGACCACAAGGCATGTTAAAATATAAATGAAGATGAAAAGGAGCAGAAACAAGCAGATGAGATGGTGAGGGGTTCTGGGCGGATAGAATGGACAGGATGGGATGAGAATGTGAGTGTGAAGCAAGGTAGAAGCCATATCCAGAGAGTAGTCCAAGATGTGGTTATGAAAAATTGAGTAAAAAAGTGTCGGATAAGAGGTGAAAATTAACACGTAAAGTGTCTAATAACCCAATTATTAGCAAAAATAATTGCAGAAGATAATTGGGGTATGCAGATTATTTTCCGCAATTAATTTAATTGCGGATTGGTCAACATTGATACCCCCTAATAGTTGCTAGGACTGAGTTCTCAAGAGAACCTTCTTCTTTTATTGATAATTGTAATGAGATCCTTTTAAATAAAAAGTATGATTCTTGATGATTCATTCCCAGAACTTTGTTTGAGAAAACCTCCAATTACCAACAGAAACCCCTGGAAAAAGTTGGTAAACCTTCTGCCCCTGTTGCACCTAAAAATTTTGAAACAAACACTTGCTTCAAATGCAGAAAGCCTTGGAAGAAAGGCCATGTTTGTGACAAAAAATAAATCTTGTTGAACAGACAGAGGAGCATTCTGATGACACAGTTGCACTGGATGATACTTCAAGTGATTGTGCCAGCAATATTTCATATGTATCTCACCAGGAAATTTAAATTCTGGAAGAGGATATTCATTATTTGAATAATATTTACATTGAGAATGGGAGGTGGGAGAGGGCTTTGGAGAGGGGAATTTAGGGGAATGGGGAAGTGATAAAAAAATTTAACAGTTTTTTGATTTTTTTTTTAATTTTAGAGAAAATTATATTTAAGTTCAAGTGAAATAAAAAAATTCTCATTAGTCTTTTGAGGATTTTTTATTTTTTATTTTAAATTAAGTGAGTTTTTTTTAATGTATAATTTTGGGTGTTTGAAAAGTAACAAATTTTTAAGTAGAAAAATACATGTCTTTAACTTCAGATTCACCACTTACCTCACTCTCATCTTCTTTAACTTCATTATCATCTTCAAATTCAACTTCTTTTCAATCATCATCTAAAACATTGTCAAAAAATGAACAGTATCGAAATAAAAGAAATTATAAAATAAAAATTCACTTGGATCAATTATTTGGCCATATTTCAAAAATCAAGTACTATAAAACTAAAGTTGAAAGAAAAAAAAATATCCGAAAACGTTACCTGAAAATATACATTAATTAACTGAAACTGGAGGTGATGAAGTTAAAGCTGTTATTAATAACACTTTCAAACCTCAATTTATTTACAAAAACCATTCTTTTAATGGTTTAAAAGATGAATCATTTAATCAACTCTGTGATCTCATCATAACACTCTATCAAATGGCTTTGGTTTGCTTATCTTTAAGGAATAAGAATTTGTTGGGTGGAATCATGATTGGAATTGGATGGAGACCAGGATTTGTTAAAGGTTTTTCTCTTGGTATGTTTAAAATTTTTTCTGGATTTTTTAATATCATTTTACTGAATTTAATTCAAATAGGCATATATTCTTTACTCAGATCTTTATCTAAAGCTGAATTAGATAATGATTTTCGAAAATGGAATACTTTACCTTCATTTAATTAATTTCTTGCTCTTTGAATTAAAAAACTCTTCAATAAAGCTTTTGAAAAAAATCATGAAGTTGCTACAAGATTTGGAATACCAAATTGGTGCGACTCTGAATGGGAAGATATTAGCAGTGATTATCTAATGTTTTCAAATGTTATAATCACTCATTCTGGATTTCATAACCAAATTCACACCAACTCAAATGATGCCAATTACCTCACTTATGGAATTTTCACATATATTCATCCTATCACTGGACAACCTATTCCATCACCTGCTAAAATTAAAGGACATGGATTATATTTCCCGGATCATAGATGTATAATTGATTTTGGATTAGGAAATGGAATCATCAAAACAGTTTGGAATTCTTCTTACGATAATCACCAAACCACAAAGGCTCCTCCAGGTTTGGAATCTTGTCAAGACTTCACGCATTTTGGTTGCTCTTTCCAGATCAGTCAAAAGTTAATCCAAAAAATAAAAAAGTTAAAAAAAGAAGAAAAAAGTAATAAATTTAAACATTCTTTAGGTAGATCTAAAAAGTATGGAGATTTGTAGAGTCACCAAATATTTAATATTCTTCCATAAATTTATAATAAATAAATATGATATTTCAATTTATGAAATTAAAGTAATGGGCCCACGAACTTGTGTTGTATAAATGGTAATCATGATAACATTAATTTGTTTCATGGGGTTCCTCTAGCCTATACCTGTGGAAAGTCCCAAACCTAGTTTCTAGACTTGATCTGCATTTTGGCTTGAGGAATTATCATTACTTTAAAAGTAGTATATTTGACATATCTTATTTATATATTAATTAATTTATGTAATTATATTAAATTTTGATGACTTTCACCCTTTACTTCAATAAAATGCAGGGGAGGGTATTGCCAATTTTTTAAATCTGACATGTGAAATTGATGACTTAGAAAAATTTGGTGGTACCCACCCCTTGTTTCAATAAAATGCAGGGGAGGGTATTGCCAATTTTTTAAATCTGACATGTGAAATTGATGACTTAGAAAAATTTGGTGGTACCCACCCCTTGTTTCAATAAAATGCAGGGGAGGGCATTGCCAATTTTTTAAATCTGACATGTGAAATTGATGACTTAGAAAAATTTGGTGGTACCCACCCCTTGTTTCAATAAAATGCAGGGGAGGGCATTGCCAATTTTTTAAATCTGACATGTGAAATTGATGACTTAGAAAAATTTAGATAAGCAAACTTATTGACTAGAAAGTAAAGATAGAAAATTCTTATTATACTTTCAAATTTTTGTCAAAAATAACATACTATATTCAAGACCTTTTATAAGTCAGCATATAAGAAAATATTACCAAAAAGAAATCAAACAAAATTAAATTAACTAGAAAAAAAATTTATCAATTGAAAAGGTCAAGTAATTTTTTTAATGTCCTCATAAGATTGGCCATTTTTAACACATTCCATAATGAAATCTTTTTTTTAAAACTCTCTTGTTTTTCCAATTCACAAGTAGCCATTTCTCTTTGAAATTGACGGTCATTTACTCTTTCCATCTGCTCTGCCTCAAATTTTTTTTCTTCCAAATCTAAGGCTTGCTGATCTTTCCTTAGCATATGATCAAACTTCATCTTCTCAAAGTCAAGGGCATTATTCGCAATAGTTGATTTTGCTGATAAAATTAAATTGAAATAAATAAATAAATGAGTTAATGATTAAGATATATAGTAAACAAAACTTACTTATATCATTTTTTTCAAAATAATCCTCAAGGGAGCCAAATGAGCTTGTTGAAGTATTACCACGTTTTAATAGATGGTTCAAGTTCATTGAAGTTGAGGCTCGACGCTTTAGTTTGGAGTTTGAACAAGAGGCTTCAGGAAGTTCATCTAAAGCAGCTTCTAAAGTGGGATTCACATTTCCAGAATTGAGATTATTTAATGGAGATTGAGTTTGAGTAGGAGGAGACTAGAAAGAAAGAGAAATTCAGAGAAGAATTGAAGAAAAAACAAAAAGTAAACATACATTTAAATTTTGGGCCTCTGAGGATTCAGATCTTCTGCGATATAATTGTTCTGCTTGATAGTCGGGATCATCTTCAGCTGAACTATGGTTAGAAGGTGGAGGGGATTGATCTTCTTCAAGTAAAGGTGTGTTGGGAGGATTATAGGAAGGTTTGGATCCAGAGGGTATATGCTTAGTAGTATCGTGTAGAAACCAAGGGTTTACATCAACTGGGGAGCCAAAAAGATTATCCATTTCCTCATAGAAAGGACACATGACATTGAGCTTTTTGGAAACAGTAGTAATTCCAATCTCCAAATCATCATCGTCAATACCAAAGCCAGTTTCATTTGCAGCATGATGAGTCTTTTTATATTTTGAATGGTAACTCTTAAATCTCTCCTTCATTTGTTTAGGATTGATATTGATTCTCCCCCTTGTTTTCTTCCTTACTTCATTGGCCATCAAGAAGTAGCCATTAACCTTTGAAGAAGGTGGACGTCTAATACGAGTGGACTTTTCACATCCAAAACATGCTTCAAAATTTAATTTTATTTTAATGAAGTTGATTATGATGAGATAATCATCCTTTTTAAGCTTACCTGAACCTGCCTTTGATTTTTCAGGTGTAGGGCTTGCTTCACGAGGAGACTTTTGTGATGAAGCAGATTTTTGAGTTACCTTTTGAGATTTGGAATGTCTGGGAGGCATTATGAAACTGGCACATAACAAGAAAAAAGATTAAGAAGTAGAAGAAATAAGTAAAAAAGAATGTAAACATGCCTGGTCAAAATATTGAAAATGTCAGGAAGGGGTGTGTGCCAAGGATTGATGGGTAGGTAGCGAGGAAGGTCAGTGTGTCACATGTGACAGGGATGGGGTAAGAAATGAAGGGATGTTTTGTGGCCAAAATGTGGTTGTGAAAAAAAACGGGAAAAAAGTGCTGATTTGAGGTCATAACTGACACCCTTTTTTGAAATAAGTGACTTTTTTGCCAAATTTAAGTGCTGATTTGGTTTGAAATCTGCACTTAAGTTAAGTGCGGATTTGCCAGAACTCACACCCCCTATTATCAAGGCGCCTCTTTGCCCAATCTTCAACCTCAGGCGCTAGTGCCTCACAAAACCAAGGTAATGACACACTAGTATCACTGAAATCTTTGTTACTGACCAAATTATCAACTAATAGATCAAACTCTTCTCAAAAAATTTTAAAATATTTAGGGTCTCTAATACCCCCTTTTGCTTTAACTCTATTTACCAAGACATCTAGGTACTTAATTGTATAACTTGTCTCCTCAGGGATTTTAGGCCATCTTTTCAACATCTGTGCTTTTAGAGCCATTCAATTGCATGTTTCATGACCATCCAGTTCTTCTAGCTTTTCTTTAAATTCATTTTCAACAAAAAATAATACTTGAAGCACCATATCATAATCTGTAGCTCCATGAACCTCCTCAAAAAATTTTGGGTATAGATTCCCATAAATCACAAGCTTTCATCCTTGCACCTAATAATTGTCAAAACACTAGGTGGTATTGGCGCTTTAGAGCTAGGCAATTTCCCCCTCTCCTGAGTAACTTAAGAGATAGTCACTGTAGTTTCCATACTACCTTTTTGAACTAGAAAGAACTTTTAAAATCAAACACTAAGAGTTTATACCAGCTATAAACTTTCAATACAGCCCTACACTATCCTCTGATAACGGCTCAATTCACCCGTTGTAGCCCCTATTACTCTTCCTTTAAGCGCCAGCTCAATTACTTCCTCTTTGACAAAACCCTGAATAAAAAACAACTGTACTTACAATCTGGCTGCCACTCTTGAAACTCCAATTGTAGAAAGACAGTTTTAAAATACTAACATATAGACACAATATGAGATGGGTTTGTTCTCCTTTCTAAAACTAATTTAAAAATAAGCGCCTATCACTTTAATATTTAAAGACAGTGAAAGCACATATTCTAAGTGTGGTTATATGTTTTTGGGGAAGAAAGTGGAATGAATTTGTAGATTTTATAAGGAAGGGTAATATATTTTAATATAATTAATCTATCTGTTGGATAGATCTATTCTCAGTAAGTGCTAGTATTCTCAGCCACTTCCTCTTGAAGCGCTCTATCTAATACCATCCTTACTGTAGCAATATAATAACTCTACAGTGCTAATTCTGGTATGCACACCCATTTTATGCAAAAAAATAAAATAAATCTATAATTTCTTATCAAAGTATAAATAATAACTGTACTTCACTTTCTTCCCTTTCAAAAGTGAGTTCTCTTTTATAATCCTGTATGATCAGCACCCTTCTCCTATGCTTCCTTCCCCTACTGGTTTTACTACACAAGAATATAAGATGGCACCTAAGTATCTCAATAACCTTTGCACAATTGTTAGAATAAGTCTTGGTCCTAATATTGCCGGTGTGGTCTTCCGAAATTGGCAGGGGCCTTTGTTGTGTGATTTGGCGCTGTTTGTGCATGTCTTAATTGATATCTGTTAAGGAATTGGGTATTTTTCTGGCTCTATTCTGTGGATATTGGGTCTGCGGGTATGTGGGTACTATCATTGGATATCCCTGGTGTTTCTCTATATTTTATGTCTTGTAGACATTTTTCATATTCTGAGTTTTAAGGGGTCATTTCCTCATTTTTCATTTATAAAAGATTGCTGTTTAATTTTGTTTTTCGTGTTTTACATGCTAAGATTAAGTCCTAGGTTTAAGTGCTTAGTACCATTGGATAGAGCTAATTTTTTTCTATATTTCATGTCTCAACGTTGTTATAGTGAAATTCCGTGTTTTAAAGGTTTTAGTAGTTGTAGCTAATTTTTCTAAGTAGATTAGTGGTTTTTATTGGTTTTCTGGCTTCAGGGAGGCCGGGCCGCTTCAGGCGGCATCTCCGACATTGGGCGGCCCACCCGCCTCTGTTTTAGGAGGTTGGGGAGCGCTTCAGGAAGGTTTTTTATGCAATTTGGCGGGTACAGGCGCCAGATTGGTGGGTGCGCATGGGCTCTTAGTTAGTGGTCCGTGTGTACATAGTGAATAAGACAGTTTGGGGCAACCTTAATCATCATACAACCATCTGGAGGTGATATCATTGTTCCTCACTCAGTTTTCACTGTTTTCTGGCCACAATTGGCTGTGTTTGTTGCAATTGAGTTCTTCATTTAACTTAACTTTGGCAACTGTTTTATCTGTTATAGTATTGCAAGCTATAGCAAGTATTATTGCTGTCTCTGGTGTGGATTTGCAGCTTACATCAAGTATCTTTGCTGTCTCTGGTGTGGACTTTGTTCTACATTTCAGTTCTTTGGTCTGGTAGTCTATCTGGGGACTACTTTCTTGGCTCATCAAGCAGTCAAGTGTGTTAAACAGGAACTTTAGCAAAACAGGAACCAACTTACTTTAGCAAGTAAATCTCACTCTATTTTTCTAAAGGTACAGGGGATTTTCTCTCTGGTTTTTCTCCAACTCCGTTGGTCAAGGCCTATAGCTAGTACTATAGGATTGTCTACATTTCTGGCGCCAAACGTGGGGTAGAACTTGCTAGTTATTTGGAATCTCTGTTTTCTTTGGTTGGCTCTTTTTGGTGTTTTGGACTGGAGGAATGGCTTCTGGTTCCTCTATTCCTGTGGTGACTGTCAGTGGGGGGGATGGTCCTCCTTCTGTGATGGTTAGGGAGTGTGTGAGGATTAAAACTTGGGATGGTACCAAGTTTAATGGGGAAGATGTCAAGTGGTTTCTAGAGAAGAATGAAACTGCTTCTGGAGTGGATGGTGCTTCCTACCTGGACATGGTGAAGCAGATTATCTGCTTCATTGGTGATAGGTCAGTGGAGAAGGAAATTGTGGCCATGTCTGGCTACAAGAAGAGGGATTGGAAATTGTTGTGTAGGGAGATGGTGGATAGATGGGGTGTCAGGTTCACTATGGTGGATCTGAACAAGGTTGTCAGTGAATGGCAATCTTATGGTGGTGTTGGTAACTTACATAGTTACAGGAAGTTTCTGCTACAGTTTGATCCTGTGGTGGAATATTTGGTGGAAGTGGAGGAGCTGGCACATGAAAATGCTGCCAAGGATGTTTTTTGGTCTGCCCTGGCTAGAGATGTCAGGATGGATGTGTTGAAGGAGTTGTCAAGAAAGGAATTGATGAAGACTCTTTCTAATGGGGACCAGAAGTTTCCTGCCTTGGATAAGGTGAAGGAGGCTGTTGAGGCCCATTTGAAGTTATTGGCTGTGGACAACTATCAGGAGGGGTGTGCCAAGTATGTCAGAAAAGTCAGTGAGGCTTTGGCTGAAGAGGGAAGAGAAGAATTTGGTGCAGGTTCTCAAACTGGAGAGGGACCCAGTGGTGGAACAGTTGGCTGACGTTACAAAACAGCTACATATTTTTGTTCAGGAGGCTAAGAAGGTTAATAAGGCTCCTTCTCTGCCTAGAGATTTTGATAGGAGGGCTGGTAGGAGTGATCCTTGGGTCTGCTCTTATTGCAGAAGGAGGGGGCACAAGTCCAATGATTGTTGGGCTCTGAACAGGGATGTGTCTGATGGAAAGGTGGAGTTTGATGACAGGGTTTTCAAGTTCCCTGATGGCTCTTTTGTTAAGCCCAGTGAGGGGCAGGCTCCTGTTGATTTGGTCAGGAGAAGGGGACGTCTCAATCAAAGGAGGCCAAGGTTTGAGGAGATTCCTGATCTGGGAAGTCTACTGGTAAGGAGAATGAGGATACTAAGGGAAAGGGGAAGGAGGTCAATGAGGTCTCTTTTTCTACTTCCTTTGGTGGTTTGGAGTTGTATTCTTGTTGTGGACAGTCAAGTGGTGAATGCTTGACTGGTGTTTATGATGTGGAAGCAGGAAAGGTGGGAAGGCCTAAGAGCAGTTCTCAGGCCCAACCAAAGCCAAATGCTTCAAAGGTGGATCCTAAGCTGAGTGCAGCTAGGAAGAAGTACAGCAAAGAGGAGCTGTACATGATGCAGAAGGGTATGGCTGACATGGGCCCCCCTAGTTTTGGCGCATTGGACATGAATGGTGAGCCAATGCCAATGGAGGTGGATTCTGACTCTGAGGAGGATGTCCCTTTGGCTTCATTGCAAAAGCCTGCTGGAGTTAGAGGTTCTGGTGAGGGATCTGGTTTGCTTCCTGTTAATGGTAAATCTGTTGGTGGTGCTGGTCCTTAAGAAGCTTCTAGGACCAAGGTGGTGAAGCAAATAGCTCACTTTGAGAAGCCAGTAGTGTCTGGTCAAGTTAATTTTATGGACTCTGTCCTGGAAAGGATGAATCAGGGTCAGGTTTCCCTATCTTAAGGGGAATTGTATGCTATCAGTCCAGGGTTGGCTGATATGCAGAAAAAGTTGTTGACCAGGAGAAGAGTTTCTTTTGGTGAGGTAGAATACATTTGTGATTCTGCTGAAAAGTTTGGTGAGGGGTGGGAAACTCATTTTTCTGCTCCTCTGGGATATGTCAATGTCACTCTGAATGGCAGGGAGGCAAGGGCATTGGTGGACTCAGGCTCTCAGATAAACCTGATTTCTTTGTTTGAGGCAACTGATATGGGCCTCCCCATCAAAACTGGTATTGGTGGGAATTCGAGAGGGATTGGTGGCCATGTCACTGAATTGGTTGGAACTTCAGAGTTTGTGAAGTTGGATGTTGACGGAGCCTCAGGGAAGGTTCATTTTTACATTGCTAAAGGTAATGTAAAAGCAGTTTTAGGTGGGCCATTCTTGATGGACTTTCAGGCAAGAATTGGTTATCAATTTGATTTGGGAATCAGTTTGGAGTTGACTGGTGAAGATGAAAGGAGACTTCACATGAGGTTGTCATCACCTGGAGAGGATGGTTGGGAGACCAGGCCTGGTTTATCTTCAATGTGCCAGTGCATGGACTGCTACAGGAGAAGGAAGGAAGTGGGTGCTGCCTCTAGTTTTTTGGAGTGCGGCTCAGGCTCTATTGAGAGTCTATCTTTTTTAGAGTAATAAGGGCTGATCACCCTAGTGCTACAACCTCTCCCCAAGATGAGGAAATCCCAGGTTGTAGTAGGTCAGCTCCCTTGGAGATATACCAAGTGGATTTTCAACTTTCTCTTTTTAATGCTTCTCTTCTCTGCAACTATTCATCAAGTTTTTTAACAAGTCTCTGTTCTCTCTCAAGATTCTTAATTATTTTTAATTCAAGTTCAAGGAAGAAGATTGGTTATATATCTTTATTGAAAGATATGCGGAAATGTTTTGGGGCTGTGAGATTGGGGTCTAAAAGTAAGTCCTCCCAATTGTGCACCGCTAGGGTTTCTTCTACACCTTTCAAAAACATTACCTGGGACACACCTGTGAGAATTGGGGAAACCCCTGGTTATTTTTGTAGGTCAGAAGAAAACTCAAGAAAAGAAGAAAAAAATTTCAAGATAATTCAAGAAAATCAAAAAAAAAATCTGGAGATAAAGAAGAAAGAAGATTTAAAATATTTTTGTGAAGATCGTCAAGATTAATTTTTGGGCCTCCAGCATGAGGTTAAACTGCAGAAAATTATGAAGAGAGAAGATCATCAAGATCGATTTTTGGGCCTCCAGCATGAGGATAAACTGCACAATTTTATAAGATGTGATTCAGAAGATGAATCAAGATTTGAAGATTTGGAAGTTGGAAGTGAGGATAAAGATGTGGATTTGCAGAAAAGTTTTCGAGTAGTGAGATTGGGGTGTAAAAGTAAGTCCTCCCAATTGTGCACCGCTAGGGTTTCTTCTTCAACTTTCAAAAACATTACCTTGGCCACACATGTGAGCAATGGGGAAACCCTTGGTTTTTGTTCCAGGTCTGGTGGTGAAGATTTCCAGAAGATCCCTCAAGTTGAAGGTGGAGCGGCAAAGTATGAGAAGTTAGCGCAAAAGATTAGGCCTGTCAATGAGCCTATGCCTGTGGCCTTGAATCCGCCCTTGAAGAGACCTCCTTTGTCAAGAGATCCGTACTGCACTCCTTTGGTGAAGAATCCTCCAGAATTTGTAGAGACGGCTAGGGTGACCGTGGAAAGGTTGAAGGTTGTTAATTTTGGTCCTTATGGGTGGTTGTCTGAAGAAGAAAAGAAGTTGTTGTTGCACGTTATTGTGCTAAGCAAAAAAGCTGTGGCTTTTGTTGAGGAGGAAAGGGGTGTATTGAAGCACTCTTATGGGGAACCTTACTTGATTCCTGTGGTTTGTCATGAACCTTGGCAAATCAAACTTATTCCGATTCCAGCCGCTATTAGAGAGGATTTTGTGGAGATTGTTAGGGAAAGAGTCAGGACTGGGTTATATGAACAATCAACATCCAGTTACTCAAGTCGGGTGTTTTGTGTAAAGAAGCAGAATGGAAAGTTAAGGGTGGTTCATGATCTTAGAGCCTTGAATAGAGTCACTATCAAGGATGCTGGGATGCCACCAAGTGCAGAGGATTTTGTTGAAGCTTTTTCTGGAAGGGTGTGTTATGGTTTGGGTGATATTATGGGTGGGTATGACAAGAGGGAACTCCATACGGATTCAAGGCCTCTCACAACTTTTGAGACTCCTTGGGGAAGATTTCAGCTCACTAGGTTGCCTAAAGGAGCAACTAATTCAGTGGCAGTTTATCAAGCACAGATGGCTTGGATTTTGCAGGATGAGGTTCCTACTCATGCTAGTATTTTTATTGATGATGGTGGAATAAAAGGACCATCCACTGATTATGGTAATGAGGTGTTAGCGGAGAACCCTGGCATAAGGAGGTTTGTGTGGGAATATGCAATAACTCTAGAGAGAGTGTTGTTTAGAATTGAAGAGGCTGGTTTGACCATTTCAGGGTCAAAATTCTGTTGTTGTGTTCCTGCTTTGGAAATTCTGGGTCATGTGGTATGTAAAGAGGGAAAGATTATGGAAAAGAAGAAGATTAATAAAATTCAGTCATGGCCAAGGCCTAAAAATACAACTGAAGTCAGGGGATTTTTGGGTGTATGTGTATATGTCAGGATTTTTATTAAGGATTTTTCTTTGTTGGCTTCACCTTTAAGGAGGTTGACCAGAAAAGATGCAGATTGGGAATGGACTGAAGAGTGTGAAGAGGCTTTTCAGAAGTTGAAAAAGGTTGTTGGTGAAGATATTGTTCTTCACAAGTTGGATTATGGTGTTGGTGCTGGAAAAATTTATCTGGCAGTGGACTCAAGTTATATTGCTTCTGGTGCTGTTTTGTCTCAGGAGGATAAGACTGGGAGGGTCAGGCCAGTAAGATATGAGTCTGTGGTGTTTAATGAGGTGGAATCTAGGTATTCTCAACCTAAGTTGGAATTGTGTGGCGTAGCTAAAATTTTAAAGAAGCTACAGACGGTTTTGTGGGGGCAGCATTTTGAGCTGCAGGTGGATGCAAAGTCTTTGGTTCAGATGATCAATACACCTAGTCTTCCAAATGCTCCAATTACTAGGTGGGTGGCATTTATTCAACATTTTTTTTTTGACCTGGTACACAAACCAGGTAAATTTTTTACTATGCCTGATGGATTATCAATGAGGCCACCTACAGATGAAGATTCTGAGGCTGAAGAGTTTGATGAGGATGTTCCAGTGGTTAGGGCCAGCACAAAGGGTGCTGAAGATTTTTCTGACCTCCCCCAAGAGGCTAAACTGGCTGGATCTTATCTTGATTCTGGTGATCAGGATGTTTTTGTTGATGAAGATGGAGTTGTTGTTTGGGACAGCTCAAAATTGGAAAAGGGTGTTTTTGTTAGTGAACTGGATTCTCACAAGGTTCAGTGGAAAGAGAAGTATGTGCCAAAATGTAAGGATTGGTGTCCTGGTTGGGCTGATCAATTGGCTCATGTTCATACTGGTGATTTTGATGACAGAATTGTACCCTTGGACGTTGTTTTGTTGGATTTTGAAGATGAGACCTGGGGTCAGTCTGGGTTTTATTTTATTTTGGTGGAATATCTGTTGACCTTGGAGAGGCCAGATAGTTGTGATGATGATACTTGGTTGGCAATCAAGAAGAAGAGTCCTGGATTTTATGTTTCAGGAAGGCGGTTGATGAGGAGGAGACATCCAAATCCTCAAGTGGTGGTGACTCAGAAGAAGGGTCAAGAATTGGTTTTGAAGTGTTTGCATGAAGACCTTGGTCATAGAGGCTTTGGAAAGACTTATAGAAGAGTAGCTGACAGATTTTGGTGGCCAGGTATGAAGTTGGCTGTGCAGGGTTGGGTTCAATCTTGTGAAGAATGTCAAAGAAGAAGTCACTTGAAACCTAAAGAGGTGGGCTGTGTAACTGGTGAATCAACTGTTTTTGGAAGGGTCAGTCTGGATGCTGTCCATATTAAAGAGGGCAGGTATAAATACTTGATTGTTGCTAGGGATGATTTGTCTGGTTGGATTGAGGCAGTGCCTCTGGTTAATTTGACTGCCAAGAATGTGGCAGAGTTTTTGAAGAAGGAGTGGATTTATAGGTATGGGTTGATGAATTTGGTGACTGTTGATGGCGGGCCAGAGTTTGGTGCCAAATTTAAAGAAGCTGTGGCTAGTTTTGGTTCTAAAGTTAGAGTGGCTACACCGTATTATCCTGAAGCTGAAGGCATGGTTGAAAGAGGCCATCAAGTTATCAAGAATGCTTCGGTTAAGATGTGTGGAGATGGTGCTGAAAAGTGGAGGCATTATTTACCCTTGGTGTTATTTGCTGATAGGGTCACTGTGAAGAGGAAAACTGGCTATTCTTCTTATGAGTTAATGTTTGGTCAGAATGCCGTTCTACCAGTGGACTTGTAAGCTGTCTCTTATCTTGGAATTGATTGGGATGACGTGAGCTCAACAGAAGATTTGCTCTGTGCCAGGATGCAACAGTTGGAATGTAGAGAGGAATTTCAAGAGAAGGCATACTCTAGAATGATGAAGATTAGGAATCAATCAGTCAGGTACTGGGACAAGAAGTTGGCTCATAAACTCAGGAATCCCTTGAAACCTGGTTGTTTGGTTTTGGTGTATAATAGAATTTTGGAGAGCCAATTGGGAAAATGTTTGCTGACAGATGGAATGGACCTTAAAGAGTCAGATCTCAGGCGTCTGGAGGCTCTTATGTTTTGGAAGAGCTGGATGGTGCAGTCTTGAAAAAGAGGGTGGCTGCAGACCAAGTGAAGAGGTTTTATCCCAGAGGCACTAGGCATAAAGAAGATTGACTCTGCAATGAGGATAAACTATGTAACGTTCTTTTTTGTTTTGGAATTTTGTGGTGTTGCAGAGCAACTCTTGTGTTGGAAACTTTTTGTTAGAAGGTACCCATGGGTGGGGCTTCTAGATTTGATCCTGGCAAGTGTAGGGGTGACTGATGGGCTGGCTGCTCTATCAACAGTTACCCCAGATTGTCTGTTTCCAACCCTTTCTCTTAATTTGGTTGAACCCTAGTACTGGTTTCTTTTCACAGTTTTTAGTCCTCTATGACTTTAAACTGGAATTTCCTTTGGTTTTCAAGTGCTGGACTCTTCATTCTTATTGGTTTGGGTTTATTGTGTTGGATGTTGTGTTTTTGTTAGAAGGTAACCAAGGGGGGGCTTCTAGATTTTATTTTGGCAAGTGTGGGGGTAACTGATGAGCTGGCTGCTCTGTAGAACAGTTACCCCAGAACGTCTGTCTCAAGTCTTTTGATTTTCCTAGTTGAATTCTAGTTCTGTTGTTTATTATTTAGGTTTCAAGTCCACTATGACTTTAAACTGGTTTGGGACTGGCTTCTTTATCTTTGGTTCTTTCAGATTGGTGGTGGATCACTGGTGGTCTCCCATCATTTTTACTTATTGGAGGGAGCCCACCCAGTGATCATTTCTATGGATCGGACTTTCCCTTATTGGACCATCTATGGAGCTGGACTGTCTTTGATTTTGCAGTTATGTTTTTGATAGATAGCAGTTTTAGATTATTTTCTTTTTTCTCTTTTTTTCTTTTAATTTTTTTATGGGGGTTGTTTAAAATTATAAAATCAAAAATATAGGGTGTTACCACATCAGGGTCACCTGGATGTGGGTAAGCATTGGTGGGGAAAGGCTCATCAATTGGCCGGGCAATGCTATTTTCTTTTTTTATTTATTAGTTATTTCATGTGTTTCTGTGTTTCATTATTTTTATTATCTTCTGATTTTCTAAATTTTTTGAATTTTGTTTTCTGTTAATCAATTAAAAGATTTAATTGTGTATCCACATCTAGGTGCACTTGGATGTGGGTAAGGTATCAGGGGATCAGCTCATCAATTGGCTGGGGGATACCATTTGTATTATCTTTTTTATCTTTTTATTTTATTTTATTTATTTTATTTCATTTCATTTTATTTATTAACTTTTAATTTTAGTATATTAGTAGATATAAAAAAAAAATTCTGAAATTATTTTTTATTAATTGTTTTATATTATTATTATGTTCTAATCTTTTTGCAGGAGCTCATTGTCTGGATGATGAAGCTTCTGGAGGCTGATCCGGATTGTGATAACGTTTTTGTTTTTTGTTGGGATTGTGGGAAGCACTGTGTTCTTTGAAGTGCATCCTGCTGGAGAGATTATAGGGATTGTAATGGTCAGGAATTGGATTAGAGGGAAGTTCAGAGGATGAAGAAGAAAAGGTAGGAATGGAGTGCTGGAGGGTGTGCTTAATGATCCTAGACATCTTCCAGTGGTCGTCCAACAGGCGCTTTCTCAGGGATTTTTCAAAGTCATTCAAAGTTCCATGGAGGGCAAAGGCTTTTAGCATGTTGGAACACATGGTGCTTAGGTGTTTCTTCATGTCTCCATAATCCAGGGTCAAAGAAGTTTCAAGAGGTTGGCCAACTCCAATAATAGATTCAGGAGGAGGGGTGCCAACTAGACAAGAAGAATTGGATCAGTAATTATTTTTGTTGAAGAAATGGGATAATTAATTTGGTACTTACAGATTGGAAGCTCATCAAATTTGTAAGCAGCTGGAATTTGGATTTCTGATGATTTTGTAATGGTCATAGTGGGTGGATCAATCAGGGAAAGATATGGATTCTCTTGGTCTTCCTCTGAAATATTTTGAGAAGGTGAACTAGGAGGCTGATGTTCCTGGGGCCTAGTTGGAGCAGTGGGATTGTTCTTGTTGTTGTGGTTGTTAGTTCTGTTGGATTCAGCTGTAGGAGGTGCTGGTGATGGAGTACCAGGGTTGTTAAAGATGGAGCAGGAGAAGGGGATTTGGAAGCAGATTGATCTCTTCTGTATGGAGCATTTGAAGAGATGGAAGTGTCAGAAGAATAGTTAGCTGACATAGGAGAGGTGTAGTTTCTTTGTCTTAGTTGGGGACGAAGTTGTTGCTTGGGTGCAGTGTGCGGTGTTCTGGTTCCTTCTTGGGTTTCTCTGGCAGGTCTCCTAGAAGTTTGGGAAAATTTGAAGTTTTTGGACTTTGTAAGAGTTGGTTGCATTGCTCTGGGAGAAGTGGGAGGTGATTGTGTAGAGTTTTTTTTGTTGATTGATGGAATTTGGCTGTTTTCCGGTTGTTTTTGGAGATTTTGAGCCAGATTTTCACTGTCCAGTGAGGTGGGCGGGCCGCCTGGACGCAGTCTAGAAGCCTGGGAGTTGATCTTGAAGCTTTTGGAGCTAATTTGGCGGAGATAAAAGCAGTTTCTTGGGAAGCTAAGGCTGGTCTTTTGGAAAGAGTTCTGGAAGCGGAGCTTCTGGATCTTCTGGAAGGTGCTGAAGATAAAGAGGAAGAGAAAGGACCAAGCTCTGGGGATCTGGTAGGGGATCCAGAGATGTATTTATGAGAAGGTGAAGGAGGAGGAATAGGGTAGTTGGCATCTCTGTCACATCTTTTCTTTTTGGAATAGTAAGAATCACAAGCCCTGTTGTAGAATTTGGCTTCAGGAGTTGGAAGAGTGAATGTGCAAGGTCTGCACATGTGGATGCACTGTTTGCAGGCATAGTCCTTGGGAGCAGTGAAGCAAGGGAGAGTAGAAGGGTTAACATCAGGAGATCCAGCCATGATCTGTGGTGAGAAAAGATGATGGAAAGGGATAGGAGGAGATTTTTGTTAGTGATGGGTAGATGATGAAGTGAAGGTGGAAGTTCAGCAGATTGGCTGTAGGGGTGGTCTGTATGAAATTGGCTGCGTCTATTTTATGCAAAATTCCGCCAGTCCATCAAGACTTTAAACTGAAATCTGGTTTCTGTTAGTCCTCCAAGACTTTAAACTGGCTTATTTCAAGATTTTATCAAGACTAGTCCGTCAAAACTTTAAACTGAACACTGTGTGAGTCCCCCAAGACTTTAAACTGAGGGTTGTAAGTCCCCCAAGACTATAAACTGAGGAAGGAGTTTTTGTTTTTGGAGTTGGTTTTGAAAGATTGGTGGAGGGTATCCACAGGGGGAGCCTCCAAATTTAGCAAAGGGAAGTTTGGGGGTAATTGATGGGCTGGCAGCTCTATTTACAATTACCCCAGAATTTTAGTTTTTTCTCTGTGTCTTAATGTGGTTGATCTCTGGTTCTGGGTTTATGATTTAGGTTTTTGAGTCCCCCAAGACTTTAAACTGAGGGTTTTTGAGTCCCCCAAGACTATAAAATAAGGATGGTCCCCCAAGACTTAAAACTTAGGGTTGTTTGTGGTTACATCCTATAGAGGGTGTGGTAAATTTTTCTTTTCTGAATC
This sequence comes from Hemileia vastatrix, assembly GCA_030280995.1. Lineage (NCBI taxonomy): Eukaryota > Fungi > Basidiomycota > Pucciniomycetes > Pucciniales > Zaghouaniaceae > Hemileia > Hemileia vastatrix. The sequence goes on from JASXTE010000011.1 coordinate 3,379,017, forward strand.
AAACTCAAGTACTAGTGGAATTACAGAGGGAATCAAGAGATGAAATGAAGTGTTCAGAATTAGCCTTGAACTGGTAAATGAGGTGTCTTCTGTTCTCAATGTCCTGTGGATCTCTAGCAGGAGTGGATTGGAAGTAGTGAAGCAGAAGTTGTTTCTGTTGAGATGTGTGTTGTTGGAGCTTGGCCTTGATTGTGGGCAAGTGGGTTGGTGCTGTTGGTGCAATGGATCCTACATTGTTATCATCACTATCAGAAGATGGAGGAACTGAGAAGTCATCAGTTTTAAAGTTTGAAGGAAGAAATGAAAGTTCTTTACCATCAGATGGACCAGGGATGGTGGAACTAGTTGTTTTATGGGTTGTGGCACTCTTCTGGGAAGGGTGGAGCTTTTTGATTAATCTGGGTATCAGGATGGATGGCCTAGATCTTTTGGTGCTGGCAGAAGATGGGCCAGGTTGAGGTGGAGGTGAATCTGTTGCAGAAGAAAGTGGACCAGGTCTGTGGCAGGTCTTCTTTCTAGATTGACAGACATTGCAGGACGTTCTGTATGGATGGACAGGTGGTGTCATGGTGCAGATTAAATCATTGTCGATGCAGTATTGGATGGGACCCATTTCAGAGGCAGATTTGGGAAGAAGGTTGAACATGGTGGTTGGATGAAGAAAGCATGTGGAAATTCTCAATTGGAGGGAGGATGTGGTCTTCCAACATTGGCAGGGGCCTTTGCTGTGTGATTTGGCGCTGTTTGTGCATGTCTTAATTGACATCTGTTAAGGACTTGGGTATTTTTCTGGCTCTATTCCGTGGATATTGGGTCTGTGGGTATGTGGGTACTATCATTGGATAGCCCTGGTGTTTCTCTATATTTTATGTCTTGTAGACATTTTCATATTCTGAGTTTTAAGGGGTCATTTCCTCATTTTTCATTTATAAAAGATTGCTGCTTAATTTTGTTTTTCGTGTTTTAAGGGCTAATATTAAGTCTTAGGGTTAAGTGCTTAGTACCATTGGATACAGCTAATTTTTCTCTATATTTCATGTCTCAACGTTGTTATAGTGAAATTCCGTGTTATAAAGGTTTTAGTAGTTGTAGCTAATTTTTCTAAGTAGATTAGTGGTTTTTATTGGTTTTCTGGCTTCAGGGAGGCCGGGCCGCTTCAGGCGGCATCTCCGACATTGGGCAGCCCGCCCGCCTCTGTTTTAGGAGGTTGGGGAGCGCTTCAGGAGGGTTTTTTATGCAATTTGGCTGGTACAGGCGCCAGATTGGTGGGTGCGCATGGGCTCTTAGTTAGTGGTCTGTGTGTACATAGTGAATAAGACAGTTTGGGGCAACCTTAATCATCATACAACCATCTGGAGGTGATATCATTGTTCCTCACTCAGTTTTCACTGTTTTCTGGCCACAATTGGCTGTGTTTATTGCAAGTGAGTTCTTCATTTAACTTAACTTTGGCAACTGTTTTCTCTGTTATAGTCTTGCAAGCTATAGCAAGTATTATTGCTGTCTCTGGTGTGGATTTGCAGCCTACATCAAGTATCTTTGCTGTCTCTGGTGTGGACTTTGCTCTACCTTTCAGTTCTTTGGTCTGGTAGTCAATCTGGGTACTACTTTCTTGGCTCATCAAGCAGTCAAGTGTGTTAAACAGGAGCTTTAGCAAAACAGGAACCAACTTACTTTAGCAAGTAAATCTCACTCTATTTTTCTAAAGGGACAGGGGATTTTCTCTCTGGTTTTTCTCCAACTCCCTTGGTCAAGGCCTATAGCTAGTACTATAGGATTGTCTACACCGGAAACATTTATGTAAGTACAGCTATTAGCACCTGAAACTCCACCTTTTGTACATAACCTACACTTCTTTAGATCCCTGACTAAATAATAGGTACTGTAATGCCTTCCCTACCTATTCTAATAACCTGTGCTTGCCATATGAGTATCCACTAATTGTTTTAGACAATCCTATAGTACTAGCTATAGGCCTTGACCAAGGGAGTTGGAGAAAACCCAGAGATAAAACACCCTGTCCCTTTAGAAAAATAAAGTAAGACTTACCTGCTACAGTAAATTGGTTCCTGTTGCTAAAGCCTCTTTTCCAACACACTTGGCTTCCTGATCAGCCAAGAAATTAGTCTCCAGACAGACTACCAAACCAAAGAACTGAAATGTAGACCAATTTCCACACCAGAGAAAGCAATGATACTTGATGTAGGTTGCAAATCCACACCAGTGACAGCAATAATACTTGATATAGCCTGCAAGGCTACACCAGAGAAACCAGTTGCCAAGTTAAGTTAAATGAAGAACTCACCTTACAACAAACACAGCCAATTGTGGCAAAAAAACAGTGAAAACTGAGTGAGGAACAAGGATATCACCTCTCGATGGTTGTATGATAATTAAAGTTGCCCCAAACTGTCTTATTCACTATATACACACAGACCACTATCTAAGAGCCCATTCACACCAACAAATTTGGTGTTTATGAGTGCCAAATTGCATAAAACCCCTCTAGAAACGCTTCCCAGCCTTCTAGCACAGAGGTGGGTGGTCTGCCCAGCGTCAGGAGGCCCTCCTGAGGCAGCCGGACCACCCTGAAGCCAGAAAACCACCAAGAACCTCCAAAAATACCCAAAACATTTAGAAAAATCTACTACAACTACTAAAACCTTTAAAACACATATTTTGTCAGTATAGTATAGTATATAAGTATGATATAATAGTGTTTATTTATGGTCCTACTACTTATTGATAAATTATTTAGTGATTAAACCTCAGGGGAAGACTAATAAAATAGTGATACTCAAATAAAACTCACAATACTTGGATTTAAATGCGTGCTAGTGGTGGAAAATAGATGAATAAAATATAGTTATAGCTTATATAAAGATAATATCAATTTATAATGGCTTTATAATATATTTCTGAATGCTAATAATTGTATAGTAGTGTTTGTTTGAATTGTAGTAATTGAATGATGATAAATAACCGTCAAAATCCCTCCTTACTTATACCCAAATCCACTGGAGTGCACAGACCTTCAATCCAGATGATGTCACTGCTATCCCCGGCAATTACACCACTGTGAGGGCCCATCACCTCCCCATGGCGTCCACTTCAAGAAGTTTCAACACCCAGACCTCCAGTAAGGACCCTCCATCACTATTAATGATACCACAGATCTATACCACAAATAGAAAATCCAGATAAAAGCGGATACCATAAAGAAACAGGTAAAATAAACAATCAAAAAGAGATTTAATGAAACCAAAAGCATATAAAGGAAACAAATAAAATGTCCAAGCCCCCAATAACATCCCCAAGCATCCACATTAACCCAGAAATGTCCTTCCAACCCATATATCCGTGAATAACCATCCAAGGAAGTAATTTAAGTTGTCCAAACTGGGTGTATGCCCCTGATATAGGTGTCTATGCTTCTGTAGGCTTTGTGAGTCCACTGATTTCGTCCATATGACCTAAAATAAGCAGAAAAACAAAGGTTATAGGCTATTAAGGGGCTAAAACCCACTTATATACCTAAATATACATAATATACTGCATATTTCACTGAATATGAGATTTATGTATACATATAAGCTTATGTATGTCAATAATTACTTCATATCACTTAAGATAAGTATATTATGATCCCATTAACACCTTAATAAGTATTATTAGGCTTTGGATAAGCTATTTAAACTACTATAAGTTATATAATAGAATAATAATTATATATATATATAATATAATAATATATATTATTATTTTAACCCTATTTTTAAGATATAAGCTTAATTTACTGAAGGTTATCTTATTTTAAGCATAAGAAATACTCAGTCATAGGGATATCTAGGCTGAAATATCTAAGCTATAGCAAAATTGTGACATGAAATGTAGAGAAAAATTAGCCCATTCTAATGGTACTAAGCACTTAACCCTAAGACTTAAGATTAGCCCGTAAAACACAAAAAACACAATTAAACAGCTATCTTTTAAAATGAAAAATGAGAAATAATCCCTTAAATACTTAAAATCTGAGAAATGTCATCAAGACATAAAATATAGAGAAACATCGGGGCTATCCAATGATAGTACTCACATCCTGGGGGTCCCAATATTCATCAAATAATTCCAGGAAAAACACCCAATTATTAAACAATGCCATTAAAGACATATCAAAACAACACCAAATAGACCAAAAAAGGGCTCTGCCAATGTTGGAAGACCACATCCTCCCTCCAATAGAGAATTTCCACATTCTCCTACATCACAACCACCTTTTTTAGCTTTCTTTCCAAATCTGCTACTGAAATGGGTCCTCCTTGCCAAAACTTCTTTGACAATAATCTCATCTGTACCATCACACCACCAGCTCATCCCTACAGAACCTCCTGTGATGCCTGTCACTCTAGGAAGAAGACTTGTTTCAGACCTGGTCCATTGTCCTCTTCAACATGTTCTCCTCCTCCACAACCTGACCCACCTTCTACCAGCACCAAAAGATTTAGAACATCCATCCTGATCCCCAGACTTGTCAACAAATTACACCCTTCAAAAAAAAGTGCCAACCCCGCTACAACCACTAGCTCTACCATCCCTGGTCCTTCTGATGGTAAGCCCAATACTTCCTTATACTGAAATTCAATCTGACAAATTTCCAGTTCATTTCAATCCAGACAGTGATGATGACAATGTGAGAACCATTTAAGAACCCCCACCTAATCCATTGCCCACCATCAAAGACAAATTCCAACAAAATTCTTCTCAGCAGAAGCATCTCATCCTAAATTAATTCCAATCCACTCCTACCAGGACTCCAGAGGACCTTGAGAGAATTAAGAACCTCATTCACCAGTTCAAAGCCAATGCTGAACATTTTGTTACATCTCTTGAATCTTTTCTGTAATTTCTTCTTGCCTTAAAATCTTGATTTAAAAATAAAAAAAATAAAAGTATTTCCTCATTTTAAAGTCTTGGGGGACTAATCCTCAGTTTTAAGTCTTGGGGAACTAACAGCCCTCATTTTATAGTCTTGGGGGACTCAAAAACCCTCAGTTTATAGTCTTGGGGGACTCCAAAACCTGAATCAAAAAGACAGAACCAGAGATCAAAACATTAAAGACCAAAGAAACAAAATAATTTTCTGAGGTAATTGTTCTACAGAGCAGCCAGCTCATCAGTTATCCCCACACTTGCCTTAACAAAATTCAGAGACTCCACATGGATGCCCTCTGCCAGAATCACACCAACCCCACATTATCATTTTATATTCCTGAAAGACTCAACCAACAAACCATCCTCAGTTTATAGTCTTGGAGGACTGTACCATTTCTCAGTTTAAAGTCTTGATGGACCATCCAGAGTGTTCAGTTTAGAGTCTTGACAGACTAAAACACATTTTACATATAAGGGCAGAGCCACCTCCATGCAGAATGCTCTGCAGACAACCTGCTGAACTTCCACTCTTTCTTCATTATCTACACATCACTGATAAAATTTTCATTCATCTCTTTTCTCTTCATTATTGTTCCTTCACAGATCATGGCTAGATCCCCAGATTTTGACCCATTGGACCTTCCCTGTTTCACTGCTCCAAAGGACTTTGCTTGTAAACAGTGCATCCACATGTGCAAGCCTTGTACCTTCACTCTTCCTACTCCTCAAGCCAAATTCTATAACAGAGCCTGTGATTCTTGAAACTCTAAAAAGAAAAGATGTGACAGAGATCCCAACTATCCAATAACTCTGCCTTCACCTTCCCATAAATATATTTCGAGATCTCCTGCCAGGTCCCTAGAACTTGGACCTGCTTCCTCTTCTTTATCTTCTGCTCCTTCCAGAAGATCAGGCCATTCTATTCCCAAAACACTCACTAAAAGACCTTCTTTATCTTCTCAAGAATATGATTTTAACTCAGCAAATTTAGCCAAATCAGCTCCCAGGCTGGTAGACCGCGTCCAGGCGGCCTGCCCACCTTGCCAGAAAGTAAAAACAGGCTCAAAACTCCCAAATTCAGCCAGATAAAAGCCAAAATACACCATTAAACACCAACAACTCTACGCAACCACCTCCTAGTGCTCCCAGAGCAATGCATAAACGCAAAATTTCTTCTTAAGACAACCCCAAAAATTACAACATCTCTAGAAGGCCTTCCAGAGGACCTCCTGAAAACACCAGAGCACGCAACACTGCTTCCAACAAGGAGAACTAACTACACCTCTCCTGTGGCTGCCATTTATCCTCTGATAGTTCCATTTCTTCCAGATATTCACTTCCCGAAAATCACAATTGGCTTCCAGGTCACCTTCTCCTGGTCCTTCCTTCAACAACCCTGGTACTCCACCACTAGTGTCCAACCTAACTGGGCCAAGAAATAATAATACCCACAACAACAACAACAGCTCTGCTGCTCCAACCAGGCCACAGGAATGCCCTTCATTTCCTTCATCTTCTAAACACCATTTAGAGAATCCATACCTCTATCTGGTTGATTGTCCTTCAACATCCATTCAGAATTCTTCAACAGTTCAAATCCCGGCCGCTTACAAATTTGAAGATCTCCCAATCTATAAGTACTAAATTAATAAATCCAATTTCTTTAACAGAAAACAATTACTGATCTAATTCTTCTGTATAGTTGGAACCCCGCCTCCTGAAACTACAATTGGGATTGGCCAACCTCTAGAAACTACCTTAACGCTGGATTATGCCAACATGAAACAACACCTAAGCATTATGTGTTCAAACATGCTTAAGGCCTTTGCTCTCCAAAGTCCATTGAATGAGTTTGAAAAGAATCTGAGAAAACAGCTCCATGATGACCACTGGAAGATGTCTAGAATAATCAAGCACACCTTCCAACACTCTATCCCCGCTTCTTCCACTTCTTCCCAAAATTTACCTTCTACTGCGGTCCCTGATCATTACAACCCATATATGCTTTCCAGCCACCTACACCACAAAGAACACAGTTCTTCCACCAATCCTAACAAAAAGCAAAAAGGCAACCATAATCCGGACCAACTGCCGGAGGCTTCTTCTTCCAGAAATTAAAAAAAGAAAGTAATAATTCACTAACTATAAAGAACAATAATAATTAACAGATATATATATATATATAATTTGTTTATTTTTATTTTATTTTATTTTATTTATTTTATTTTTTATTTTTATTTTTATTTTTATTTTTATTTTTATTTTTATTTTTATTTTTATTTTTATTTTTATTTTTATTTTTATTTTTATTTTTATTTTTATTTTTATTTTTATTTTTATTTTTATTTTTATTTTTATTTTTATTTTTATTTTTATTTTTATTTTTATTTTTATTTTTATTTTTATTTTTATTTTTATTTTTATTTTTATTTTTATTTTTATTTTTATTTTTATTTTTATTTTTATTTTTATTTTTATTTTTATTTTTATTCTTATTCTTATTTTTATTTTTATTTTATTTTTATTTTTATTTTTATTTTTATTTTTATTTTTATTTTTATTTTTATTTTTATTTTTATTTTTATTTTTATTTTTATTTTTATTTTTATTTTTATTTTCATTTATTTATTTTTATTTTTATTTTTTTGTTTTTTTATTTTATTATATTATATTTATTTTTTTTATCTAAACTACCAACATACTAAAAAAAAATTGGAAATAATAAACAAAATTAACCAAAAATATGAAAGAAATGGTATCCCCCAGCCAATTGATGAGCTGATCCCCTGATACCTTACCCACATCCAAGTGCACCTTGATGTGGATACACCTTTAAATAATTTTTAAATGAGTTTAGATCAAAAATAAATTGAGAAAAATAATATCAATAAAGAAAAGATGAAATAAATAGAAATCAAAGAAAAAAATAAAAAAATGAGATAGAGATAAAAAAGAAAATAGCATTGCCCAGCCAATTGATGAGCCTTTCCCAAAAAATTCTTGCCCACATCCAGGTGACCCTGATGTGGTGACACCATTTTATATAATTTTGTGTATTTTCCCTCTTTATATCCTAATCACTCCCACTAAAAAAATTAAAAGAAAAAAAGAGAAAGAAAGAAAATAATATAAAACTACTATCTAACACAACCATAGACACAAAAATTAAAGAAAAGAAAAAGAAAAAGTCCGGCTCCATAGAAAGTCCAGTCCAAGGAAATGATCACTGGGTGGGCTCCCTCCAATAAGTAAAAATGATGGGAGACCACCAGTGATCCACCACCAAAACCAAAGAAGCCAGTCCTGTACCAGTAAGCCAGTTTGAAGTCATAGTGGACTTGAAACCTGAATAACAAAAACCAGAACTAGGATTCAACTAGGAAAAACAAAATACTTGAAACAGACATTCTGGGGTAGCTGTTCTACAGAGCAGCCAGCTCATCAGTTACCCCCACACTTGCCAAGATAAATTCTAGAAGCCCCCCCTGGGTACCTTCTAACAAAAACACAACATCCAACACTTTAAAGAAAACCAATAAGCGTGAAGAGTTCGGCACTTGAAGACCAAAAGAATTACCTGTTTAAAGTCATAGAGGACTAACACCTGTAAAAATAAACCAATACTAGGGTTCAACCAAATTAAGAGAAGAGGTTGGAAACAGACAATCTTGGGTAACTGTTGATAGAGCAGCCAGCCCATCAGTTTCCCCCACACTTGCCAAAATAAAATCTAGAAGCCCCACCCATGGGTACCTTCTAACAACAAAAAAGTTTCCAACAAAACAGATGCACAGAATCAACAAAATCCAAAATTAAAGAATGTTCCATAGTTTACCCTCATTGCTGAGTCAATATTCTTCACTTCTAGTGCCTCTAGGGTAAAATCTATTCACCTGATCAGCAGCCACTCTCTTCTTTAAGACTGCACCATCTAACTCCTCCAAAACATAAGAACCTCCAGACACCTGAGATCTGACTCTTTAAGGTCCATTCCATATGTCAGCAAACATCTTTCTCCACTGACTCTCCAAACTTCTATTATATATTAAAAACAAACAACCAGGTTTCAAGGGATTCATGATTCTATGAGCCAGCTTCTTGTCACAGTATCTGTCTGATTGATTTCCTATCTTCATCATTCTAGAGTATGCCTTCTCTTGACATTCCTCTCTACATCACAACTGTTGTATCCTGGCACAGAGCAAATTTTTTGTTGAGCATACATCATCCCAATCAATTCCAAGATATGAGACTGCCTCCAAATCCACTGGTGGAACAGCTTTCTGCCCAAAAAATAATTCATAAGGGGAATAGCCAGTTTTCCATTTCACAGTGACCCTATCAGCAAATAACACCAAGGGTAAATAATGCCTCCATTTTTCAGCACTGTGTCCACACATTTTCACCAAAGCATTTTTGATAACTTGATGGCCTATTTCAACCATGCATTCTGCTTCAGGATAATAAGGTGTATCCACTCTAAATTTAAAACCAATACTTGCCACAGCTTCTTTAAATTCGGCTCCAAACTATGGCCCACCATCAACAGTCACCAACTTCATCAACCCATACCTAAACACCCATTTCTTTTTCAAAAATTCTGCCACATTTTTGGCAGTCAAATTAACCTGAGGAACCGCCTCAACCCAACCAGACAAATCATCCCTAGAAATAATCAAGTATTTATACCTGCCATCTTTAATATGGACAGCATCCAGACTAACTCTTCCAAACGCAGTTGTTTCACCAGTAGTATCCCCAACCTCTTTAGGTTTCAAGTGACTTCTTCTTTGACATTCTCCACAAGATTGAACCCAACCCTGCACAGCCAACTTCATACCTGGAGACCAAAATCTATCTGCTACTCTTCTATAAGTCTCCCCAAAGCCTCTATGACCAAGGTCTTCATGCAAAGACTTCAACATCAACTCTTAACCCTTCTTCTGAGTCACCAATACCTGAGGATTTGGATGTCTCCTCCTCATCAACCTCCTTCCTGACTCATAAAAGCCAGGACTCTTCTTCTTGATTCCCACCCAAGTATCATCATCACAAATATCTGGTCTCTCCAAGGTTAACAGATATTCAACAATAAAAAAATAAAACCCAATCTGACCCCAGTTCTCATCTTCAAAATCCAACAAAACAACATCCAAGGGTACAACACTGTCATCAAAATCTCTTGTGTACACATGAGCAACAAAACCAGCTCATCAAGAACACCAATCCCTAAACTTTGGTACACTCTTTTCCTTCAACTGAATTTTAAGAGAATTAAGTTCACCAAAAAAAACACCATTTTCCAATTTTCAGCCATCCCAAGCAGCAGCCCCATCTTCATTAACAAAAACATCATGATCATCAGAATTAAGAACAGAACCTACCAGGCTAACCTCTTGGTGGAGGAGATAACAATCTTCCAGTTTAGCCTCTTTGGGGAGGAGAGAGAAATCTCCAGCACCCTTTGCGCTGGCCCTAACCACTGGAACATCTTCATCAAATTCTTCAGAATCAGAATCTTCATCTGTGGGTGGTCTTCTTGATAATCCATCTGGCATTGTAAAAGTTTTACCTGGCTTCTGCACCAGGTCAAAAGAAAATGTTGAATAGATGCCACCCACCTAGTCATTGGAGCATTTTGAAGACTAGGTGTATTGATCATTTGAACCAGAGATTTTGTGTCCACCTGCAGCTCAAAATGCTGCCCCACAAAAAAGTTTGTATCTTCTTCAAATATATTTTGCCACACCACACAATTCCTACTTTGGCTAAGAATACCTAGATTCCACTTCATTAAAAACCACAGACTCATACCTTACTGGCCTGAACTTCCCAGATTTATCTTCTTGAGATAAAACAGCACCAGCAGCAATTCAACTTGAGTCCACTTCCAGATAAATTTTTCCAGCTTCTCTTCCATAATCCAACTTGTGAAAAATAATATCTTCACCTACCGCCTTCTTAAACTTCTGAAAAGCCTCTTCACACTCTTCAGTCCATTCCCACTCCGCATCTTTCCAGGTCAAGCTTCTTAAAGGTGAAGCTAAAAAAGAAAAACTTTTAATAAAAATCCTGACGTACACACAAACTCCCAAAAATCCCCTAACTTCAGTAGTATATTTAGGCCTAGGCCATGACTGAATTTTATTAACTTTCTTTGCCATAATCCTTCCCTCCTTACATACGACGTGACCCAGAATTTCCAGAGCAGGAACACAACAACAAAACATTGACCCAGAAATGGTTAAACCAGCCTCTTCAATTCTAAACAATACTCTCTCTCAAATAATTGCATATTCCCAAACAAATCTCCTTATACCTGGGTTCTCCTTCAGCATCTCATTTCCTTAATCAGTGGAGGTTCTTTTAAGTCCGCCGTCATCAATAAAAATACCAGCATGAGTCGGAACCTCATCCTGTAAAATCCAAGCCATTTGAGCTTGATATACTTCTACTGAACTAGTTGCTCCTTGAGGCGACCTAGTGAGCTGAAATCTTCCCAGAGAAGTCTCAAATGTTTTGAGTGGCCCTGAATTGGTGTGAAGTTCCCTTTCATCATAACCACCCATAATATCACCCCAACCATAACACACCCTTTCAGAAAAGGTTTCACAAATTCCTCTGCACTTGGCGGCATCCCCGCATTCTTGATAGTGACTCTATTCAAGGCCCTAAGATCATGCACCACCCTCAATTTCCCATTCTGCTTCTTAACACAGAAAACCGGACTTGAGTAACTAGAAGTTGATTTTTCATATAACCCAGTCCTGACTCTTTCCCTAATAATCTCTATAATCATCCCCGATAGCAGCTGGAATTGGAATAGGTTTAATTTTCCAAGGTTCATGACAAACCACAGGAGTCAAGTAAGGTTCTCCATAAGAGTGTTTCAACACACCCCTTTCCTCTTCAAAAAATGCCACTACTTTCTCCCTGAGCACAATAACGTGCAAAAACAACTTGTTTTCCTCATCAGACAACCATCCATCAGGACCAAAATTAACAACTTGAAACCTTTCCACAAAATCAGGAGGATTCTTTACCACAGGAGTACAGTACAGATCTCTTGACAACAGAGGTCTCTTCAAAGGAGGATTCAAACCTACAGGCATAGGCTCATTGACAGGCCTAATCTTCTGCACCACCTTCTTGTACTTTGCAGCTCCACCGTCAACTTGAGGGATCTACAGGATGTCTTCACCACCAGACCTGGAACAAAAACCAAGGGTTTCCCCATTGCTCACATGTGTGGCCCAGGTAATGTTTTTGAAAGGTGTAGAAGAAACCCTAGCGGTGCACAATTGGGAGGACTTACTTTTAGACCCCAATCTCACCACTCCACAAATTTTCCGAAATTCCACATCTTCATCCTCACTTCCATCTTCCAAATCTTCAAATCTTACTTCATCTTCTGAATCACATCTTCTAAAATAATGCAGTTTATCCTCATGCTGAAGGCCCAAAAATTGATCTTGAAAATCTTCTTTCTTCGAAATTTGTGCAATTAAAAATCTTGCTGCAGGCCTAAAAATTGATCTTGACAAACTTCTTTCTTTAAAAACTTATGCAGTTTAACCTCATGCCTGAGGCCCGAAAATTGATCTTGAAAATATTCTTTCTTCAAAAACTTATGCAGTTTAACCTCATGCTGGAGGCCCAAAAAATTTTCTTTATGATCTTTACAAAAATAATTCTTTTCTTCATTTTTGATTATCTTCACATTTTTTTCTTTCTTTTCTTCGGTTATCTTGAAATTTTTATCTTCTTTTCTTGAGTTTTCTTCCATCCTACAAAAATAACCAGGGGTTTCCCCAATGCTCACAGAGGTGGCCAAGGTAATGTTTTTGAAAGGCGTAGAAGAAACCCTAGCGGTGCACAATTGGGAGGACTTACTTTTAGACCCCAATCTCACCACTCCACAGCTTTTCCGCATATCTTTCAATAAAGATATATAACCAATCTTTTTTTTTGAACTTGAATTAAAATTAATTGAAATTCTTGAGAAAGAACAGATGCTTGATAAAAAACATGAAGAATACTTGCAGAGAAGAGAAACATTAAAAAAAGAAAGTTGAAAATCCACTTGGTATATCTTCAAGGGAGCTGATCTACTACAACCTGTGATTTCCTCATCTTGGGGAGAGGTTGTAGCACTAGAGCAATCAGCCCTTATCACTCTAAAAAAGACAGACTCTCATTAGAGCCTGAGCCACACTCCAAAAAACCAGAGGCGGCGCTGTAGACAGTTCTATAATACTAAGCTATAGATACAGCACAAGATGGGTTGGCTCTTCTTAATTAAAAGAAGCGCCTGCTACTCTACAAAAAGAAACAGTGATAACTGTAAGGTGATGATATAAGAAAAATTAGAAAAGTAGAGATAAGAGTGGTGCTACAGCCCAGTTACTATCTATTCTCAGTCAAGCACTTAATATTCTCAGCTACTCCCTCTTGAAGTGCTGTACAAAAATACTATCCTTACTGCAGAAATAAAATAACCTTTCAGCGCTTTACTTACTCTACAATACTAAAAATTGTAAGTATTTTAACTTGATTACTATATATAATAATAATTACTCTCCTTTTTTATATATTATATATATAAAACTTTTTCTTTCCTTTCCCATAGATATCCCTTTCCTTATATATTATCCCTATGTTGTTGCCTTATCAGCTTTATACTACAGGTTTCAGTGATCAAGATCTAGTCCCCTCTCTTTAGTAGCCTGTATGTACAACTTTATTGCCCTATAGCAACTCATAACTACTACCTTGCTCTAGCTATACCTACCCTATGCTTTTTAAAGAAGACTATGTATACTATAACCTGTACCTCCCCCACTTAATGATGCGCTAATAGTAAAGTGCCCACTTACTAATGCATTACTTGTAAGTATTATCCTTGTGCTACCCACCAATATTTGCTTCATGCATATGTGCGCTCCATTCACCCTGAGTTGTTGCACTATATTAGTTGACCCTTCTAAATAGCACTAGCACTGCTTCTTAGTTAGCTCTTCCTAATGAAATACATACTTCCTTATCTTGATACCGCACTACTAGCCCCACGTGATAACCAGCTGCATGCCTTATGCTAAACACATAGTTATACTATGAGCTCCATGTCCATACTATTCTGCTTTTCGACATGTAAACCCATACTGAAAGCGCGACACACATAATTCTCTGTGCTTCACTTAATGGCATAGAAACCCCTTTGTAGCAAATACTGCGCTTCACATGTTTTTCACGTGCTTATGCAAGATGCATACCACAGCGCCCTCTTTTTTTCTTCTCCCACAACAATCCATGCACTGGCCCATTGAAGACAACCCAGGCCTGGTCTCCAAACCATCATATCCAGAAGATGATAACCTCAGTTGAAGCCTCCTCTCTCTTCACCAGTCAACTCCAAACTGATTCCATATTAAACTGATAACCAATTCTTGCTTAAAAATCCATCAAGAATGGTACACCCAAAATAGCTTTTACATTACCTTTGGCAATGTAAAAATGAACCTTCCCGGAGGCTCAACCAACATCCAGCTTCAAAAATTAGGCTGTCCCAATCAACTCAGTGACATGGCCACCAATTCCTGTCTTGATGGGGAGACCCATATAAGTAGCCTCAAACAAAGAAATCAGGTTGATCTGTGAACCTGAATCAACCAATGCCCTAGCCTCCCTGTCATTCAGAGTTACATTGACATAACCCAGAGGAGCAGAAAAATGAGTTCTCAACCCCTCACCAAAATTCTCAGTAGAATCACAAATGTATTCCACATCCCCAGTTGAAACCCTTCTCCTGGTCAACAATTTTTTTTGTCTATCAGCCAACCCAGGACTGATAGCATACAACTCCCCATAAGAAAGGGAAACCTGACCCTTATTCATCCTTTCCAGAAAAGATTCCATAACAATAGATTGGCAAAAAACTACTGGCATCTCAAAGTGAGCCCTTGAATTCACTAGCTTGGTCCTAGAAATCTCTTGAGGACCAGAGCCACCAACAGATTTACCATAAACAGGTATCAAACCAGATCCCTCACCAGAACCTCTAACTCCAGCAGGCTTTGGCAATGAGGCCAGAGAGACATCCTCCTCAGAGTCAGAATCAACATCCATAGGCATTGGCTCACCATTAATGTCCAATGCACCAAAACTAGGGGGGCCCATATCAGCAATCCCCTTCTGCATCTTGTACAGCTCCTCTTTTCTGCACTTCCTCCTAGCTGCACTCAGATTAGGATCCACCTTTGAAGCCTTAGGCATTGGTTGGGCCTGAGAACTGCTCTTAGGCCTTCCCACCTTTCCAGCCTCTACGTCATAAACACCAGCCAAGATATCACCACTTGACTTTCCACCACAAGAATACAACTCCAATCCACTGAAGGATGTTGAAAAAGAGACATTATTCACCTCCTTCCCTTTCCTCTTGAAATCATCATCTTCCTTGCCAGAGGACTTCCCCTGATCAGGAATCTCCTCAAACCTTGGCCTTGTCTGATTGAGACCATTTCTTCTCCTGACCAAATAAACAGGAGCCTTCGCCTCACTGGGATTCACAAATGAACCATCAGGGAATTTGAACAACCTTCCATCAAATTCCACTTTTCCTTCTAAAAAATCTCTGTTCAGAGTCAAAAAATCATTGGACTTGTGCCCCCTCCTGCTGCAATAAGAGCAGACCCAATGATCACTCCTACCAGCCCTCCTATCAAAATCTCTAGGCTGAGAAGGAGCCCTATTGGCCTTCTTAACTTCCTGAACAAAAATATGTAGCTTTTTGTCAGATCAGCCAACTTCTCTACTGCTGGGTCCCTCTCCTGTTTGGGAACCTCCACCATATTCTCCTCTTTAGCCAAAGCCTCACTGACTTTGCTGACATATTTTGCACACCCCTCTTGATAGGTGTCCACAGAAAATAACTTCAAATGGGCCTCCACAGCCTCCTTCACCTTGTCTGAGGCAGGCAACTTCAGGTCCCCACTGGAAAGAGTCTTCATCAAGTCCTTCCTTGAAAGCTCCTTCAACACATCCATCCTAAAATCTCTAGCCAGGGCAGACCAAAAGACATCATTGGCAGCATTTTTATGTGCCAGCTCCTCAACTTCCACCAAATATTCTAACACAGGATTGAATTGCAGCAGAAACTTTCTGTAAATGAGTAAGTAACCAACACCACCATAAGATTGCCATTCACTGACAACCTTGTTCAGATCTACCATAGTGAACCTGACACCCCATCTATCCATAATCTTCCTACACAACAACTTCCAGTCCCTCTTCTTGAAGCCAGACATGGCCACAACCTTCTTCTCCACTGCCCTATCACCAATGAAGAAAATGATCTGCTTCACCATGTCCAGGTAAGAAGCACCATCCACAACAGCAGCAGTTTCATATTTCTCCAGAAACCACTTCACATCTTCCTCATTAATCTTGGTACCATCCCAAGTTTTAATTCTAAAACACTCCCTAACCATCACAGCAGGAGGACCTTCCCCCCCACTGACAGTCACCACAGGAATAGAAGAACCAGAAGCCATTCTTCCAGACCAAAATCACTAAAAAAAAGGCCAACCAAAGTAAACAGAGATTCCAAAGAACTAGCAGGTTCCACCCCACATTGGGTGCCAGAAATGTAGACAATCCTATAGTACTAGCTATAGGCCTTGACCAAGGGAGTTGGAGAAAACCCAGAGAGAAAAACCCCTGTCTCTTTAGAAAAATAAAGTGAGATTTACCTGCTACAGTAAATTGGTTCCTGTTGCTAAAGCCTCTTTTCCAACACACTTGACTTCCTGATCAGCCAAGAAAGAAGTCTCCAGACAGACTACCAAACCAAAGAACTGAAATGTAGACCAATTTCCACACCAGAGAAAGCAATGATACTTGATGTAGGTTTCAAATCCACACCAGAGACACCAATAATACTTGATATAGCTTGCAAGACTATACCAGAGAAACCAGTTGCCAAGTTAAGTTAAATGAAGAACTCACCTTGCAACAAACACAGACAATTGTGGCCAGAAAACAGTGAAAACTGAGTGAGAAACAAGGATATCACCTCCGGATGGTTGTATGATAATTAAAGTTGCTCCAAACTGTCTTATTCACTATAAACACACAGACCACTATCTAAGAGCCCATGCACACCAACAAATTTGGTGTTTCTGAATGCCAAATTGCATAAAAACCCTCTAGAAACGTTTCCCAGCCTTCTAGCACCAAGACAGGTGGTCTGCCCAATGTCAGGAGGCCCGCCTGAGGCCGCCATACCACCCTGAAGACAGAAAACCATTAAAACCTCCAAAAATACCCAAAATACTTAGAAAAATCTACTACAACTACTAAAACCTTTAAAACACATAATTAAGCTATAACAACATTGTGACATTAAATGTAGAGAAAAATTAGCCCATTCTAATGGTACTAAGCACTTAACCCTAAGACTTAAGATTAGCCCGTAAAACGTGAAAAACAAAATTAAGCAGCTATCTTTTGAAATGAAAAATGAGAAATAATCCCTTAAATACTTAAAATATGAGAAATGTCATCAAGACATAAAATATAGAGAAAACCCAGGGCTATCCCATGAAAGTACCCACATCCCCGCAGTCCCAATTATTGCCAAATAATTCCAGGAATAACACCCAATTATTAAACAATGCCATTAAAGACATATCAAAACAACACCAAAAGACCAACAAAGGGCTCCACCAATGTTGGAAGACCACATCATGAAACTCTTTGTGCTAAGTAAGTACCATTCCTTCAAGTCTTACTTTCTTTTCTTCTATTTTTGAGCACTGCTTATTGATCCACTTGTTCTTCTAGCACTACCTTCTTTCTCTAACAATTTTCTACCAGTGCTTAGCATTTTTAGCTTTCATTTAAAGACCTTCACATATCTCTAAGTGTGAAACTCATACCCTTGCTTGTTGCTGCTTTTAAGTCCATATTATTCCTCTAGAACTGGTTGTGGCTTCCTCAAGTACATACTATAGTCTTGCCTTATAGTCTGTTATACACTTCACTTTATCTCTGATTGCTGTGGCTTTTATATCCATACTTCCCCTAAAAAGTAAGTGCAAAGAGTTTACTTTTCCTGCACTTTTGAAGACCTGTAAGCATCCTTTGTAGCAATCTCATTGCTGCGCTTTGGGAGAACTGAGTCATTGCTGTGCTCCTGAGACTTTTGCTGCGTTCTTGAAAGATGTGTGCCACAATGTACCATCCTATTAGAGAGTGAACTTTCAGAGTGTTTTTGAGTTTTAGCCTACAAATGAGTGGTAGACATTTATAACTGCATCCCAAATATCAAAACAGGTGATAAAACACACCTATACCTCATGCACAATTGCACCACTAATTAATTCAATTTTAGGATCTTTAGTGAGAGAGTGTTTGTCCACATCCACAAAGAAACTGGTTGGAAATTAGATCAACAAGTTCTCTTGTGTAGATGTGTTAGTTAATCAAACAACAACTGTGTTTGGCTTTTCTGGAATGAGAATTCAAACATCTTCAAATCAGTGATGAAAAATTTCCTTAGCAATCACCTACCAGCACATGATCATGCCCTCCAGCCCCCACAAAAAGGATCCATCCAGTCAATTCTCAACCAAACTAAACTAAGTGACTTCAAAGATGAGTGCACCATTATTGCACAAGAAAATTCTGTGTCTGCCATTGCTAAACAAGGTATGGAGCACAATTCCATAATCCAACATACACACTTACAGGCAATGATCTCCCCTGATTACCAAAAGTTGAAACAGGCATGCAACAAAGAACTGAAAAATATTGAAAATATGGATATATGGTATGAGGAAAAACACCCTCCTGAAGCAAAACTTCCCAATGCAAAGTGGATATTCACAATTAAAAATCCTTCCTCATCCTCCCCAACCTATAAAGCTAGATACATAGCCAAAAGTTTCTCCAACAATATGGAATTGACTATACTGAGACCTTTCCCCCTACTGTCACCTTTGAATCCCGACATATACTTCTGACCCTCTCTGCATATCACTGCTGGCCAGTAGAATCTTTTGATGTTACTGCAGCCTACTTACCAAGTCAAATTGACAAGGCCATCTGGGTGCGCCCCCCTGAAGTTTATCAGTTAACTCACAGTGACAATGCTCTCTGCCTGAAAAAGACACTCTATGGAACCAAGCAAGTAGATAGGTGCTGGTGGCTTCATATAACAGGGAAACTTGACTCAATGGGCTAAAAAAGAAAGCCAATACAATAAATCTTTCTATGTCATGCATAAATATGGTTCCACAGGGGTAGTCTGAATCCATGTTGACAATGGTATTGTCACTGGTAGCAATGAAAAGGTATTGAGAGAGTTGGAAGAGGGTCTGGAAGGAAGCTTAAAAATCAAATGGAATGAAAAAGTTAAAGTTGATGGTATTGTTTGTGTTGCAATCAATTAAGTGACAGAGGGGTTTGATTTAAACAATTTTCAACTTATTAACTAGACCTTAAACTCTTATAATCCATCTGGTCTGACCACATGACACCCACTAATAAAATAAAATAATATAATATAATATAAAATAAAATAAAATAAAAAAATAAAAAAATAAAATAAAATAAAATAAAATAAAAATAAATAAAATAAAATAAAATAAAATAAAATAAAATAAAATAAAATAAAATAAAATAAAATAAAATAAAATAAAATAAAATAAAATAAAATATAATATAATATAATAAAATAAAATAAAATAAAATAAATTAAATTAAAATAAAATAAAATAAAATAAAATAAAATAAAATAAAATAAAATAAAATAAAATAAAATAAAATAAAATAAAATATAATAAAATAAAATAAAATAAAATAAAATAAAATAAAATAAAATAAAATAAAATAAAATAAAATAAAATAAAATAAAATAAAATAAAATAAAATAAAATAAAATAAAATAAAATAAAATAAAATAAAATAAAATAAAATAAATAAATAAATAATTTTTAACTATATTTTGATAATATCTTTTCTTACCTTATTTTCCTTTTTTTTTCTCTCTTTTTCTTACTTATTTCTTTTCTATTTCTTTATTTCAATAAGATGATTAATTTTTAATGGGGTTTTTTTATTTCTATACAACGTGTTATTTTTTCCTAACTAAGTGGGGCGGATGTTAGGTAACTAAGAGAATGTACTTATTTATGTAGCAGAGTACATAGACTGTGGTCGCAATAGATGATGTTCTCCGGTTCTTTCCGGAGCTCTATACGCGGACACCGTGCGACAGTAACTCCACATTAAAGACTCGGGGCTGCGCGTCAGCTGGGTGAAGCCCAGTGGCATGCAGCAAGCCTCTGCCAGTAATCCTGATTCTACATTGCACTCAATGCAGCAGAGCGTGGGTCACGCTATGCTAGCATGAATTCATTCAATTCAACTTTTGTTCGCACTTATATTTCTACCAGTCTTTTTTTTTACCCTGCGTAGAGGTAGAAAGAATCAACGCCGCCTTTTAACAACAAGTGATGTGGCAAGTATGCAACTAGTAACTGAAAACTTGTTGCAACGATAAAAGTTACTTCAGGAAATAAAAAAATGCTATCATTTCAATTATTCTATAGTGATGACTCGATTTCACCTTCAATAAATTAAGTGGCCCTTTTGATTTCTTAGACATCGCCTCTCTTAGTCTCGATTTCGGCCTCAGATTTAAACCATTTTCTACATTATCTACTAGGCAGTTTCATCCTTATAGGCCAGAAATTTAGCCTTCAACATGTGTTGTCGATCTACATACAATTTACTTGCTTCCAAGTTCTTTCTCCTTGAATTTATTGATCTTAATAATGGTAAACTGTTTCTTGACATCAGGACACGACCACAAAAATCCATCTCATGATAAAGGTGTAGTTTTCCAAATCCTTGTCATTATTTTTCAGTTGCTGAAGACAAATGTAGTGTAAATTTTAGCGAAGCAAAGTTTCCGTGTAACACTTAGATTGGCTCTATGTCACTATTAATTCGCCAATTTTTCATATCCTGAGATATTTCAACAGGAAAAAACGTTGACACTTTCGTAACCGGTGCCAATCTTTAGCTTTGATTTACTGAGCTGTTAATTCCATGTTAATTCTGCTGCATCAAGTTCTAGTTTGTTTTCAATTAACTAAGAAGTAGGGGATAGGCGTCTTCTAGTAAGTGCTAAGTGTTTTTTGTGATATTTAGTACAACAATTCACTTTTCTTAACATGGGTCAGGACTAAGATGATGGCTCAAGGTTGACAAACACATTCTGCTTTTCATTTGTCCACCACTATTAACGTTGGACAATGAACCTCCGGTGAGTAGATTGCTTCTTTGTTGCATTAGAAAGCACTCCATTCTTATACAACTTTCTGGTGAAATTTTGAAATTTTCTACAGAAGCCTGGCATACATACTTGTTGTATCTTTACATTATTCATTTTCCAGTCATGTGGATCAGACACTTCAAGCAGAAGGGCATATTTCAAATCTCTTGGCAGAAGAAGATAGTAAACTCAATAAATCACCCGGAATAGATGTCAGTCTAATCGGGAAGGGCTATGGCTCTTCTGATGTTCAAAATAATCATTTTCCACATAACCCTACCCAAGAGCGAGACCAGCAAATTCAAAATAGTATCAACCCCACCTTAACAACCCATGGACCTAGAACAAGTAGCTTCAATCCCATAGCAGCTCCCTATGTACCAATTGCAATGAATGGATTTTACAGAAATCCATATTCTACTACATCTGGCTTGGTCGGCTATACATGGCAGCAACAGATTGAGGTGCCTCCATGGTGGAATGTTCAGCGAGCTGCACATCCTCCATACTTTGGGGAGCAACAACCACGCCTTTACCAGCTTGTGGGCGGCTATTTCCAACCAGGATACTTTGCGCCAGCTTCGCCAGCTTCGCCACCTCGTACTTTTAACCCTAATGAATTTCATCGGGAGAACTCACCTAACTCCTTTCATTCGAATCACATGCTTCTTCCTGGTGATCCTGATTATCAGTCGCGATATGAAAGCAGGAGCTCATACAAGAAAATGGCAAAAATAAAGCCTAACTTGGACTATCGTCCGATTCCTGAGAGGCGCCAGCAAGATTGGGATAATATCCTTCAACAGGTTTTACCTGAGCCTCGATACCTACATTCAGACCAATTAATCAAGCCAGTAATAAGTTTGAAAAAACAGCTTATTTATGACATGGAATATTTTGAAAGACATATTCGACGGGCACTCAAAAGATGGCCGCTCAACTTTGGAGACTTTTCAGAACTGGAAAAGATGGGCCAAGACTTACTGAAAACTGAATACTTTTTAATTACGGTTTTCACCCGTTCTCAACGCATATTATCTACCGATCTTTCAACTTTGTATCTAGAAAATATAAACCCGGATGTGGGGAATCTGAAAAAAATTGAAGGTAAAATTATTAAGATACTGAATAGATGGAAGTATGAACTTTTCCAAACTCGAATGGAGCACATTTTTCGGTTAAAAAAATTGTACGCTGCTCAGAATAGAGGAAAAATGGAAATCTTACATGCATACACCTTATAATGAAAAAATTTGGTGCGGAATGATTAAATTTGATGCAGTCTTTATATCACTATTTCTGAGAGTTTTACCTCTCTACATTAAATAAGAGAACTGATATTAGAATGGTTTTTTGGTATTCCGAATTATATGAGCCTCACGATTTATAAAATCCTACCAGTCATATTCAAATCATTATTGATCACTCTATTAGCTTATTTAATGATACCGGTGCCATCTCTTTTTTGCGCTTTTAAAACAACCCAAATCTTTTTTATGATAAATAAAACGATATTGACTAAAAATGGTCTGCCATTTAGTTGATTGATCTTGTACCGCTATTATCTTTTATATCATAAAAACAAAAGAAAGTCAATAAAAATCATCTACCCTTTAGTTAATTGGTCATTTGTCGCTATTACCTTCAATATAACAAAAACAAACGACATTCAATAAATATAAATAATTTACCCTTTATTTAATGGTCTTGTATCGCGTGTAAGGTCACCTGATTACTTTTTTTTATTTTTTTTATTTTATATAGATGTTGACGCACTCTATGAAGAGGCTTTCACATATTTTAGATATTTGTGTGGATGTTACTTTACATGTGTAGAGACATATACATACTTTTGTGACGTTCTCATGTTACTATCTAACCATATCCATAATGTTGAGCAAAATTCTAACTTATATACCGGGTTGTGTTTCCTTTTTCCCCTGTCTTTTTCATCTTGCTCAATAAATAATCATTTTATTTTATTTTATTTTAGGTTACATTTTGTATTTCTTTTATTTATCACTCTTATTAACATCATCTTACTTTTATAAATAATGTGAATAGGTAACAGTGGCAGAGACCACCTTCTAGGGGCAGACTCAATTTTTGAAATTGTAGACAATCCTATAGTGCTAGCTATAGGCCTTGACCAAGGGAGTTGGAGAAAAACAAGAGAGAAAATCCCCTGTCCCTTTAGGAAAATAAAGTGAGATTTACCTGCTAAAGTAAATTGAGTCTTGTTTTCTAAAACCCCTTTTGAACACACTTGACTGCTTGATCAGCCAAGAAAGTAGTCACCAGACAGACTACCAAACCAAAGAACTGTAATGTAGGCCAATGTACACACCAGAGAAAACAATGATACTTGATGTAGGTTCCAAAGTCACACCAGAGACAGCAATAATACTTGATATAGCTTGCAAGACTATACCAGAAAAAATAGTGACAAAAGTTGAGATCAAGTAAAAACCATCCTTTTCACAACCCAGCCAAAAGATGCCACAAACACACAAAAGAGTGAAGCACAGTAATTCCAGGTATACCAGATGGTTGATGATAAACTAGAATGTCCTTAAAATTGCTTAACTATCTCACACACAGACCACCCTTCACCAGGTCAAAAGTTAGACAACTTGCAGTCAAGTGGTTGTTTAGTACCTGTGGTCTAACCTGAGTCAAACCTGTGTTGGAACTTTGGTGGGACAATTTTTCATCATGACACATAGCTCATAGCTGAATCATTAGGACCAATTTGAATTCTTCATATAGTTCTGCTTGCACAATTTCCAACAGGCAATAGATCATACTTTGGTGTCTAAAATACATATATTGAACTCATAATGGATATTACAAAGGTGACCAATATGCACCAGCTATATTACTTAATGACATTATAAAGACAGTATCTGATAAAACACCACCAAAGCCACTTGGATTGAGAGTTCTTGAATCATGTCCAATAATATCTTTATGAGTAATAATAACATTTTTAGACCATCAATTGTAGCACCAAAATGTTTTGAATCCTGCTTTTGAGAAAGGATTTTCTATTTTTTTTCAACAGCATCATACAATTCAACTAGAATAAAGATTTGATCTGGTAAAATTCAGTGACTTCCACATTCTCAAAAAAAAAACTCCAATCTTGTTGCCTCTTGATATTCCCATAACCTTGTTGTTTTGAGTATAATGAGAAGTATTTACCACCAATGTTTTAGTATTGGAGAACAGTAATTTTAGATTGTAGAAATTTTAAAGCACCAATGAATTTATCTTTTTAAAAAATGTTTAAAAAAGACATTTTTCTATAAATCTTGTTTAAATATTCCGTCCATAAATCATATTCTTCACAGAGCAATAAAACAGTTTATTTTGAAGTCTTTCCTTTTTCTATATTGAAAAAATCTTTAATTTGTATTTTAAATCAATTGTCATTCATCTCAAGAAGAGATTGAAGATTTACTATCATGATGAACATTTCCATTAACATTTTGTCCATTTCAAATAAAAACAAAAAAATAATGTAAAAAATTATGGGTAATAAAAAGAATTATGAAAAAATGAGTTTATTAATATTGTGTGGGATAGATCTTAAAATTTGATTCATACTCTCATGATCCCAAGCTTCCTCTGATGATTCTGGGCCAAATATTTGCAGAACTTCAGGAAAATTTTGGGCTAAGTGGACATTAGGCTTGATGTGAATTTGTGGCCAAAATTTTCCATGGAATTTTTATACTCCTTCAGCTAATCATGAAGAGATCTAATTTTATCTTCATTGATTTAAAAGTAAGTTAAAAGGTTTTTTATTGATACAAAAATGGAAATACACTTAATTAAATTCTTCTCTTTACTTTCAGAATTTTCTATATTCACAACTAGAAACAAAGAAACCACATCATAATTTTTTTTAGCAAAATTCATTCTTCTGCCTTAAGATTTGTTCCAGTCTTCCCTAAATGGTGTGGAACACAGTTGTACCATAAGGTAATGAGTGTATGAAAAATAAAATTTTGAACCATCATTAAATCCTTAGTACTAAGATCCAAATAAGAAGTTAAATCATTTGGTGTTGCAACTGATCCCCATTTGATTTAAGGTCTAAAACAGGCAGAAAATTCCTGAAATGTGGACTCTAAGAAAGATATTTATTAGGGAAAATTTTATCTAATGATGATTCAGCTATAATTACTTGAACTATCTACATCAGAACTATATTTTTCATTATATGAGCTGGGCCCAACACCTAGTGGATTAGAGCTTCCTAATGGCCCAACAATTTTTAGAGCTTCTTTTGCCTTCTCTCAACAAATTTCATCATAAGATAATTTTTTCTTGAGGTTTGTTCTCAGTGGTGTTATCACTATGCAAACTGTACTCTCTTTTTTTTCTTTTACTTGATTCATGAGAGGAATAATTTGAGGGGAAAGATGGTATTTTTGAAAAAAAATTCCTTTTGTGTGAATTCTGTCTTTGAGTGTGAACCTTTCTCTTTCTCTGTATTGTAGTTTAGTAGTCTTAGTCAACATTGTGTTGTTTTCTATTGTTTTATATGGTGCGATTTTTCATATAATCAAGACTCTTCTTGCTGTTTCCATTTTCCCCATCAAAATTTTTTTCTCTCTATTCTCTTTATCACTTCCATTTCTCCCTCCTGTACACTGCTTCCCCCTTGGCTGAAACTTACATTCCTTGAATTTGTTGGGGATAATAGAGTCCTTTTTCCAGGTTCTTTCCTTTTACTTTCTACTTATTCTTTTAATCCTAACCACAGAAACTTATCTTTTTGTACCTTCTTATTTCATCATATGCTTTTTTGTAGTTGTTGTAAGGTACACAGTTGCTGATTATACCATTTTTAGGTATGTTTGTCTTTAAAATGATATACAAGTATTTTTACCTCTATTATCTTTATCCTCTGCATTGATCCCTCCTGTTACCTTCTTCCCCCTTGGCTGCATCAGACAGTACTTGCTCCATGTGGGGAGAATAGAGTATTCTTTCCATTTTTATCACATGCTTTGTTGTAGTTTTATTTTGAAAGGTGAAAAGTTTCTCATTGACATGTTTTTCACCTTCCCCTGTGCTAAAAAATCTTCATTGATGTCTTTTATAGAATGATAAGGTATGATAAGAAATAAAGAATCAGGGGAGATAGAGGATATTTAATTGTTTTGATTGAATATATCTTTCACAGGACAGCCCAAATTAATCAATGGGTTATAGTCAGGAATATGATTAATTATGTTGGGGAGTGACTCAAGTTCTTGGGAGATATTTATTATGAAATTAGAAAGATAGAAATTCAAAATATTAATTAGTAGGGGGAAGTTGGTATGTTTTTGGGGTAATAATGTATCTTCAACTCATATAGAGGATGAATCCTGCCCTAGAAGCTAAACCCCCAACAGGAGAAAATAAAGTTTGATATCCTGAGAGGCCAATTATTACATAGAGGATGTGGGAATTAGAAGGACACTGTTTACTAATTTTAATATGAGTTGAATGTGCCCTAGCACTGATAATATGTTATGTATGAGAGAGATGAAGTAAGAAAGGTTTCTCAATAAAACCTGGGAAGCTTCTGAAGTCAGATATGTGAAATTGAAGTAAGCTAATACAGATGGGAGAGGAATTATACAATGATTCCATCTTGAATATAAATTAATTATGAGAGGAAAGACAATAATTGAGGAAGAAATTACTATTTATAAAAGACTAAAAACATTTCTTGGAAAAGTAAGTCACATGGTTTGAATGGTGAACAGATTTCCAATAATTTTCAGAGATTTTTCAATCACTCTAGGTTGAGATAAACCATCAGGAAATATGTCAGAAGCTAATATTAACTGAATTATAATTTGTACATAGATTGAAGTCACAAGAGTTCCCACTTGACCAATGAAAATTTGAAAAATTAATGATTGGTTTTTTCATGTATAATTTGAACTCCACTTGTTTAAAATATGAATTAAGGTTTTCTCCCAAATTAAAGGAA
The DNA here is from genome assembly GCA_030280995.1 of Hemileia vastatrix. Taxonomy (NCBI): domain Eukaryota; kingdom Fungi; phylum Basidiomycota; class Pucciniomycetes; order Pucciniales; family Zaghouaniaceae; genus Hemileia; species Hemileia vastatrix. The sequence goes on from JASXTE010000011.1 coordinate 3,406,286, forward strand.
TAGATTAGGAAAAATTGAAAAGTAAAAAAATACTTAAACTTCCACTTTTACAAAAGAAGAAACCAAATTTTTTTCTTGTTAAAAATGCTTATGGACACATAAATACATCCAGTAATTTTCTCATGTTTCTATTATCTAGTATTGAAATAAAATTGCATGATATGAAGGGCCTGGAATATGCTCTTACTTTAAAGTCCTGTTTTAAAAAACTGCACAAAAATGAGTTAAAATTAAAGTGGATCTCAGTCAGAGTATATGAAAAATCTATTATTGCACATGCCTTGTAATCTTAATTGATTTCTGTTTCAAATCCATAGCACAGGTTCAACTTCTTATAGTCAAAAAAGTGTTAGTAAGTTTATGAGATTAAGTCTATCTAATAAAATAATTTTCTTTTAATAATAAATATTATATTATATTTTTCCTCTTGAATTCTCTTAAAAAAGTTTTAAATAGTAAAACCAGATTTTAATTCACTGAACTCAAGTTCCAGTACAAATAAAGAAATTCATAAAGATACTCAACAATATATATTTACAAAAAACTTCAGCAACTTGAAGTGCTCTACAGTCATGCCCTGGGGTGCCCCACCCTGCCCCCCTTTTGGCAGCCACAAGGCCTTGCACAAGCCTCTCAAAATAACACTTACATACTTCAATTTTTTCATTCTTACTTAGCATATTTTTATCATATACTCTGAATTTTTTCATAGAATGAAGTTTTAAAATGAATCAGATAAACTTTTCAACAAAAGTTTAAGGCAACAAGTTGCCTCATGTTTTCAATAACAGCAGCTCAGAAAAAAAAAGAGGAAAATATGAGGCACCATGTTGCCCCATATTTCACTCTTTGGTCAAAGGCAGATGTGACATACACTAGGGTTCATCTGCATAAATATGAGGTGGCATGCTTCCTCATTGTTTGCTTTCTGGAAAATATTGAAAGTAATGGGTAGGTTAGTTGCTTACATGCATACAGGAGGTGACATGTCGCCTCATATATGCATGTGGGCAACTTGCTCTCTCACATTGAATATAAAATACAAATAAAAACTGAATATTTACTTTGCATACATGAGGCAACATGTCGCCTCATGTATGCAATAACAAAATCTCAGAAATAAAAAGAGTTAAAAGATGAGGCACAATGTTGCCTCATCTTTTGCTTGTTTGTCAAAGGCAGATGTGAAATACACTAGGGTGCATAGGAATAAAGATGAGGTGTAATTTTGCCTCATCTTTTGCTTCCTGTAAAATAGTGAAGCTAACTGGTAGGGTAGTTACTTACATGCATAGATGAGGGGACATGTCACCTCATGTATGCATGTGGGAAACTTTCTTTCTCACATTGAAAAAAATGAAAAAAAACTTAATATTCTAATTGCATACATGAGGTGACATTTTGCCTCATGTATGCAATAACAGAAGCCCAGAAGAAAAAGAGGCAAAAGATGATGCTCCATGTTGCCTCATATTTTGCTTGTTGGTCAAAGGCATTTGTGACATACATTAGTGTGCATTCTCATAAAGATGAGGTGGAATTTTACCTCATCTTTTACTTTCTGGTAAATAGTGAAGGTAGTTGGTAGTGTAGTTTCTTACATGCATACATGAGGCAACATGTCGCCTCATGTATGCATGTGGGAAACTTGCTTTCTCACATTGTAAAAATAAAAATTATACAAAATAAAATTAAATATTGTAATTGCATTCATGAGGCGACATGTCGCCTCATGTATACAATAACAGCAGCTCAGAAAAAAAACAGGCAAAAGATGAGGCACCATGTTGCCTCATCTTTTGCTTGTTGGTCAAAGAAAGTTGCCACATACACTAGGCCATATTTTCTCAAAAAGATGATGTGGAATGTTGCCTCATCTTTTTCTTTCTGGCACATTGTGAAAGTAATGGGTAGGGCAGTTGTTTACATGCATAAATGAGGCAACATGTTGCTTCATGTATGTATGTGTGCAACTTGATTTCTCACATTTAAAAAAAATACAAAAAAAAACATAATATTATAATTGCATACATGAGGCAGCATGTCGCCTCATGTATGCATGTAAACAACTACCCTACTCATTACCCTCACTATTTTCCAGAAAGCAAAAGATGACACAACATTCCACCTCATCTTTATGCAAATATGGCCTAGTGTATGTGGCATCTTCCTTTGACCAACAAGCAAAAGATGAGGCAACATGGTGCCTCATCTTTTGCCTGTTTTTTTTTCTGAGCTGCTGTTATTGCATACATGAGGCGACATGTCGCCTCATGTATGCAATTACAATATTTAATTTTATTTTGTATAATTTTTATTTTTACAATGTGAGAAAGCAAGTTTCCCACATGCATACATGAGGCGACATGTTGCCTCATGTATGCATGTAAGCAACTACACTACCCACTACCTTCACTATTTGCCAGAAAGTAAAAGATGATGCAACATGCCACCTCATCTTTAGGCAAATTTACAATGTCCTGGCAATTTGAATAAAAGCGCTGCATCATGTCATGAGGACATGGTAGATTTTTTGTATGTACAAAAGTGTGCCAACATATTATTAAGGTACTATGCTGGATTGAAACATATTGGTTAGCATATGTAGGAGAACATGTAGAAGCATGTTGCCTCATGTTTTACATATCTTGTATAGTAAATTATATTGTGATTGGATGGATGAAATTTTATTATGGGAAGGGTTTGGTGAACTTTTCAATTTTAGATGAAAGTATTATAGATGAAGCAGTTTTCAAATCTCTTCAGAGGTGCAGCACATGAGAATCTAATAAATTTTCTTATATAGCTAATGATAAATAAACCTATTCTTAAAAGATAGAAAAGGTGAATCTGAAAAAATTGAAGTTAAACTTTCTAAAAGAAGAGAATTAATAGTATTGTTTATATAGCTCTAAAATAGTTATTATAAATTAACATCACATTTTTTAAGTTGTGTGATGGAATAATCAAAATTTATTCATATTTTTTGGTCCCTGAAATTACTGGATTTTTTAAAGATATCTGTATTCACTCTGATACTGAGGAAAGACAGGACGGGAGTAGTGTCATAACTCCAATCCTATGGAGGAGTGCTTGTTTTACTTGACATTTAAATAAACTTAAAAAAGGGTGGATGTCTAAATTTCTTTCAAGTTTTCAATCTCAAACATATAAGTAAGCTATCAGGAAAAGGTTGATCAAAAATTGAAGGTCCCTAAACCCCCAGAAATGGAAGGTGTTCAGCCTTTTTCAGCGCCCAGGAGTTTTCCTATGGATGATATTGTTGAAGAATATTTTACTGGGAAACTTCCAAAAGTCTTTCTAGAAGAAACACACAATTATAATTTGTCTGTGACAGAGTAGTTCATTGTTGATACTGAGAAAAAGGTCATTTTGGAAGATTTATCAACTTTTATAGAACTTTACTATTGTAAAAGTCAAGCTAGTTTGAAAGCAGAACAGCTTGAGTTTTTACAGAAGGATAAATTGTCTCATTTATTTATACTAACTGCAGCTTTAATGTTTTTAACAAAAAATAATTCTAGTTTTAATCCTTATTTTTCAACATAGCATAGAGCATACATGTAATCTGTTTAAATACTTTAAATTTCCCCTCCCTAAGTTTCTAAAATTACCCTTTAACTAAAATAATTATTAAAAAGTTTAAATAAAATCAGATTGAGTACTATAAGGTGCCTTATTAGCTAGTTATGTTTGGTGAAAGTACACCTTTTTCTCGCCTATTTATATTTTTATCTGCTCTTTCATATTTTTTTTAAAAATCCTTTTGTTTATCACTATAGGGTAAAACCTCAAATGATCAACTCATCTATTTTTTTTTAGATTATGGTGAAGTATATTCCTGAAACTATGATTCAATTTTAAATATTACAGGTTTCAGATTAACTGAATGAGTGCATTCTTTTATATATATATATATTTATAAAATTTCAAGTATAGGTCTATTTTTAAATTGAGATTCTAACTCTTATACCATAAAAATTCATCAAGTAATTTAAAAAACTTCACATTATTTTCTAGAATTCATTTTGAAAATATGGTAAAATTAATGATATTATATTATTTCATGTAGTAAAATTTTCAATGATTAAATTAAACCCACACTTCCTTCACAAAAACAGGGTATGAGAATTTTATATGTTCTTTCATTAAATTTTGTCCTGGTAAAGTCTTTGTTTCCAGCCTGCAGAAAGAAAATTATGAAAAGGTATTGCATGGCCTGAAATAAATTTTGTAAAGGAACTTAGTATGAAGGACTTCTTGCCTGGAAAATGAAGCTAATATAGAACTAAGGCAAATTTTTTAAAAATTACTCAAGTTCAAATCAGATAGACAGCTTCAACAATAAGCATTGAGATATAATTTTTCTAATTTTTTTTTTTGGTAAAGTGACATTCACAGTTTTGGTTTGGCTTGTAACTACTTTAAGCGAAAAATTTCCTTCAAAGGTTACTTCTGATGTTACTTTAAGATACCTGAAAAACCACTTGACTGCAAGTTGTCTAACTTTTGTCCTGGTGCTTGCCTTTTCCCAGTCAAATCCAACTCTCCCACCTTTCTACATGCATAAAAATACCTCTAGAGGCTTCCACATGTGCAGGCAGGCAGCCGCTTTTAAGCCCTTAGACACCCAAAAACACCCTGTAAAACAACAAAACAGCAGTAACTACATGTAGAAACAAGCTAATAACAAATAACACATACCAAAATGATGAGAAAAGAAGGGACATTAAGCTGAGACATAATAAGTAACCCTAGATTAAGCCTACAAAAACACAACTAAACATCTAAAAACTAACAAAACACCAATAAAAAACACCATAACCCCAACTATACCCTACATACCAAATACCTCTAAATAGGCATTCCAAAGGCCTACCCAGCTTTGGAACACCACATCCTCCCTCCAATCAAGAATTCCCACATTCTTCATCCACTAACAACCATGTTCAAACACCTCTCCAGACCTGCCTCTCACATGGGCCCTTGCCAGTACCGCATTTATAACAACCTCATCTGTGCAATAACTGGACCCCTTCACATCTACAGGACTTCTTGTGATGCTTACCACTCAAGAAAGAAACAATGCCACAGACCTGGCCCATTATCCTCCTCTACAGCTTATTCCTACACTCAGCCTGGCCCACCCTCTTCCACCAGAAGATACAGATCCACTATCATCATTCCAAGAATAATCCACAAACTTCATTCATCCAGAAGAAAACCTGCAACTCCAACAGCCTCTTCTTCCTCTCATCACCCTGATTCACCAGAAGTTAAGATTGCATCTTTCTTCAGCCACTCCTCCTCCAGTCATTGATGATGATGACAATAGGGGGTATTAAAGTTGACCAATCCACAATTAGGGATCAGGAATTTTTTTTCCCAGGCTCAGACATTATTAATTACAGATAATTCTTATCCACTATCACCAAGGCTAGTGGATAAGGAATCCACAATAATACATTATCCTGCCTCTTATACCCCAATTTCCATTCCTCATTCCTGATTCCAAACTCATTACATCCATGATGGATTTTAATGAAAGTAACATGACTTATAATAGCTGATGCCATCCTTAAGTCTTTCCTCACTCTATGCTACTTAATTTTTGTGGCAAATACTTAAATTTTTATTCTGTGTACACACCCCAACTACACATTTGCCAGTGAATTCCTACTTCCCTCATCCCATAAGCCTTCCAACAAAAACTATGAAACACCTCTCTACTAGGCAGATACTTCACTCAACTATGAATTCTATTGCTTTACTTCTAGTTCCTTACTATAAAAGAGACTGTGATTTGTAAGATTCTTTAGCCTATATGTATTTTCTTTCCAAAAAGCATTACATAAACCCAAGGGAGCCAAATATTCATCATGATCCCATATATGATCTCTGCTCCATTCTGAACATTCCTCAACTAAACTTCACTCAAATATTTCAAACTTCTTACAATTCTTTCTTCAAACTTTATCAACTCATTTCCAAAATTCCTATATTTCAAAACAATTCTCAAAATAAAAAGCATGATTCTGCTATTAAACTTGCTGTTGCACTATGTTGCTTTGGCTCAAATGGAAATGGTGCTGCTGTAAGACTTTTGGAAAATCTCTTTACCATAGGATATAGGATGGTGATATTACACACCAAGTTCTGTATGATAGCTATCCTTTCTCTCAAGTCTCAAACACTTGCTTGGCCAACTCCACAACAGTAACTTGAATTATCTTAAATAATGAAAGCTGAAGGCTTCCCTGGATGTGTAGGATTTGTTGATGTCACAACTATACCTTTGAGCCAAAAGCCTGCTTATAATGGCAACCATTATTTTGATCAAAAAAAAGGTTTCTTCAAAATTTTCTCCAATTTCACATCTTTCATAAACTGACTTTTTATCTTTTTTCTAGATACTCTATTGCTGTTCAACTTGTATGTGATGTCAATATAAAATTTATTGCTTTTCATAGTGGCTACCCAGGCTCATCTCATGACTCTTCCATCTTCCAAAGATTGAGGAATTCTAAAACTCCTGACTCATTCTTTGACAAATCTCAGTACCTCCTTGAAGACTCAGCATATGCAAGTGGAAAGTACATTATACCTGCTTTCTGTGGAGCCACTATAGAAAATGACCCCAAAACCACCTTGTAATTATCACCTTGTCCAATCAAGAGTACAGATTGAACATGCTATTGGGAATTTAAAGGGAAGATTTTCTAGTCTCCAGGAACTCAGAATCCAATTTCAAAAAAAAATGGAAAAAAAAAACTGAAAATCATTGGATAATGACTTGTGTTATACTCCACAATATCCTAGCTGATCTAAAGGATGACTGGAATGATATTTATGAAGAAGAGGAACATGAACCAGCACTGGCTTTCCCCTCCCTTGAATAACAAAACATTCATTCAACCGGAATACACTGTCATTATGCCTATCACTCTTCAACATTTCTCTTCTTTACCCTTTTAAATTATTTTTTTGTACTCTCCCAATTTTCAACTTCCTTATTTTTTTCACTTGTGTTATTTTCATGTTCCATGTTTTATATTCACTTGTGTTGGTTAATATTTTTTGGCATAACTACAATTTTGAAATTGCTGTTGTGGTCTTCCAACATTGGCAAGGGTCTTTTTTGGTCTTTTTCGCGCGGTTTGTGTATTTCTTAATTGAAATTGGTGGATTAATTAGGTGTTGTTTTGGCTTTATTCAGCGAATTTTTGGACTATGAGTATGTGGGTACTACCATGGGATAGCCCTGGGTTTTCTATATATTTGATGTTGAGATAATATTTTTTACATTCCAAGCTTTAAGGGGTCATTTCCCTTTTTTCATTTTTAAAAGATAACTGTTTAATTTTGTTTTTTTTTGTTTTACAGGATAACCTTAAGTCATAGGTCTAAGTGCTTAGTACCATTAATTAGGGCTTATTTGGCTCCATATTTTATGTCACAGTGTTGTTATAGCTAAATTGTGTGTTTTAAGGGTTTTACTAGTTGTAGTGGATTTTTCTAAGTATTTTGGGCTTGTTAGATGTTTTTGGTGGTTTTCTGGCTTCAGGAAGGTCCACCCGCCTTGGTTATAAAAGGCTGGGGAGTGTTTCTAGAGGGTTTCTATTCAATTTGTATGTCTACAGTGCCAAAATTAGTTGCTGTGCATAGATTGTAGATTGGTGGTCTGTCAACATGAAATTGCATATTTCTGCAATCACATAATTTTTCACTGTTTCATTTTTTCATTCATCCCTCATATCCATTTCCACCTTTCCTCAAACATCCCTCAAACATTTTCAATGTTCAATTTTTTCATTCATCCCTCATATACATTTCCTTCTCTCCTCAAAGATCCCTCAAATATTTTCACCAATTCATTTTTTCATTCATCCCTCATATACATTTCCTCCTCTCCTGAAACATCCCTCAAATATTTTTAATTCTTCTATTTTCTCATCTCATCTCTCCAGGTAAGTCATTTTTTTCTTATTTTTGATTTTTTTACTTGCTAATAATTTATTTGTTCTCTTTTTATTTTTCGTCCTTTTTTTTTTCTTTTTTCTTTTTTTGTCCTGTAAGTGCTTTTTTTTGGTTTTCAAGGTTAGACTAATTTTTTTTTATCTTTTTTATGTTTTTTCTCTCTTTTTTTTCACCCTCCATCATCCCCCTTTCCCCCCTCCATGTCTACCTGCATACCCTCCTTTCTCACCTTCTTGGAAGCCTCAAGTCCCTCCCTTTACCCCCTCCATGTCTGCCTCCATACCCTCCTTTCTCCCCTTCTTGGCAACCTCAAGTCCCCCCCTTTACCCCCTCCATCATCCCCCTTTCCCCCGTACTTATCTGCCTCCATACCTCTTTTCTCCCCTTCTTGGCCACCTCAACTCCCCCCTTTACCCCCTCAACCCCACTTTAATCCCACCTTTCCCACCTCAAACCCCCCTTTACCCCCCTTTAACCTCTCCTTGTATACCTCAAACCCCCCCTTCACCCCTTCAAACCCACCTCAACCCCCCCCTCAAACCCCTTCACACCCCCCCCAGTGCCTACTTATTGAATTGCTTCAATTCGATAAGTTAATGAACAATTGTTCTTGATTGTTCATTAACTTATTGAATCACTAACAATTCAATAATTTAGTAAATTATTGTTAGCCATTGTTCAATAACTTATCAAATTGTTACCAATTTGATAAGATTAATGTAGGGGGTTTGTGCAGGGGTTTGAGGGGGTAAAGGGGGGTGGTTTGAGGCAGGAAAGGAGGTGTTAAAGGGGGGGGGGTAAAGGGGGGATTGAGGGAGGGTAAAGGGAGATTAAAGGGGGGGGTGTTTAAATACTGAAATTCTTTCCTAAACATAGAAAATGGATCACCCTGAATCAAATCTTATCAGAATGCTCATGAGATTAATGATCCCAAGTGACCACTGCCATTCTTCATGGGTATCTCTTATATCATCTTCACTTTATCTGAATGCAAATTAATTCAGCCAGCTTTCATCACATCAAAACATCAACTCAGATTGTCCAATTGAATATGGTCTTCAGCTTCTAGCTCACCTTTCAAATCTGAAGAGTCCAATTCCTGATGGCTTAGAAGTTTGTCCCACTGCACTTCAAACCCGTGATATATCAATGTCAACTCTTCTTTAAATCAGCAATATTATCATTGACATAATTATAATAATTATCATTCTTAAATCAAAATATTGTGCTGCAAAAATATCAAATGGCAAGACTAGCAAATCTCAACAATTGAGTCAGAAAAACAAAAATACTCAACTGACTATAATGAGACAGAAACAAAAGGCTGCGCTAAACAAGATAAATTCTGAATACTCCCACCACCAATGTCGGCTGGTCGTCTAGAAGAAGGAGAAAAATAGAAGAAGGAATGAGAGGAGGAGAAGGAGGAAAGGAGTATGGGTAATAAAAAAATAAAATTTAATAAAATTATTTAATTTATTGAGAGAAAAACAACAATAAGTGAGCTGGGAGGTGACAACAACTTGGTTTTATTAATATCAATATTATATAAGTAAGAGTTCTGCGCGGCAACCAAAATAATTACTATCAGACTTAAAGCAACCTTTAAATTGTTATATAAAATTTTAATTAGAATTTTATTACTAATAAAAAGAATATAAACGTAATATAAAAATTGTATTTAAATTATTGAGTGTATAATAAGTGATAAGGCTACAGGGGATTATCCAAGGCCCTTTTATAGGCAATGGGTCCTCTGAAGCGCTACTATATCAGTAAATACAATGATTAGAAAGGAATAAAACAAATATATCAAAAAGGGTAAATGAAACATAACAATATAGAGAAAAACATGAAACAATTAATTAAAAGCCCAATTAAGAATCCAATTTCCCCGCCATTAATCCCCAAATCAGTAAGTGACAATAGTAAATAACTAAACAAGAGTGGAAACATAGGAACTATGAGAAATATAATTCCCAACAGATGGTACATCCTGATTAGAGGACATTTTAAGTGAAACAAAAAATAATTTGACGCAACAAAACAATCAATTAATCTCAATTTAGTTCAAATTAATTTATTTGTTTTTTCTAACACAATTAAGGGTCAAAAGAAGCGTCCTTAATAATTGTTTAGTGTCATATGAGAGGTATTAGTTAATATATAAATTTAAGTAATTAATTTAAATATATTATAAATCAAATTTACACTTGTAATTATAATATATGTTTTTTAATTAATTAAATATAAATTTATAATTATTAAATATATAAAAATGCACCATTATTTGTAGAATATATTATATTATGCTCAAATTAATTTGTATATAAAAATATATATAACCAATAAATTTAATGTAACATTTGTATATAATAAAATTCTTATATAATTTCATTATGTAATAAAATATTAAGTTATATTCATTAAATACAAGTTTTACCCACTCTTTAAGGTTTTATAATTTATATATCATTTACTGGACTCCTGGAATAGCCTGGCTGACAACCAATATCAATCTTTTACATTCTATATAATCGATGGTGTCCGTGGTTTATTTCTGATCTCTCAAGATCATAGATTGGCTTCAGCAGCTGATTTCTTGGAGGTAATATCAGAAATTAAGTTTCTTAATTTACATGAAAAAAATCATTTGATGGAAGAAATAATTTGGAAAAATTTAAATAACTATATTTTAAAATTAATAAAATCTTTTATAGGAAAGTGTGCTCCATTTCCTTTAAAATTTGATACCCCCAGTCCTCCAGGAATTGCTAGGGTTATTTCTGCAGATTTTCTTAATCACTGGAGCTCCATTCAGACAGTATCACCTTTTTTTTTCTAAACATAGCCTTTCAATAAATTAATATTCCAAAATGTAAATAGATAAAGTTCTGTGTATATGATTTATCTTGTATAATTAAAGTTATTTTCCTTCAAATATGTCAAACATGTGACCATCTTTGAAATTTTTTAAGAGACCTTTGACATAATTTTCTAAATTAATTGTTAAAAAAATTATTGTAAATCCAGCAATAACAAAGATTTTAAAATATACTTATATGATTTCAAATAATTGTATTAAATTCTTAAATATTTTATTGTTTATATAAAAATATGATAAGTGCTCTAGTTTTGTTACTTTACCTTTAATATTGAATAATCTATTAATTTTTACAAATTTTTTCATTGATTATAACATTTTTAGTCTGAAGAAGAACAACTTAAATAATTAAATGAGTGTACTTTAAAAAAACAATTTAATCTATTATTGATTAAAAATTCTTTCATCAACTCTTTATTATTAAATTTTTTATTAATAAGCCTGTTTGACCTAAAATACTATACAGTTAATTTGGTAGCATTAAAGGCACATTTTTATGGCTAATATATTTCAAATTATTTATTATAGATTTTTTATTTTAGAACTTTTGCTACCAATTTAATAAAAATGACATTTAAAGATTTCACAACTTATATATTTCCTCAAAAGTAAATCAAAATTTCTTATAATATTATGAAAAAAAATTATTCTATTTGACAAATAAAAAAAATAGATAATACTATAATCATCACAACTGAAAATGTTACAGCTACTCCCAGTATTTATCATGTTTAATTTTGCATTAATATGTGTATATATGATATAAATTTTTAATATTTAAATATCTAATTTTTTTAGATTTGTCTTAACATTAGATAAATAATACTTTGCTGATTCTATTTCTTCATCTATTAAGTCATCTCTTTTCAAAAAATCTCTCAAAGCACTAATCAAAAATTCAAACCTATATTTTTCTTCTTTAATTTCTAAGTATTCTGAAATATCAATATCAAAAACATTAAGCGTTTCTATAGCTTGAAAATGTCTAGTGCTGATTTGAATAGAAGAACCTATCCTCATGAAACCAGGAATTTTGTGAAATCTTGAGGTAAAATTCCTCAGTTGATTGGCAGGCCATAATGTCACTTTTATTCCATTAGTTGGTTAAAAGTTGATTTTACTTCAAGTATTGGGAAACATAAGCTCTCCACCTGTTTGTCATGGTTGGGTCTTATTATAATTCATATGAATGGTATTGTTTTCTGTATCTTTAGGAAAAAATATTCCTAAAGTATACTCACTTGCATCCTTATCAAGATGAACCTTATTGGAGAACCCATTACCATTTGCTCCAGATGTCCAAGTTAAATTACTAGCAAACGGTACACCCTCTTCTTCATTAGAAACTTTTGAAAATACAGGAATAGCAAGTTTTTCACAAAGATTAGTTGCCTCATTGTACTTTACATATGATATTTTTTTAAAAAAAATTCGAAGTACATTGCAATCCTCTTCAATTGTTTTTTATATTCATCCGTGTGTACAATATCATCAGTGTATTCATCTGCAAGGAAAAGCATTCAAAAATTCAGTATTTAAATTAAAAAAAGTGATGCTTACAAATATATAAAGATTTCTTCCAATCTAAAATAAAGCCACCACCAAACATTTTTCCAAAACCACCAGCTCTTTGATGATAACCATTTTTTTAATTTCATGTTTGCAGTAAGAAAGGTCCTCAATGCATTGCACCATAGCTTCTAACATATCTAGTTCTTTGAACTCATGAATTTCAAAAGTCTGCAAAAGAACATTAGGTATTAAGACACCTTTTGGTTTATAAATACTACAACCAGGAAAAAAATTGTAATAATTATTGCAATCTGTCATATTATTTGCATAAGATTGTGCATATAAATGTGGCTTCTTCCCATTTGTATCCATTCCAAGAGCATTTACAAGTTTCATTCTGGTAGCAATGTCTTTTGCCCACCAATTTTTAGAGTTCTTCCCTGGCTGTTTTTTTTTCAAATTGTTACTCATTGATGGTTTCATCCTAAGAGAATTCAATTTTGATTAAGAATAGAAAAAAATTAAAAATTATAAAATAGTAATAGAATTTCAATTATCAGTCAATGATACCTTTAACTTTATCATATCTTCAATATTAAAAATTTAAAATTTGCATATCTACATATTAGTAAATTTATATACTTTTTCTTTATTTCAAATATTAAGAAAGTGTTTCAAAGGTATACTTTATTAAACTATACAAATAAAGAGTATAGCATCATCCTGTATGCATTCAGCAAGTATGAGATTTGGCTCTACACTTAATATTAATAATATAATGAAAGTATAACTCCAATACACTAGTAATATTAAAAAATTTACAGAATTATCATATCCACATATATAAAATGAAAAATCTTGCTCTGACCAATATATTGACTTAGAACATTATACTTCAATAAATTATTAATTTTTAAATTTTAGCATTGTCCTTTATGCTTTCAGCATTGTCCTTTATGCTTTCAGCAAGTACGAGACTTTGAAACAACTTAAAAATCAATAAATCAAAGGTAAAAAAAACAATCTAATTATTATTATGAAAAGCAAAACATTATCCTGTATGCTTTCAGCAAGTATGAGATGATGTTTTACTTTTCATATTAATGATATAATGGTTGAGATAGTATTAAAGAAATATAGAAAAATGATAAGCAAAACATGAACTTATGTTTCTATAAAATCTTCTTTCATTTGTAGCTGATTGATCTAAATTAATTATAAAGTTTAATTTAAAATCACTGTTTTAAAAAATAAATAGTTAGAAAAATAAATTAAACATTTCTGACAAGGAATAAAGAAAAGTAAATTGACAAACAAATAAAAAAACTTGAAGTTAACTGAAAGAGTATTTTTTGATAATGATTTGAAAGGGTACAGTAAAAGATAACTTCAAAATAAATTCAGAATGGAATCATTAGATTAACTTGTCAAAAGTGTAAAAAAGAGTAACAAACCAAAATGATATGAAATGCAATAGCAAGAAAGATTTGCTTACTGGTAAGTGGATATGTTCAAGAAAATAGTACCAATAATTCAAAATGATAAAGCAAAAATATGATCAATAATTTTTGAAAAAGGTAAGTGAGACAGGGAGAGGAACAATAAATTTGGTGGCAAACAGATGTGCATATCATGAAATTTCACTTATCTCTTTTTAAATAAAACAGAGCTCTCCCAGTCATATAATAAACTTCATCTAAATTCCAAGAATAATGATGCAAAGGCGCTGTACACAGCATGATCATTTTTTCCTATGCATATACTAATTCCAGCTAGAATTTACTTAGCTTCATTTTGTACAGATGAAGGTTTGTGGAGCACTGAATTTCACATCTAAAAAAATTGATGCCACATAATTCTATCTACCATGTTTCATGTAGCTAAAAAACATACACTCATCACATTTAATTTTACATTGTGTCAAAATTATTTCATTTTCAAATTTTTTTAAAGTAACTATAATGTGCACCACCAATTTCTAAAATATGAACCTCCCCACCATATTAAATTGGTAGATTTTTAACTGTGCAATTTTTTTGCCTTGATCTTTTTCCTGATCTTACTTGGCTCAAAATATCAAAACATGGCCAATGTTTCTGAAAGCAACAATTGATTTTTTTTTCTATGTGTAACAATGGAAGGCCGTCTCTAACTGGCTGCAGAGAGTTGTATATCTTATTTGAACACATTTTTATCTATTTATGTATTTTAATAAGAAATTTTACTTTTATTGCAGCCAGATTATTACTGGCTGCTTTTTGGAAACCTTAATTTATGACCCAAGCCTTTTAAATTGGCTTGGGTCCCTTACATTTCAATTTAGTACTTCCAGCCAGGTTTCCCCTGGCTGGAAGTGTTGCTTTCAGGCAACCAAAGTCGCTAAAAGCAACTTTGGTTGCTTGCTTTTACATTTTCCACCCTTCCAGCCAATTTAATAGGCTGGGAGGTGGCCAAATCTGTATGCAACACTAGTTGCACACTCGCTTCCATATTTTATGCTGCTGACTTGAAATCAGTTGCATGAGATATGGGCAGCACATGCAATGCACTTTGCATGCAGCAGCAATGCGTGTTGCATGCAGCATCAATGCACATTTCTTGCAGCAGCAACGCGCGTTATAGACAATCCTATAGTACTAGCTATAGGCCTTGACCATAGGAGTTGGAGAAAAACCAGAGAGAAAATCCCCTGTCCCTTTAGAATAATATAAGTGAGATTTACCTGCTACAGTAAATTGGTTCCTGTTGTTAAAAGCCCCTTTCCAATACACTTGACTGCCTAATCAGCCAAGAAAGTAGTCTCCAGACAGACTACCAAACCAAAGAACTGAAATGTAGACCAATGTTCACACCAGAGAAAGCAATGATACTTGATGTAGATTGAAAATCCACACCGGAGACAGCAATAATACTTGATATAGCTTGCAAGACTACACCAGAGAAAACAGTTGCCAAAGTTGAGTTAAATGAAGAGCTAACCTTGCAACAAACACAGCCAATTGTGGCCAAAAAACAGTGAAAACTGAGTGAGGAAGAAGGATATCACCTCCGGATGGCTGTATGATAATTAAGGTTTCCCCAAACTGTATTATTCACTATATACACACAGACCACTATCTAAGAGCCCATGCACACCAACAAATTTGGCGTTTCTGAGCACCAAATTGCATAAAACCCCTCTAGAAACGCTTCCCATCCTTCTAGCACCAAGACAGGCGGTCCCCCTGACGTCCGGAGGCCCACCTGAGGCGGCAGGACATCCCTGAAGCCAGAAAACCACCAAAAATCACCAAAGACACCCAAAATATTTAGAAAAATAAACTAAGACTGCTAAAACCTTTAAAACACAAAATTAAGATACAACAACATTGAGACATTAAATGTAGAGAAAAATTAGCTCATTTTAATGGTACTAAGCACTTAGCCCTAAGACTTAAGGTTAGCCCGTAAAACTCAATAAATAAAATTAAACAGCTCTCTTTTAAAATGAAAAATGAGAAATAATCCCTCAAATACTTATAATATAAAAATGTCACAAGAAATATAAGATAGAGAAAAACCGGGGTTATCCAATGGTAATACCCACATCCCTGAAGTCCCAATATTAGTCAAATAATTATAGAAAAACACCCAATTATTAAACAATGCCATTAAACACATATCAAACAATGCCAAACATACAAACAAAGGGCTCTTCCAATGTTGGAAGACCATAGCGTTGCATGTGCTGCATGCAGTGCATTGAACAGCCAGTTTTTTTCTGGCTGTGCAATGCACACAGAGAAACCAAAGTCCCTGCAAGGGACTTTGGTTTCTAAAATGAAAGCGATTTTCACCACCAGGTGAATTATGGTGGGGAAGTGTGTCACGCGCCACATGACACTCGAGGCAAAAGAAGCTTATTAAATCAATAATACAGAGGTCAAAATCCATACTCAAAGCACAGAAAAAAATTCTACATAGCAACTGTGACTTTCCTTTGTGTACTCACTATTCAACTTCGCTAATCTAAACTTTAAATCCAAATTAGTCAATCTCTCAATAGTGTGTTTAGTCTTTTCTTTGCTAAGCGACACACAGCGCAATAGTTAATGCAATATTCTGCTAAAAGGTTTATTAAGTATCTGTGGGTTATTGACAGGGGTAGTGAGCATGGATGGGATGGTTAGTGGAGGATTAAAGGGTTAACAGATGTTAGTGAGGAGGGTCCAGGTGTAACGGGTGAATTTTTGGAGGTCTGTGGTGTGCGGAATGATGGATGGGTAGGAGGTCAATGCAAGGAGGAGTAATGGATATAAAAGTTTATTTATTGAAGTTTTTTTTTTCTTTTTCAAAATCTTATAAAATATATATTAAAATTTAAATTAAAACAACAAAATAAAATAAATAAATAAATACACAAATTGCTTTCTACTTTTTTCCTTCCCTCTTTCTTCCTTTTTTCTCTTTCCATTTCAAATTTTCTCCTGTATTTTCTCCTGAACCAATTTCTTCATTTTTTCCAATACCACCCTTTTTTCCTTCCTGCATTTTTCAAATACCTCCTCCTCTCCAATCTCCAGTAAATCTTCTGCCACATCAAAGGAGGTGGCATCAACAATCTTGTTGATCTCATCACTTAAATTTTTAATGAATCGAGCTTGTCAACCCTGCAGAGGCTTTTTTTACCATACCTGGTCAAGGGTTTCCTTGTTATCCTCCCTCAAATAAACTGCCGGTTGACTTGCCTCAACTGGCAGAAATGGCGCAGCCTCCACAATTGGAGCTTCTGCAATGACATCTGAATTCTAAAAACATACAGTCATCAGTAACAAAATTTTGAAACAAGAAAAGGAAGACTTACTTCAAAAAACGGGTCAGGTTCTAAAAATAGCCTTGGGGTGACGTCTACTGTCACTTCCTTCTCCTCTTCATCATCTTCAAAGATCATCCGCCGCTTTTTTGGAGTCCGGTTTGAGATGGGAACTTCATCCTCATCCTCTTCAACCAGTTCATCCACCTCCTCATCCACCCCTTGTTTTTTACCTGTGGCCTGGGTTACCCAAGTTGCCACGGTATCCTCAACCTCTTCCTCAACTTCTTCTACCAAACGATTGTCACCGACCGACATGTCCCAAATGTCTTTGACCACCTCTTTGGTCTTTGGGATTACCCAGTACTTAGTCTTGGTAAATCTTTGCTCATTGTCCTCATTTTTTGAGAGAGCATCACACGTCACCCGTCTCCAGCAGCAAAACTCACATTTCTGGCGAGGACCTTGTGTGGCTGTGCTTTCGACACAAAAATACTCCATCTTTTTTCAGGCCGTGCATGCTTGGGAATATTCCCATGTAACAAATCCACCATCCGCTTTGGGGTGTGGAGGTGTGGGAGTTGGAGTAGGGAAGCTTGACATAATACAAGAAAAAAATAATTAATAAAAGAAGGAGTCAGAGAAAGTAGTGTGGGAAGAATGTGTCTCACACTCAACGGAGCTTGCGTTTTGTAACCAGGCATCTGTCACGTGCCACATGACACTCAAGGCAAAAGCAGCTCATTAAATCAATCATACAGAGGTCTAAAACCATACTTGAAGCACAGAAAACAATTCTACATAGCAACTGCGATTTTCCTTTGTGTACTCACTATTCAACCGCACTAATCTAAACTTTAAATCTAAATTAGTCAATCTCTCAATAGTGTTTTTAGTCTTTTCTTTGATAAGCAACACACAGCGCAATATTTAATGTAAAATCCCGCTAAAAGGTTTATTAAGTATCTGTGGGTTATTAAAACGGGGTAGTGAGCATGGACGGGATGGTTATTGGAGGATTAAAGGGTAACAGATATTAGTGAGGAGGGTCCAGGTGTAAAGGGTGTAATTTTGGTTGTGTGTGGTGTGCGGAATGATGGATGGGTATGCAGTCAGTGTAAGGAGGAGTAATGGATATAAAAGGGGTTGGATTTTGGTTTGATTTTTCTTTATAATTAAATTATAAAACGTATATATAGTTAATAGTGGTAAAGCTTCAGGTTAAATCATTATTATTGTACCTTTC
The DNA here is from genome assembly GCA_030280995.1 of Hemileia vastatrix. Taxonomy (NCBI): domain Eukaryota; kingdom Fungi; phylum Basidiomycota; class Pucciniomycetes; order Pucciniales; family Zaghouaniaceae; genus Hemileia; species Hemileia vastatrix. Next base: position 3,424,718 of record JASXTE010000011.1, read on the forward strand.
CTTATTTTCTCAGTAATCATTTCTAAAAACTTAAATCATTGATTATTGAGTTTCCAACCCTTTGTGAGATCCTAAGAATATTAATATTACCTTTAAATTATATTAGAATTCTTATTGAACATATATCAAAGCAGTAGCTCTTCCTTCAACTCATCTTTGAATCAATTCCTCAAATATTTTCTCTGTACTTCAAAGTTGTCTCTAAACTCCTCACTCCATATCACTTCCAGGAACACCCTCGACCTTGTGCATAGGTTGTCCAGTGACAAAGTGAGAGACAAGTTAGACCGAAGATGTTTGAAACAAATTTGGTCTTAAAAACATTAAAAATTATAAAAAAAATGAGAAAGGTAGAAAAAAAAACAAAAAAAAATTAAAACATGAGTATAGGAGAAAAAATAAGAGCTAGTGATACCAAAAACCCAAGCCAATTTCACTTGGTTTGGTTATTTAATAATAATTTTTTTAATACATTAAATTTAAAATTCAAACACCATAAAATATATAAAATTTTTTTATATGAATATCATAAATTTAATTTACCCCTTTCTCATAATTATATTTATAATTTTGTTTTTTAATTTTTGACTTTTAAGTTAATTTTTTAGAAATCCAAAATTAAATTTTCAACTAAATTTTTTAGTAAGGTAAAATAAATTATAAATTTGACATTTTGTAATTAAATAATGAAAAAAATTTAAATTTATTTAAAAAATATTTTTGTTATTAGAGGAATACCAATATTTTAAGGCTAGAAATACTGTGCAAATTGTAAGTAAAAAAATTATATTTTTTTGTGAGGGGTTATTACTATTTTCGTAAATATTTTTCAAAACCATTCATTAAATACTTAATTAAATTACTTTGTAATTCAAATTTTTTGTAAAATAATTAAAATTGAAATAATTATATTTTTATATTTGATATAAAATTTGAATTGGTAATATTAATGTCTCTTTAAGTAAATATGAAAATCATTAAAAAAGACCATGTTGATAAGTACTTCATTTATGATGTTCAATGGTTATATGTATATCTTATATATATTTCTTGAGTGTTATTTTTATATACACTAAATAAAATTTGTAATAAACAATGCCATTTAATCATTAATGATTGGTCAACATAGTTATAAAAACTTCATATTTATACCAGCCACTAGTATTTAGTTTTTAATTTAAAACTCCAATTTTATATGAGACTATCCTTGTTTTTTATGGATGTAATTAACAAAATTAACAGACCAAAAATTAGTGGGTAATTAATTACAATATATAGTTGAAGAATAACCTATAAGAAATGATAAGTTTATCAAAAAGAGTACATTAAAAAATATACTTTTGAATTTTTTTTTGATATAATTTGGGTAGCTAAATGAAAATTTAAAGTATCAGACTTCAAAATGGAAAAAATAAAAAAGTGGTGTTTATATAATAAGCCTCATATAAAAAAAAGGATAAAAAATCTACTATGTAACTAAACTATTAAATATTAAGGTATTATTAATATTATTGAAAAACTTCTTTTACAATTATAATAAAATCTAAATGTGATATTAATGGCGGGATAATAGTAAGACTATGTTGAAACACTTTAATTTATACATACTTTCAGCTATTTTCAGATAAAAAAATTGGTAAAATTTTATAATAACATCTAGTTTATAGTGATGAAATTTTATTTAGATCAAGAATAAATTTTTCTGAGGAAAAACTAATTAAATTGAGATATGGCCATCTCCTTTCAAGAGATAGAATAATAATAAAAATTTAAAAAAATTATGATAAGTATTCTTAATCACCATTTTTGAAAAGTATCAGCCGGACATCTATAAGTATGGAGAAAAGAAGAGAGAAAATGGATAGGAGGAAGGGAAACTATAATAAAATATAATAATGTGTAATAAAAATAAAATATTTGAAGTTTAGGAAAATAAAACGAAGAGATTTTTTTTGAGAATTGACAAAGTGGTAAAAATTTATTTAAATTATAATATATTAAAATTAATAGTTAATGTTCAATGCGCAAAAGTCAATGATAATATTATTAAACTTAAAGCAACCTTTAAATATTTATATAGTATTTTAATTAGAAATGTAAAACTAATAGAAATAGTAAATAAACGTAGTATATTTAAAATATATTTAAGTGAGTGTATAATAAGTGATGATCTACCAGAGAGGTTTCTAAAGCCCTTTTATAGGCAAGAGGACCCTCTAGCGCATTCCAAATGTAATTCCAAAAAGTAAAATAAAGTGAAAGAAATAATTAAAAAATTTAATTAAAAACAATTAAAAAAGATCAGTGATTAAGCAAATATTTGTTTCCATCAGATATTTCTAAAAAAGAATAAAGTTAATATAACAAATAACTACGTGAGTATGGAAAATAAAAACTATGAGAAAGAATTCTAAAGAGGGAATACAAATAGCTAAAAAAGTATAATTAAAATAAAGGGAATTATTTTTACGCTTTTAAATAATCTTCACTCAGTATAAGCAATGGTAATTTAACTATTTCAAGTAAATTGACTATTAAATTAATTGAACAACTAATTAAATTAATACAGGAACTTTTTTTAACATGAGAAATTAAATTTAATCATATTAATTTAATTTAGTAATATTAGTGACACAATTAAGGGTCAAGGAAGCGCCAAATATTGATGGATATTATTATATGATAAGTTGTATTTAGTTTATATAAATGTTATTATTAAATTGTAATTAAAGTGTAAGTTAAATTTACACTTATAATATAATTTTGAATAATTTATTTATACATAAAAATTACGCCATGATATTATAGAATATTATATTTGTTTATGTAATACAATTTATTTAATAATAAAATTAAGTATAATATTTATTTTATTTATTCACAAAATATTTATAGTTTTGTTTAAATAATTTTTTGTAATTACATAAAGTTATTCCTCTATATGATTACAGTAATTTATTGTATAAATTACTGAACTCCTGAGATAGCCTGGCTGACACTCCCTCACTCTAAAAAAACAATAAAAAAAATGCTAAGATTTTTACTTTTTATAGTTTTTTAACAGATTAGAGAGATTTGAAATTTCCTTTCCAGGTATCCATGCATCATGCTCAGATGACTTGTTCTTATATCTCAATAAATATTCAATACCTCTTTCAGAAGTGATAATTCTATCAGTGAGAAATTTTTCAATTTCTGCAGGTTCTGTGACTTCCTGAGGGTTTTTCTTAGGTCTTCCCCTTCTTTTGGGAAATAAGTCACTGTTGGATGTATAAGGTTTAAGCAAAGAAATGGGAAAAACAGGATGTTTTCTATCATATGGAGAATACAATACAACTTCTACTGCATTATCACCAACCATTCTTTTAACAACAAATGGTCCTACAAAAGGATCTTTTAATTTGTTGTTACCTTGTAAATTGAAATGGTTAGTAGATATCAACACTTCATCACCCTTGTTAAATGTGTATTCTTTATGGGATTTATCCCATCTTTTTTTCATATTCAAATGCTTTATCAATACAGCTTTGAGCATGTTTTCTGCATAGCTGTTACATTTGCATAAAAGATTTTATACCAGGATGTAGTTCCAACTTAGGTAATTTATTATTGAGAATCTGAGCAGGAGTATTTGGGACATAACCTAACCAAAGCCCAAAAGGCTTTTTCTCAGTGACAGAATGAACAGTGCTATTATATGCAAATTCAAGACCAGGCAAAAGAGTGACCCAGTCATGAGTAAATCTGTCATTGTCTTTATATTGTAAACCAAAGGCACAATACCTTCTAATCATATCTTCCAGAGTTTTAATCATCCTTTCAGCTAGACCATTCATCTGAGGATGATGAGATGTAGATAACTTTAACTCACAGCCAAAAATATCCATTAAAGAGGTCCAAAACTCAGAAGTAAATTTTGGATCTCTATCAGAGATAATGGCTTTTGGGAATCCAATAATATTAAACATGGAAGACCACCATGAGAAAGATAATTCTTTTGTGGATACATCTTTGTGGGTCGGAATAAATTTTCACATTTTTGTGAAACTATCTACTATTACCCAACAAGAGTTATAACTGTCTTTACCTGCTACAGGAAGGCGAGTGAAAAAATCCATGTTAATTATTTTCCAAGGAGCATTAGGTGCTTCAATATGTTGTAGTAAACCTGCTCTCTTACCTGTCAACCTTTTAGATTTTTGGCAAGAATCACAAGATTCAAAATATAATTTTGTATCTTCAGACATATTAGCCCACCAAGCAGTGTTTTTGATTCTAATCAATGTTTTTTCTAGATCAAAATGACCAGCTAATATGTCATCATGACAAAGTTTGAGGATAGTTTCTTTCATAGAAGGGGCAATTACAATTACATTAGTCAGCTTTCTTCTATAATAAATATAACCATCTTCAATAGAAAACTTTCCTTTCATCAAAGCACTTTGATATTTTGCAGGAAGAGTTTTAATAAATTCTTGAATTGAAGCATTCTTAGGATTATTTAAGATAGTAACTAATTTATTTAAATCAGAATCCTTATCATATGAATACAGTATTAATTGTAATAACTCTTCTTCCATATCAACTATAAATATACCATGGATATGAACAGTATCATCTTCAGGTACATAAGCAGGATTTGAATCATTATTTGGCAGAGTCAATCTGGAGAGCATATCAACATTAGAGTGAACATTTCCAGCTCTATGGATAATTGTCATCCTTCCTCTGTATTCTTGAACAGCAAGTTGCCACCTGAACATATGTCTGTTAGGTGTTTTCAGGTTTAAGAGGGACTTTACAGCACTACAGTCAGTTACCAATTCATAATTTTGGTAATCTAGATAGTAATGAAGTTTCTCAAGAGCCCAAAAAACCGCTAAGCACTCTAATTGAGTGGCACCATATTTCAATTCACTATTTCTCAAGGTTCTTGAAATATAACAAATTACAACTTCTGAGGTTCTATCATTAATAATTTGTTTCTGGTGTAAGGCAGCACCCAGACCAACAAAACTAGCATTTGTATACAGGACAAATGGTTTGTTAAAGTCTGGAAGAGCTAAGATGGGGGTTGTCATCAAGCAATTTTTTAAAGTATCAAAAGCATTTTGACAGTGACTATTCCAGATGAATGCAACATCTTTCCTAGTGAGTTTGGTAAGAGGTAAGGCTATAACCTGATAATTTTTAATATATTGCTTGTAATAGCCACACATACCCAAAAAACTTTGGATTTCTCTTACAGAAGTTGGTGCTTTCACATTTTGAATTGAAGCAACTTTATTTTGGTCTACACAAATTTGTAGTCCTGACACAACATGGCCAAGGACTTTCAAAGATTGAAAACCAAATTTACACTTTTTCAAGGACAAGGTCATATTGATTTCATCCATTTTTTGAAAAACTCTATTCAAGTGAACTATATGTTCATCAAACGTTTTAGAAAAAACTATGATATCATCAATAAACACCATGAGCCATCCTTAAATGATTTCCTGATGGAAAGTGTTATCTATGACTTTTTGGAAAACTGAAGGGGCATTTTTAGGGCCAAATGGCATTCTAATATACTTATATATTCCCATATGAGTAGCAATTAGCAAAAAATTCTGAGAATTTTGCTCAACTGGAACTTGATGATACCCTTTGTTACCATCCAGAAAACTAATAAATTTAGCACCTTGAAAGGTAGAATGAATTGAATTAATTCTGGGTAACGGATAAATATCATCAACAGTATAAGTGTTTAATGCCCTGTAATCTCCACATAATCTAGCTTTATCTTTTTTATATGAAATCAAGATGGGGGAAATGACACAATATTGGGGGGTGACATCCACTTTTTCAATGATGTTCATTTTTAATAATGTGGCAATATTATCTTCAATATCCTTTCTTTTTGTTGGAGAAGAAGGATATGGTTTTTTCCTAAGAGTAGGAGGAATATCATTCAAGTAACAGGATAAGGTAATTTTCATTTCTTCCTGAAAAGTTCCTAAGACATGAGAACCATGAGCAAAAGCCATAGGGAAAGAAGTAATTGAGGCAATAATAGAATCCTTTTCTTCACAAATTAAATGATCACCAAAAGAAGCAGTATTTATTTCATTTAATAAATCATACATCTCAATTGTTTGTCTGCCTTTACACTGGATCAGTGAGCTACAAGACTTTAACAGATTCCCAGAAGGTTTTCAGGGGAGGAAATTTAGAATTTTCTTTTGACATTCAATCCCAAGGTAAAGCAATTATTTACTGAGTCCAATTTCACACTAAACATGGTCAAAATATCATTTCCCATAATAAACCAATTGCTCAAATTATCATTTTTCATGACAACAAACTCACAAATAGCTCTGAAAAAACCACCATTATATTTGAAGAATACAGAGGTTTTGTATTTGCCAACAGGAATTAAGGTAGAACCATACCCTCTCCATTTTTCAGAAGTTATAGGTAATAATTTATTCAGATAATCCTTGTCTATTGAAGCTAAAGCTTTTTCAGACACTACACTTCCTCCAGAACCAGAATCAAGAACTAAATCAACATTTTTACCATTAATGATAACAGGTGCCTTCAAAGAGGATATGGCTATAGGATTGTTAGTAATATCTTTAATTATCTCAGAATTTTCTACTGAAGATAATTTAAATAAACATTCTTCAGATATATTATCTAAATAATGGACATCCTGTTCCAACATGAAAACATATTTACTGGTTTCATTGTCATAGGAGATATTACTTTCACAGTCACTAGAAGAATCATTGACACTCATTTCAACCTCATCAGTGTCCTCATTGTGTTCAACAAGATTTGTTTTCTTGTCACAAACATGGCCCTTTTGCCATGGTTTGTTACATTTATAACAAGTATTTGTTGCATATTTTTAAGGTGCAACTTGGGAAGAGGGTCTACCAGATTTTTCTGGGGCTTGGTAGAGGGTTTATTCTGATCATTATAAGGTTTACTAAGGTAATTCTTAGGTTCATATCTATGTTTGAGTAGAACCTCATTACAAATGTTAATGAAAGAAGAATGTTCTCATACATGCTCAGTTCTAGCTACAATTAAATCTCTAAAAGAATTTGGCAATTTATAAAAAATTTTATCTCTCCAAATATCAAAATCCATCTTTGGATCAATTGCTCTCAGGATCTTTGTTACTTTCATCAGAAAAACAATGGGTTTTTCAACAGAGGAGGATACATATCTAGTATTCTCATTTAGTCTTTGCTGAGCCAACCTAAATTTTGAACCACTAAACTGATTCTCAATCAAGGATTTCCACTCATTCCATGTATAATGGTTATTATCCAATAGAACAGATTCATACCACAACAAGGCTACATTGGAAAATAAAGAAATTAGCTTAGAAACAATTTCCTCATCAGGTAGTTTATAAGATCTCTTTAAATTATCAATCCTTTGTATAAAGTGTTGCCAATCAGATGAAGAATCACCATCAAAGGTAGGATATTGATCCAACTTAGGCCAATTTTTCTGGCTACTGGAATGTTCCATCCTATGGTTTGAATTATTCAAGGTTATCAGTTCCTGAAGTCTTGAAAGGTGTTCAGATATTTCATTATTCACAGAGGCAGCTGGCTCATGGTGAGCATTAAATTTCTTTCTGTTTGATGCAATAGATTTTTCAGACTGAAGTTCAGCTGGTAAAATTGTTACATTACAAGGGAGAGAAGAACTACTCTGTTCAGGCTGTTTATTATTAAGATTAACAGCAATTTTAGCACTATTTTTTAATTCATGATAATGAGTATCCTGGACAGTTTGTAATGCAGAAAATAGTTTCTCAAGGTCAGATAATTTATTTCTCAAATCAGGAATGTAAGATAGTTGATCATTAATCCTAGAAATAGATAAAACATTTCTGTCCTCATCTACAGAGCATTTATTACTCAAATTCTGAGAATCAATTTTCAACTTTCTTAATTCACTGTTCAAAAGTATATTGTCATTTTTTAAAGTAGGATTTTCATCTTTTAGGTTATCAACAGTTTTGCGTAGGTGACTATATTTATCTGAAAGTGATCTGTAGTCAGATTTAATAGACTTTTGTTGAACCAGGACATTATTTAATGTGTCTTTCAACTTGAAATAAGCAGTGTCTTGAACAGAAGAACTCACTTTGCAATGTAAATGCAAATTATTTATTTTATCACTCTCATGTATTAACAAATCTCTTAAATGTTTATCATTCACACTATTAAAATCAAGGGTATCTTTCAATATTTCTTCAGAAGTTTTCTCAAGTAAATTGTAAACTTCAGGGGAAACAGAATCATTCTTGATTGCAAGAGAAGGGTTAATTAAAGAAGTAGAAGTCAAATGTAAAGGTTCATCAAATGATAATTTGCTAATTACATCAATGGGGCTACTTATTAAAGGAAGTTGTTTCTTCAAGGTTTTAACTGTTCTTTCAGGGTCCAAATTATTACCTGAAGAAGGTTTGTTATTATATATACCAACGTGCTTATCAAACTAATTACTTACCATGGCAAGGGAGGAAACTTCCCCTGTACCTTCTTTCTTCTGCCCCCCCTGATAAGGATGGTGCTGAAGAGATGGATTGAAATTTGGTGTCCTGGATGGGCCAGGGTGTTGAGCTGGTTGTTGTACATTCTGTTGGTAGTGGGTCATTAAGTAATCCCATTTCCATTGTTCCACTTGAAAAATGCCTTGATTTTGGTTGAGGGAGCTGGATGCCTGACTGGCCTGAGGTTGAGGCGGAGGTTGGAAAGCTGGGAAATGAGGAGGCTGACCCTGTTTGGGATTTAAAAGCTCCTGCATCTGCTGCCAGAGTGTGTCTACCTTTGCCTTGTACTTCATGCTTTCTGCTCTCAGTTCCTTTGTATGGCTTGACAGATTGTTTACCTGCTGTGCTAGAGGAATCTTTTTTATTTTTATAGCTATGAGTGGATTGTCCTGATGTACCTGAGGTTTCACTTCCTTCAGAGTTGTTAGGTGAGAGGGGTTTGTCACTTCTCCTGACATTTCTACCTCCTGAAGGTTTTTTGTCAGCTGAATTATTTTTGTAAGATACTTTGGGAGAACCTACAGATTCAGTGTCAACATCCACTTCAGTCTCATCCACATGTAAGTTATCCATGCTTTTAGCAAAACTACTGGACATTTAAAACTGTGAAAAGAAGAATCAAAATTAATTCAGATTCAATTTGTTTATTTAAAATAAAATATAATCAATTGGATTTTAAAAAATTTTTTTTATTAAAAATCAATTAATTATAAAATAAAATGTAATAAAAATAAATGAAATTACAATTATTAAGAATTAGCAATAATTAAAATAGGACTAACCAATAAGGTTTAAGAAGTCAACAAAAATAATTAATACCAAAATTAATACAATGGTAAATTTGGGACTAAGTACTGAGTACTATAATGGTCAAACAATATTCAAAAAATAATAATAAAATTAATTTAATAATTTATTAAATATTAATTGTCTTCTAGGACTAAGAGTTTTACTCTATTATGGTCAACTAGGAAAAAAAAATTTAATATAATGAAAACTTACACTCAGTGAGTCAGCAATTAAGCCACAAACACTGTTATTGCAGTAAAAATATAGTACTATGAGTGAGAGGTGCAAAGGTGAACTTACTATAGTGATTGTAAAATCACTTCAGAATAATATAAAATTTAATGTAATATAAACTTAAACTATCAAACCCAAGTTCGAAACACGGTCGCGGCAAAAAGTTTACTTTTTGGCTTGGGTGGTCCGTGCACTTTGTCATTTGTCGCAAGGTGTCATCGTCGTCTTTTGGAGAGGCCCTCAATTATCAGCTGGAAGTCTAGAAGGATGGAGAAAAGAAGAGGGAAAATGGATAGGAGGAAGGGAAACTATAATAAAATATAATAATGTGTAATAAAAATAAAATATTTTTAGTTTAGGAAAATAAGACAACAAGATTTTTTTGAGAATTGACAAAGTTGTAAAAATTTATTTAAATTATAATATATTAAAATTAATAGTTAATGTTCAATGCACAACAGTCAATGATAATATTATTAAACTTAAAGCAACCTTTAAATATTTATATAGTATTTTAATTAGAAATGTAATACTAATAGAAATAGTAAATAAACGTAGAATATTTAAAATATATTTAAGTGAGTGTATAATAAGTGATGATCTACCAGAGAGGTTTCTAAAGCCCTTTTATAGGCAAGAGGACCCTCTAGAGCATTCCAAATGTAATTACAAAAAATTAAAATAAAGCGAAAGAAATAATTAAAAAATTTAATTAAAAACAATTAAAATTAATCCGTGATTAAGCAAATATTTGTTTCCATCAGATATTTCTAAAAAAGAATAAAGTTAATATAACAAATAACTACGTGAGTATGGAAAATAAGAACTATGAGAAAGAATTCTAAAGAGGGAATACAAATAGCTAAAAACGTATAATTTAAATAAAAGGAATTATTTTTATGCTTTTAAATAATCTTCACTCACTATAAGCAATGGTAATTTAACTATTTCAAGTAAATTAACTATTAAATTAATTGAACAACTAATAAAATTAATACAGGAACTTTTTTTAACATGAGAAATTAAGTTTAATCATATTAAATTAATTTAGTAATATTAGTGACTGTCACCGGACGACCTACGCACAAGGTTGAGGTAGTTCCTGCAAGTGAGATAAAAGGTTCAGATACTTCTTCAAAGCACAGAGGGATAGTTCGAGGAAGTAGTTTGAAGATGTCTTGAAGGAAAAACTACTGCTTTGAGTTATGTTCGAAAAGGATTCTAATATAATTTGAATGGTAATATTAAAATTCTTAAGATCTCACAAAGGGTTGGAAAACTCAACAATCAAAGATTTAGGATTTAGATATGATTATTGAGAAAATAAAGAAAAATACAATAATAATGATTTTCACTTAGAGTTTTATCACTATTAACTATAAATACGTTTTATAATTTAATTCTAAGGAATATCAAACCAAAAACCCAGCCCCTTTTATATCCTTTACTCCTCCTCGCATTGACCTCATACTCATTCACTATTCCGCACACCACAAACCATTTAAAATATATCCGTTACACCTGGACCCTCCTCACTAACATCCGTTAACCCCTTAATCCTTCATTAACCATTCTGTCCATGATCACTACCCCTTAATAACCCACAGACATCTCATGAACCTTTTAATGTACTATTATATTAACTATTGCGCTGTGCGTTGCTTCTTGGAAAAAAGACTAAGACACACTATTGAGAGATTGACTGATTTAGATTTAGAGTTTTAGGCTAGCACGATTGAATAGCGAGTACACAAAGGAAAGTTGCAGTTGCTATGGAGAGTTGCTTTCTGCGCTTCGAGTATGGATTTGAACCCTTTAGTATTGATTTAATGAGCTACTTTTGCCTCGAGTGTCACGTGGCCCGTGACAGATTCCCGGGTATAAGAACGCAAGCTCTGTTGAGCGTAAAACATATTTCCCACACTAATTTCCCTTTCTGTTTACTTAATTATTATTTCATCACTTTAATTCATTATGACGGACTTTCCTACACCGACTCCCACGCCTCCACACCCTAAAGCGGATGGGGGTATTGTCACACGGAAATTTTCAAAGACTTGCACGGCTTGCGAGTTGATGGAGTATTTCTGCGTAGAGAGCACCGCGACACGAGGGCCTCGCCAGAAGTGCGAGTTTTGCCGATGGAGAAGAGTGGCATGTGACGCCTTAGCGAAGAATGCTGACATTGAGAGTCGGTTTACTAAGACGAAGTATTGGGTGATCCCTAAAGCGAAGGAAGTAGTCGAGGACATCTGGGATGTGTCCATTGGGGGCAATCAATCGGTGGGAGAGAATGAGGAAGAAGTAGAAGATGATGTGAACATCTGGGTGGCTAGGGCTGGGAACAAGAGGGGGGTCGTTGAGGAGGAAGTTGATGAATTGGTCAAAGAGGAGGAGGAAATTCCCATCTCGAGGAAAACCCCAAAAAAACAACGGGTGGTCATTGAAGATGACGAAGAGGAAAGGGAGGTGGCAGAGAAGGTCACTCCTAGATTATTTTTGGAGCCTGACCCAATCTTCAAAGTAAGTTCACTCTTTTATAATTTATAAATTTAATTACTGATGATTCTGTTTTTAGAATTCAGACGTCATCATCGAGGCCCCCACGACAGAAGCTTCAAATGTGGAAGCGACCCTTGTGGGACCCATTGCGGGGGAACTGGCAGTGGAGGATAGGTTACCAACTGTTACCTCGAGGGAGGAAAACGAAGAAACCCTCAATCAAGTTTGGTCAAAGAAACCTCGTCAGATTCGACAAGCAAAATATATTGAAGAAATCAGCGGCGAGATTGATAACATTATCGATGCTGCTTTCTTTGACGTAGCCGAGGAGTTACTTGAGCTTGGGGAGTTGATTCCGGTAGGAGAGGGGGAGAATTTTGAGAAATGTAGAAAGGAGATCAGGGAAATTTTGGAGAAGATGAAGGGACTGGTTTGAGAGAAGATAAAAGAGAAAATTTAAAATAAAAAGAGAAAAGAAGAAAAAGAATCTAAAAACAATTTGTATTTAATTATTTTACTTTGTTATTTTATTTAGAATTTTATTTTTATTTTATTTTATTTATTTTATTTTATTTTTTTTCTTTATATAAGATTTTGAGAGAAAGAAGGAAAAGACAGAAAAAAAAAGATTTAAATTTGTTTTAAGATTTTGAAAGAAGAAGTTTAAATGAGAGAGAAGAAAAAAAAAAAAGAATATTTGATTGAAGGAGTTTTAGTTTTAAAGTTCAAAAAGAAAGAATTAAGTAAGAAGAAAGAAATAAGAAAGAAATAATTGATTGAGATAATTTAGGAAAAAAATTTTTTATTTAAGTTTGTTAATTGAAGATTTGAGGGATTTTAGTTATTTGAAAAAAAAAGATAGAAAAGAAGAGACGAAATAAAATTTCTAAGAGGATTTTGAAGAAAGAAGTAATTTGTTTTGAAGAATTTAAAAAGGTGATTTAGAAGTTAAAGTGAAGTTCGAAAAAGATGGTTGTGTAATGTTCTTGAAGAATTTTGATACTTCAAGGAAAATAAAATTTTAAAGAAAAAATGTATATAGAAAATTGAGAAACAAATTTTTATTTTTTTTATTTTTTTTAATTTTAATTTTTAATTTGGTTTTTATTTTATTTTATTTTATTTTATTTTTTAATTTTATTTTAATTTTATTTTAATTTATTTTATTTTAAAAGAAGATTGAAACATTTTGAAAAGAGAAAGAATAAAGAAGAAAACAAAAGAATTTTTTAGAAATAAAAATGTTTTAGATTTTAAAAGAAAGAATAAAAAAAACAGAGAAAAAAAAAAGAGAGTTTTAAGGTTTTGGTTTTAAAGGGTATTTAAGATGAAAAGATTTTAGGAGTTCAGGGGCGTTAGAAACATTGATGGCTGGTTCCCAGGATGTTTTGTCTGAGTCATCGAGGAAGCCTTCCCATTCCATGAGATATTGAAGTTTCCCCTTGCGCATTTTTGAATCAAGGATATGGCTTACTTCCCACTCTAGATGGTCTTCTACTTTGACCGGTTCCGGAGGAGGTTGGTTCTTGCCCGGGTATGTTTCTTGAGCCAGTTCCAGGAGAGATACGTGAAAAACAGGGTGAATAGCCCTCCATTTAGGAGGTAGCTTGAGTCGAAATGCAGTTTTAGAGACTTCAGAGTTGATTTCGAATGGCCCCAAGCATTTTTCAGCCAGTTTCTTTGATGGTCGAGTCGTTCAAATGTTCCGTGCGTCCAGCCATACTTTGTCACCTGGTTTAAAAGGAGGAGCAGTTTGTAAATGTTTGTCAGCCTGTTCCTTGTACCTTCGAACCGCTAATTCTAGATTTGATTTAAGTTCCTCTTGGAGTCTTGATATGGTTTGAAGATAATGTTCCGCAGGATGATTAGTTCCTACATGGATTGAATTGAATGGAGGATGTCTTCCATAAACAGTTTCAAAAGGAGATTGTCGTGTCGAAGAATGAGTTGAGTTATTATAAGTAAATTGGGCCAATGGTAGCCATTTGGTCCAATCGTCTTGTTGGTAGCTGACATACATTCGAAGGTATTGTTCGAGGATTTGGTTGACCCTTTCTGTTTGCCCATCGGTTTTCAGGTTGATAGGCTGTGGAGAGGATCCTTATGATATTGAGTTGTCGACACAGTTGAGTCCAGAATGTGGATACAAACAATGAGCCTCTATCTGAAATAATATCATTAGGTAAGCTGTGTTTGGAAAATACATATTCTAGAAACAATTTTGACAGATCTTCTGCAGTAGCAGTAGTAGTGGTTTTAATGAAAATAGACATTTTTGAGAATCTATCTACTATTACTAATATAGCATCAAAATGATTAGAAAGAGGAAGTTGAGAAATAAAATCCATCGATAAAGATTCCCAAGGTTTAGAGGGAATAGGAAGTGGTTGAAGCCACCCATACTTCCAGTGACGGGGAGCCTTATTCCTATTACATTGGTAACAAGCTTTTATATAGGCCTTGATTTCCCTGGTCATACCTGACCAGAAAAAATCCCTTGCTATTAGCTGGTAGGTTTTATCAACACCAAAATGACCAGCTAATGGAGAATCATGTCAACTGTTGAAAATCCATAATTTTATTTCATTGTTGTCGGGTATGACTACTCTACCTTCAAAGACTAATAGACCTGATTCAATACTAAATCTTTTGGCCCCTTGCTTTGAGAGTATTTTGTCTTTTAACCCTAAAAAATATTCATCCTTCGACTGAGCTTCGAGGATGTTGGATAGTGGATTTTGAAACGATTGAATTGTCATTGAATTAAGTTGATGAGTCGTTAACATTGATTCGTTGAAGATTGATTTCACATTTGCTGGATTTTTGTCAGCAAATGTGTCCCCCCGCTGTGGGTAAACGTTGTCCCGACGTTGTGGTAGCCTAAAGTTTAGTACGGCACCTAAGTATGTAAATGGAGTTATTACGGCGTGCAGGATTGGCGTTATTATTTTTTTATAAAAGGGTTTTATTTAATTTATTGGAGTTTAAAATATGAAGAAATTGGTCACGAGCAAATGCCTACACAAATACAATTTATTTTACGGAGAAAACTTATTTTTATGGTCTGAAAATTAATAAGTATCAAGTCGAGTTACTCAAGAACCTTGGGAAATTTTCCCAGAATTTTTACTATTTTTCTTATATTTTTAAATGAATTTTAAAGTTTTATAGAAATATTTACGTTTTCAAAAATTACTTAACTTTGATGAATTTTCACGGGGTAATTAGAGCTGCGCAGACTACGAAAATTAGTTTGGTAGGTAAAGGGGAAGTAGCTCTATTATGTGTAATTTTTCTAGATTTTTTATTATGGTTTTAAGGTTCTAAATTGAGTCCGGAAGTCCGGACGGACTCCGTACGGGCTCCGGATTGACTCTGGAAGAGCTCTGGAGGGGAAAACTTAGGCACGTGACTAGGAATACTTAAGCGCTTCTCAAACTCGAAATTGAGGGGGGGACACATCATACAGCTTAATCTTTGACCACCACGGTCTCATTTTTTATTACTCAACAAATTAAATAAATTTGTAATACCCTTATAACATTATTATTTTTTACATAACATTTTAGAAATACAATTCAACAGTTTAAATAACACTTCATACAGGGTATCTTTAGAAAGGTCTTCATCGCTGGGACTTGATTATTGCTGTCTCGTAAAAATTAAAAATATTATAAAAACATAAAAGTCAATCTTTTCAGATCTTTCACTGGTACACCTTAATTGTTGTTATCAGTATTTCTTTATCAACAGCCACTTTCTTTAAATCTCAATAAGCGTTAAATATTTTAGAGTTTCATTATTTTTATCAATCAGATCTAAGTAGATTGGTTAGCTTAGTGATTTAGAACACCCATTTTGTTATTTTTATTGGAAGGACGGGGTTTTCAGCTAAATCCACATATCTCCTCCGGATTCTGCTTACAGCAAGGCGACTGTAAGAGTTTACCTTACCATAGTTGGCGCCCAACGTGGGGTTTGATTTCTCTAGCTTTCTTTAAAAGACTTACTTGGATCAAGAACGTTATTAGCCTGCAAGAGGCTTATTTTCTGGAACTCTAATTGGATCTTTGTTATTGGCCTGCAAGAGGCTTGTTATTTTAACGGTTGTTAACGCTTTTCTTATGTTTTGGGATGTCTTCTACTAGTGGAACTGCTGTGTTGGCTGCTGGTGTACCTGTTAGGGCATCAGTAATACTGTGCAAATTGTAAGTAAAAAAATTATATTTTTTTGTGAGGGGTTATTACTATTTTCGTAAATATTTTTCAAAACCATTCATTAAATACTTAATTAAATTGCTTTGTAATTCAAATTTTTTGTAAAATAATTAAAATTGAAATAATTATATTTTTATATTTGATATAAAATTTGAATTGGTAATATTAATGTCTCTTTAAGTAAATATGAAAATCATTAAAAAAGACCATGTTGATAAGTACTTCATTTATGATGTTCAATGGTTATATGTATATCTTATATATATTTCTTGAGTGTTATTTTTATATACACTAAATAAAATTTGTAATAAACAATGCCATTTAATCATTAATGATTGGTCAACATAGTTATAAAAACTTCATATTTATACCAGCCACTAGTATTTAGTTTTTAATTTAAAACTCCAATTTTATATGAGACTATCCTTGTTTTTTATGGATGTAATTAACAACATTAACAGACCAAAAATTAGTGGT
Organism: Hemileia vastatrix; assembly: GCA_030280995.1. Lineage (NCBI taxonomy): Eukaryota > Fungi > Basidiomycota > Pucciniomycetes > Pucciniales > Zaghouaniaceae > Hemileia > Hemileia vastatrix. The sequence continues at coordinate 3,441,501 of JASXTE010000011.1, forward strand.
TAATTAATTACAATATATAGTTGAAGAATAACCTATAAGAAATGATAAGTTTATCAAAAAGAGTACATTAAAAAATATACTTTTGAATTTTTTTTTGATATAATTTGGGTAGCTAAATGAAAATTTAAAGTATCAGACTTCAAAATGGAAAAAATAAAAAAGTGGTGTTTATATAATAAGCCTCATATAAAAAAAAGGATAAAAAATCTACTATGTAACTAAACTATTAAATATTAAGGTATTATTAATATTATTGAAAAACTTCTTTTACAATTATAATAAAATCTAAATGTGATATTAATGGCGGGATAATAGTAAGACTATGTTGAAACACTTTAATTTATACATACTTTCAGCTATTTTCAGATAAAAAAATTGGTAAAATTTTATAATAACATCTAGTTTATAGTGATGAAATTTTATTTAGATCAAGAATAAATTTTTCTGAGGAAAAACTAATTAAATTGAGATATGGCCATCTCCTTTCAAGAGATAGAATAATAATAAAAATTTAAAAAAATTATGATAAGTATTCTTAATCACCATTTTTGAAAAGTATCAGCCGGACATCTATAAGTATGGAGAAAAGAAGAGAGAAAATGGATAGGAGGAAGGGAAACTATAATAAAATATAATAATGTGTAATAAAAATAAAATATTTGAAGTTTAGGAAAATAAAACGAAGAGATTTTTTTTGAGAATTGACAAAGTGGTAAAAATTTATTTAAATTATAATATATTAAAATTAATAGTTAATGTTCAATGCGCAAAAGTCAATGATAATATTATTAAACTTAAAGCAACCTTTAAATATTTATATAGTATTTTAATTAGAAATGTAAAACTAATAGAAATAGTAAATAAACGTAGTATATTTAAAATATATTTAAGTGAGTGTATAATAAGTGATGATCTACCAGAGAGGTTTCTAAAGCCCTTTTATAGGCAAGAGGACCCTCTAGCGCATTCCAAATGTAATTCCAAAAAGTAAAATAAAGTGAAAGAAATAATTAAAAAATTTAATTAAAAACAATTAAAAAAGATCAGTGATTAAGCAAATATTTGTTTCCATCAGATATTTCTAAAAAAGAATAAAGTTAATATAACAAATAACTACGTGAGTATGGAAAATAAAAACTATGAGAAAGAATTCTAAAGAGGGAATACAAATAGCTAAAAAAGTATAATTAAAATAAAGGGAATTATTTTTACGCTTTTAAATAATCTTCACTCAGTATAAGCAATGGTAATTTAACTATTTCAAGTAAATTGACTATTAAATTAATTGAACAACTAATTAAATTAATACAGGAACTTTTTTTAACATGAGAAATTAAATTTAATCATATTAATTTAATTTAGTAATATTAGTGACACAATTAAGGGTCAAGGAAGCGCCAAATATTGATGGATATTATTATATGATAAGTTGTATTTAGTTTATATAAATGTTATTATTAAATTGTAATTAAAGTGTAAGTTAAATTTACACTTATAATATAATTTTGAATAATTTATTTATACATAAAAATTACGCCATGATATTATAGAATATTATATTTGTTTATGTAATACAATTTATTTAATAATAAAATTAAGTATAATATTTATTTTATTTATTCACAAAATATTTATAGTTTTGTTTAAATAATTTTTTGTAATTACATAAAGTTATTCCTCTATATGATTACAGTAATTTATTGTATAAATTACTGAACTCCTGAGATAGCCTGGCTGACACTCCCTCACTCTAAAAAAACAATAAAAAAAATGCTAAGATTTTTACTTTTTATAGTTTTTTAACAGATTAGAGAGATTTGAAATTTCCTTTCCAGGTATCCATGCATCATGCTCAGATGACTTGTTCTTATATCTCAATAAATATTCAATACCTCTTTCAGAAGTGATAATTCTATCAGTGAGAAATTTTTCAATTTCTGCAGGTTCTGTGACTTCCTGAGGGTTTTTCTTAGGTCTTCCCCTTCTTTTGGGAAATAAGTCACTGTTGGATGTATAAGGTTTAAGCAAAGAAATGGGAAAAACAGGATGTTTTCTATCATATGGAGAATACAATACAACTTCTACTGCATTATCACCAACCATTCTTTTAACAACAAATGGTCCTACAAAAGGATCTTTTAATTTGTTGTTACCTTGTAAATTGAAATGGTTAGTAGATATCAACACTTCATCACCCTTGTTAAATGTGTATTCTTTATGGGATTTATCCCATCTTTTTTTCATATTCAAATGCTTTATCAATACAGCTTTGAGCATGTTTTCTGCATAGCTGTTACATTTGCATAAAAGATTTTATACCAGGATGTAGTTCCAACTTAGGTAATTTATTATTGAGAATCTGAGCAGGAGTATTTGGGACATAACCTAACCAAAGCCCAAAAGGCTTTTTCTCAGTGACAGAATGAACAGTGCTATTATATGCAAATTCAAGACCAGGCAAAAGAGTGACCCAGTCATGAGTAAATCTGTCATTGTCTTTATATTGTAAACCAAAGGCACAATACCTTCTAATCATATCTTCCAGAGTTTTAATCATCCTTTCAGCTAGACCATTCATCTGAGGATGATGAGATGTAGATAACTTTAACTCACAGCCAAAAATATCCATTAAAGAGGTCCAAAACTCAGAAGTAAATTTTGGATCTCTATCAGAGATAATGGCTTTTGGGAATCCAATAATATTAAACATGGAAGACCACCATGAGAAAGATAATTCTTTTGTGGATACATCTTTGTGGGTCGGAATAAATTTTCACATTTTTGTGAAACTATCTACTATTACCCAACAAGAGTTATAACTGTCTTTACCTGCTACAGGAAGGCGAGTGAAAAAATCCATGTTAATTATTTTCCAAGGAGCATTAGGTGCTTCAATATGTTGTAGTAAACCTGCTCTCTTACCTGTCAACCTTTTAGATTTTTGGCAAGAATCACAAGATTCAAAATATAATTTTGTATCTTCAGACATATTAGCCCACCAAGCAGTGTTTTTGATTCTAATCAATGTTTTTTCTAGATCAAAATGACCAGCTAATATGTCATCATGACAAAGTTTGAGGATAGTTTCTTTCATAGAAGGGGCAATTACAATTACATTAGTCAGCTTTCTTCTATAATAAATATAACCATCTTCAATAGAAAACTTTCCTTTCATCAAAGCACTTTGATATTTTGCAGGAAGAGTTTTAATAAATTCTTGAATTGAAGCATTCTTAGGATTATTTAAGATAGTAACTAATTTATTTAAATCAGAATCCTTATCATATGAATACAGTATTAATTGTAATAACTCTTCTTCCATATCAACTATAAATATACCATGGATATGAACAGTATCATCTTCAGGTACATAAGCAGGATTTGAATCATTATTTGGCAGAGTCAATCTGGAGAGCATATCAACATTAGAGTGAACATTTCCAGCTCTATGGATAATTGTCATCCTTCCTCTGTATTCTTGAACAGCAAGTTGCCACCTGAACATATGTCTGTTAGGTGTTTTCAGGTTTAAGAGGGACTTTACAGCACTACAGTCAGTTACCAATTCATAATTTTGGTAATCTAGATAGTAATGAAGTTTCTCAAGAGCCCAAAAAACCGCTAAGCACTCTAATTGAGTGGCACCATATTTCAATTCACTATTTCTCAAGGTTCTTGAAATATAACAAATTACAACTTCTGAGGTTCTATCATTAATAATTTGTTTCTGGTGTAAGGCAGCACCCAGACCAACAAAACTAGCATTTGTATACAGGACAAATGGTTTGTTAAAGTCTGGAAGAGCTAAGATGGGGGTTGTCATCAAGCAATTTTTTAAAGTATCAAAAGCATTTTGACAGTGACTATTCCAGATGAATGCAACATCTTTCCTAGTGAGTTTGGTAAGAGGTAAGGCTATAACCTGATAATTTTTAATATATTGCTTGTAATAGCCACACATACCCAAAAAACTTTGGATTTCTCTTACAGAAGTTGGTGCTTTCACATTTTGAATTGAAGCAACTTTATTTTGGTCTACACAAATTTGTAGTCCTGACACAACATGGCCAAGGACTTTCAAAGATTGAAAACCAAATTTACACTTTTTCAAGGACAAGGTCATATTGATTTCATCCATTTTTTGAAAAACTCTATTCAAGTGAACTATATGTTCATCAAACGTTTTAGAAAAAACTATGATATCATCAATAAACACCATGAGCCATCCTTAAATGATTTCCTGATGGAAAGTGTTATCTATGACTTTTTGGAAAACTGAAGGGGCATTTTTAGGGCCAAATGGCATTCTAATATACTTATATATTCCCATATGAGTAGCAATTAGCAAAAAATTCTGAGAATTTTGCTCAACTGGAACTTGATGATACCCTTTGTTACCATCCAGAAAACTAATAAATTTAGCACCTTGAAAGGTAGAATGAATTGAATTAATTCTGGGTAACGGATAAATATCATCAACAGTATAAGTGTTTAATGCCCTGTAATCTCCACATAATCTAGCTTTATCTTTTTTATATGAAATCAAGATGGGGGAAATGACACAATATTGGGGGGTGACATCCACTTTTTCAATGATGTTCATTTTTAATAATGTGGCAATATTATCTTCAATATCCTTTCTTTTTGTTGGAGAAGAAGGATATGGTTTTTTCCTAAGAGTAGGAGGAATATCATTCAAGTAACAGGATAAGGTAATTTTCATTTCTTCCTGAAAAGTTCCTAAGACATGAGAACCATGAGCAAAAGCCATAGGGAAAGAAGTAATTGAGGCAATAATAGAATCCTTTTCTTCACAAATTAAATGATCACCAAAAGAAGCAGTATTTATTTCATTTAATAAATCATACATCTCAATTGTTTGTCTGCCTTTACACTGGATCAGTGAGCTACAAGACTTTAACAGATTCCCAGAAGGTTTTCAGGGGAGGAAATTTAGAATTTTCTTTTGACATTCAATCCCAAGGTAAAGCAATTATTTACTGAGTCCAATTTCACACTAAACATGGTCAAAATATCATTTCCCATAATAAACCAATTGCTCAAATTATCATTTTTCATGACAACAAACTCACAAATAGCTCTGAAAAAACCACCATTATATTTGAAGAATACAGAGGTTTTGTATTTGCCAACAGGAATTAAGGTAGAACCATACCCTCTCCATTTTTCAGAAGTTATAGGTAATAATTTATTCAGATAATCCTTGTCTATTGAAGCTAAAGCTTTTTCAGACACTACACTTCCTCCAGAACCAGAATCAAGAACTAAATCAACATTTTTACCATTAATGATAACAGGTGCCTTCAAAGAGGATATGGCTATAGGATTGTTAGTAATATCTTTAATTATCTCAGAATTTTCTACTGAAGATAATTTAAATAAACATTCTTCAGATATATTATCTAAATAATGGACATCCTGTTCCAACATGAAAACATATTTACTGGTTTCATTGTCATAGGAGATATTACTTTCACAGTCACTAGAAGAATCATTGACACTCATTTCAACCTCATCAGTGTCCTCATTGTGTTCAACAAGATTTGTTTTCTTGTCACAAACATGGCCCTTTTGCCATGGTTTGTTACATTTATAACAAGTATTTGTTGCATATTTTTAAGGTGCAACTTGGGAAGAGGGTCTACCAGATTTTTCTGGGGCTTGGTAGAGGGTTTATTCTGATCATTATAAGGTTTACTAAGGTAATTCTTAGGTTCATATCTATGTTTGAGTAGAACCTCATTACAAATGTTAATGAAAGAAGAATGTTCTCATACATGCTCAGTTCTAGCTACAATTAAATCTCTAAAAGAATTTGGCAATTTATAAAAAATTTTATCTCTCCAAATATCAAAATCCATCTTTGGATCAATTGCTCTCAGGATCTTTGTTACTTTCATCAGAAAAACAATGGGTTTTTCAACAGAGGAGGATACATATCTAGTATTCTCATTTAGTCTTTGCTGAGCCAACCTAAATTTTGAACCACTAAACTGATTCTCAATCAAGGATTTCCACTCATTCCATGTATAATGGTTATTATCCAATAGAACAGATTCATACCACAACAAGGCTACATTGGAAAATAAAGAAATTAGCTTAGAAACAATTTCCTCATCAGGTAGTTTATAAGATCTCTTTAAATTATCAATCCTTTGTATAAAGTGTTGCCAATCAGATGAAGAATCACCATCAAAGGTAGGATATTGATCCAACTTAGGCCAATTTTTCTGGCTACTGGAATGTTCCATCCTATGGTTTGAATTATTCAAGGTTATCAGTTCCTGAAGTCTTGAAAGGTGTTCAGATATTTCATTATTCACAGAGGCAGCTGGCTCATGGTGAGCATTAAATTTCTTTCTGTTTGATGCAATAGATTTTTCAGACTGAAGTTCAGCTGGTAAAATTGTTACATTACAAGGGAGAGAAGAACTACTCTGTTCAGGCTGTTTATTATTAAGATTAACAGCAATTTTAGCACTATTTTTTAATTCATGATAATGAGTATCCTGGACAGTTTGTAATGCAGAAAATAGTTTCTCAAGGTCAGATAATTTATTTCTCAAATCAGGAATGTAAGATAGTTGATCATTAATCCTAGAAATAGATAAAACATTTCTGTCCTCATCTACAGAGCATTTATTACTCAAATTCTGAGAATCAATTTTCAACTTTCTTAATTCACTGTTCAAAAGTATATTGTCATTTTTTAAAGTAGGATTTTCATCTTTTAGGTTATCAACAGTTTTGCGTAGGTGACTATATTTATCTGAAAGTGATCTGTAGTCAGATTTAATAGACTTTTGTTGAACCAGGACATTATTTAATGTGTCTTTCAACTTGAAATAAGCAGTGTCTTGAACAGAAGAACTCACTTTGCAATGTAAATGCAAATTATTTATTTTATCACTCTCATGTATTAACAAATCTCTTAAATGTTTATCATTCACACTATTAAAATCAAGGGTATCTTTCAATATTTCTTCAGAAGTTTTCTCAAGTAAATTGTAAACTTCAGGGGAAACAGAATCATTCTTGATTGCAAGAGAAGGGTTAATTAAAGAAGTAGAAGTCAAATGTAAAGGTTCATCAAATGATAATTTGCTAATTACATCAATGGGGCTACTTATTAAAGGAAGTTGTTTCTTCAAGGTTTTAACTGTTCTTTCAGGGTCCAAATTATTACCTGAAGAAGGTTTGTTATTATATATACCAACGTGCTTATCAAACTAATTACTTACCATGGCAAGGGAGGAAACTTCCCCTGTACCTTCTTTCTTCTGCCCCCCCTGATAAGGATGGTGCTGAAGAGATGGATTGAAATTTGGTGTCCTGGATGGGCCAGGGTGTTGAGCTGGTTGTTGTACATTCTGTTGGTAGTGGGTCATTAAGTAATCCCATTTCCATTGTTCCACTTGAAAAATGCCTTGATTTTGGTTGAGGGAGCTGGATGCCTGACTGGCCTGAGGTTGAGGCGGAGGTTGGAAAGCTGGGAAATGAGGAGGCTGACCCTGTTTGGGATTTAAAAGCTCCTGCATCTGCTGCCAGAGTGTGTCTACCTTTGCCTTGTACTTCATGCTTTCTGCTCTCAGTTCCTTTGTATGGCTTGACAGATTGTTTACCTGCTGTGCTAGAGGAATCTTTTTTATTTTTATAGCTATGAGTGGATTGTCCTGATGTACCTGAGGTTTCACTTCCTTCAGAGTTGTTAGGTGAGAGGGGTTTGTCACTTCTCCTGACATTTCTACCTCCTGAAGGTTTTTTGTCAGCTGAATTATTTTTGTAAGATACTTTGGGAGAACCTACAGATTCAGTGTCAACATCCACTTCAGTCTCATCCACATGTAAGTTATCCATGCTTTTAGCAAAACTACTGGACATTTAAAACTGTGAAAAGAAGAATCAAAATTAATTCAGATTCAATTTGTTTATTTAAAATAAAATATAATCAATTGGATTTTAAAAAATTTTTTTTATTAAAAATCAATTAATTATAAAATAAAATGTAATAAAAATAAATGAAATTACAATTATTAAGAATTAGCAATAATTAAAATAGGACTAACCAATAAGGTTTAAGAAGTCAACAAAAATAATTAATACCAAAATTAATACAATGGTAAATTTGGGACTAAGTACTGAGTACTATAATGGTCAAACAATATTCAAAAAATAATAATAAAATTAATTTAATAATTTATTAAATATTAATTGTCTTCTAGGACTAAGAGTTTTACTCTATTATGGTCAACTAGGAAAAAAAAATTTAATATAATGAAAACTTACACTCAGTGAGTCAGCAATTAAGCCACAAACACTGTTATTGCAGTAAAAATATAGTACTATGAGTGAGAGGTGCAAAGGTGAACTTACTATAGTGATTGTAAAATCACTTCAGAATAATATAAAATTTAATGTAATATAAACTTAAACTATCAAACCCAAGTTCGAAACACGGTCGCGGCAAAAAGTTTACTTTTTGGCTTGGGTGGTCCGTGCACTTTGTCATTTGTCGCAAGGTGTCATCGTCGTCTTTTGGAGAGGCCCTCAATTATCAGCTGGAAGTCTAGAAGGATGGAGAAAAGAAGAGGGAAAATGGATAGGAGGAAGGGAAACTATAATAAAATATAATAATGTGTAATAAAAATAAAATATTTTTAGTTTAGGAAAATAAGACAACAAGATTTTTTTGAGAATTGACAAAGTTGTAAAAATTTATTTAAATTATAATATATTAAAATTAATAGTTAATGTTCAATGCACAACAGTCAATGATAATATTATTAAACTTAAAGCAACCTTTAAATATTTATATAGTATTTTAATTAGAAATGTAATACTAATAGAAATAGTAAATAAACGTAGAATATTTAAAATATATTTAAGTGAGTGTATAATAAGTGATGATCTACCAGAGAGGTTTCTAAAGCCCTTTTATAGGCAAGAGGACCCTCTAGAGCATTCCAAATGTAATTACAAAAAAGTAAAATAAAGCGAAAGAAATAATTAAAAAATTTAATTAAAAACAATTAAAATTAATCCGTGATTAAGCAAATATTTGTTTCCATCAGATATTTCTAAAAAAGAATAAAGTTAATATAACAAATAACTACGTGAGTATGGAAAATAAGAACTATGAGAAAGAATTCTAAAGAGGGAATACAAATAGCTAAAAACGTATAATTTAAATAAAAGGAATTATTTTTATGCTTTTAAATAATCTTCACTCACTATAAGCAATGGTAATTTAACTATTTCAAGTAAATTAACTATTAAATTAATTGAACAACTAATAAAATTAATACAGGAACTTTTTTTAACATGAGAAATTAAGTTTAATCATATTAAATTAATTTAGTAATATTAGTGACTGTCACCGGACGACCTACGCACAAGGTTGAGGTAGTTCCTGCAAGTGAGATAAAAGGTTCAGATACTTCTTCAAAGCACAGAGGGATAGTTCGAGGAAGTAGTTTGAAGATGTCTTGAAGGAAAAACTACTGCTTTGAGTTATGTTCGAAAAGGATTCTAATATAATTTGAATGGTAATATTAAAATTCTTAAGATCTCACAAAGGGTTGGAAAACTCAACAATCAAAGATTTAGGATTTAGATATGATTATTGAGAAAATAAAGAAAAATACAATAATAATGATTTTCACTTAGAGTTTTATCACTATTAACTATAAATACGTTTTATAATTTAATTCTAAGGAATATCAAACCAAAAACCCAGCCCCTTTTATATCCTTTACTCCTCCTCGCATTGACCTCATACTCATTCACTATTCCGCACACCACAAACCATTTAAAATATATCCGTTACACCTGGACCCTCCTCACTAACATCCGTTAACCCCTTAATCCTTCATTAACCATTCTGTCCATGATCACTACCCCTTAATAACCCACAGACATCTCATGAACCTTTTAATGTACTATTATATTAACTATTGCGCTGTGCGTTGCTTCTTGGAAAAAAGACTAAGACACACTATTGAGAGATTGACTGATTTAGATTTAGAGTTTTAGGCTAGCACGATTGAATAGCGAGTACACAAAGGAAAGTTGCAGTTGCTATGGAGAGTTGCTTTCTGCGCTTCGAGTATGGATTTGAACCCTTTAGTATTGATTTAATGAGCTACTTTTGCCTCGAGTGTCACGTGGCCCGTGACAGATTCCCGGGTATAAGAACGCAAGCTCTGTTGAGCGTAAAACATATTTCCCACACTAATTTCCCTTTCTGTTTACTTAATTATTATTTCATCACTTTAATTCATTATGACGGACTTTCCTACACCGACTCCCACGCCTCCACACCCTAAAGCGGATGGGGGTATTGTCACACGGAAATTTTCAAAGACTTGCACGGCTTGCGAGTTGATGGAGTATTTCTGCGTAGAGAGCACCGCGACACGAGGGCCTCGCCAGAAGTGCGAGTTTTGCCGATGGAGAAGAGTGGCATGTGACGCCTTAGCGAAGAATGCTGACATTGAGAGTCGGTTTACTAAGACGAAGTATTGGGTGATCCCTAAAGCGAAGGAAGTAGTCGAGGACATCTGGGATGTGTCCATTGGGGGCAATCAATCGGTGGGAGAGAATGAGGAAGAAGTAGAAGATGATGTGAACATCTGGGTGGCTAGGGCTGGGAACAAGAGGGGGGTCGTTGAGGAGGAAGTTGATGAATTGGTCAAAGAGGAGGAGGAAATTCCCATCTCGAGGAAAACCCCAAAAAAACAACGGGTGGTCATTGAAGATGACGAAGAGGAAAGGGAGGTGGCAGAGAAGGTCACTCCTAGATTATTTTTGGAGCCTGACCCAATCTTCAAAGTAAGTTCACTCTTTTATAATTTATAAATTTAATTACTGATGATTCTGTTTTTAGAATTCAGACGTCATCATCGAGGCCCCCACGACAGAAGCTTCAAATGTGGAAGCGACCCTTGTGGGACCCATTGCGGGGGAACTGGCAGTGGAGGATAGGTTACCAACTGTTACCTCGAGGGAGGAAAACGAAGAAACCCTCAATCAAGTTTGGTCAAAGAAACCTCGTCAGATTCGACAAGCAAAATATATTGAAGAAATCAGCGGCGAGATTGATAACATTATCGATGCTGCTTTCTTTGACGTAGCCGAGGAGTTACTTGAGCTTGGGGAGTTGATTCCGGTAGGAGAGGGGGAGAATTTTGAGAAATGTAGAAAGGAGATCAGGGAAATTTTGGAGAAGATGAAGGGACTGGTTTGAGAGAAGATAAAAGAGAAAATTTAAAATAAAAAGAGAAAAGAAGAAAAAGAATCTAAAAACAATTTGTATTTAATTATTTTACTTTGTTATTTTATTTAGAATTTTATTTTTATTTTATTTTATTTATTTTATTTTATTTTTTTTCTTTATATAAGATTTTGAGAGAAAGAAGGAAAAGACAGAAAAAAAAAGATTTAAATTTGTTTTAAGATTTTGAAAGAAGAAGTTTAAATGAGAGAGAAGAAAAAAAAAAAAGAATATTTGATTGAAGGAGTTTTAGTTTTAAAGTTCAAAAAGAAAGAATTAAGTAAGAAGAAAGAAATAAGAAAGAAATAATTGATTGAGATAATTTAGGAAAAAAATTTTTTATTTAAGTTTGTTAATTGAAGATTTGAGGGATTTTAGTTATTTGAAAAAAAAAGATAGAAAAGAAGAGACGAAATAAAATTTCTAAGAGGATTTTGAAGAAAGAAGTAATTTGTTTTGAAGAATTTAAAAAGGTGATTTAGAAGTTAAAGTGAAGTTCGAAAAAGATGGTTGTGTAATGTTCTTGAAGAATTTTGATACTTCAAGGAAAATAAAATTTTAAAGAAAAAATGTATATAGAAAATTGAGAAACAAATTTTTATTTTTTTTATTTTTTTTAATTTTAATTTTTAATTTGGTTTTTATTTTATTTTATTTTATTTTATTTTTTAATTTTATTTTAATTTTATTTTAATTTATTTTATTTTAAAAGAAGATTGAAACATTTTGAAAAGAGAAAGAATAAAGAAGAAAACAAAAGAATTTTTTAGAAATAAAAATGTTTTAGATTTTAAAAGAAAGAATAAAAAAAACAGAGAAAAAAAAAAGAGAGTTTTAAGGTTTTGGTTTTAAAGGGTATTTAAGATGAAAAGATTTTAGGAGTTCAGGGGCGTTAGAAACATTGATGGCTGGTTCCCAGGATGTTTTGTCTGAGTCATCGAGGAAGCCTTCCCATTCCATGAGATATTGAAGTTTCCCCTTGCGCATTTTTGAATCAAGGATATGGCTTACTTCCCACTCTAGATGGTCTTCTACTTTGACCGGTTCCGGAGGAGGTTGGTTCTTGCCCGGGTATGTTTCTTGAGCCAGTTCCAGGAGAGATACGTGAAAAACAGGGTGAATAGCCCTCCATTTAGGAGGTAGCTTGAGTCGAAATGCAGTTTTAGAGACTTCAGAGTTGATTTCGAATGGCCCCAAGCATTTTTCAGCCAGTTTCTTTGATGGTCGAGTCGTTCAAATGTTCCGTGCGTCCAGCCATACTTTGTCACCTGGTTTAAAAGGAGGAGCAGTTTGTAAATGTTTGTCAGCCTGTTCCTTGTACCTTCGAACCGCTAATTCTAGATTTGATTTAAGTTCCTCTTGGAGTCTTGATATGGTTTGAAGATAATGTTCCGCAGGATGATTAGTTCCTACATGGATTGAATTGAATGGAGGATGTCTTCCATAAACAGTTTCAAAAGGAGATTGTCGTGTCGAAGAATGAGTTGAGTTATTATAAGTAAATTGGGCCAATGGTAGCCATTTGGTCCAATCGTCTTGTTGGTAGCTGACATACATTCGAAGGTATTGTTCGAGGATTTGGTTGACCCTTTCTGTTTGCCCATCGGTTTTCAGGTTGATAGGCTGTGGAGAGGATCCTTATGATATTGAGTTGTCGACACAGTTGAGTCCAGAATGTGGATACAAACAATGAGCCTCTATCTGAAATAATATCATTAGGTAAGCTGTGTTTGGAAAATACATATTCTAGAAACAATTTTGACAGATCTTCTGCAGTAGCAGTAGTAGTGGTTTTAATGAAAATAGACATTTTTGAGAATCTATCTACTATTACTAATATAGCATCAAAATGATTAGAAAGAGGAAGTTGAGAAATAAAATCCATCGATAAAGATTCCCAAGGTTTAGAGGGAATAGGAAGTGGTTGAAGCCACCCATACTTCCAGTGACGGGGAGCCTTATTCCTATTACATTGGTAACAAGCTTTTATATAGGCCTTGATTTCCCTGGTCATACCTGACCAGAAAAAATCCCTTGCTATTAGCTGGTAGGTTTTATCAACACCAAAATGACCAGCTAATGGAGAATCATGTCAACTGTTGAAAATCCATAATTTTATTTCATTGTTGTCGGGTATGACTACTCTACCTTCAAAGACTAATAGACCTGATTCAATACTAAATCTTTTGGCCCCTTGCTTTGAGAGTATTTTGTCTTTTAACCCTAAAAAATATTCATCCTTCGACTGAGCTTCGAGGATGTTGGATAGTGGATTTTGAAACGATTGAATTGTCATTGAATTAAGTTGATGAGTCGTTAACATTGATTCGTTGAAGATTGATTTCACATTTGCTGGATTTTTGTCAGCAAATGTGTCCCCCCGCTGTGGGTAAACGTTGTCCCGACGTTGTGGTAGCCTAAAGTTTAGTACGGCACCTAAGTATGTAAATGGAGTTATTACGGCGTGCAGGATTGGCGTTATTATTTTTTTATAAAAGGGTTTTATTTAATTTATTGGAGTTTAAAATATGAAGAAATTGGTCACGAGCAAATGCCTACACAAATACAATTTATTTTACGGAGAAAACTTATTTTTATGGTCTGAAAATTAATAAGTATCAAGTCGAGTTACTCAAGAACCTTGGGAAATTTTCCCAGAATTTTTACTATTTTTCTTATATTTTTAAATGAATTTTAAAGTTTTATAGAAATATTTACGTTTTCAAAAATTACTTAACTTTGATGAATTTTCACGGGGTAATTAGAGCTGCGCAGACTACGAAAATTAGTTTGGTAGGTAAAGGGGAAGTAGCTCTATTATGTGTAATTTTTCTAGATTTTTTATTATGGTTTTAAGGTTCTAAATTGAGTCCGGAAGTCCGGACGGACTCCGTACGGGCTCCGGATTGACTCTGGAAGAGCTCTGGAGGGGAAAACTTAGGCACGTGACTAGGAATACTTAAGCGCTTCTCAAACTCGAAATTGAGGGGGGGACACATCATACAGCTTAATCTTTGACCACCACGGTCTCATTTTTTATTACTCAACAAATTAAATAAATTTGTAATACCCTTATAACATTATTATTTTTTACATAACATTTTAGAAATACAATTCAACAGTTTAAATAACACTTCATACAGGGTATCTTTAGAAAGGTCTTCATCGCTGGGACTTGATTATTGCTGTCTCGTAAAAATTAAAAATATTATAAAAACATAAAAGTCAATCTTTTCAGATCTTTCACTGGTACACCTTAATTGTTGTTATCAGTATTTCTTTATCAACAGCCACTTTCTTTAAATCTCAATAAGCGTTAAATATTTTAGAGTTTCATTATTTTTATCAATCAGATCTAAGTAGATTGGTTAGCTTAGTGATTTAGAACACCCATTTTGTTATTTTTATTGGAAGGACGGGGTTTTCAGCTAAATCCACATATCTCCTCCGGATTCTGCTTACAGCAAGGCGACTGTAAGAGTTTACCTTACCATAGTTGGCGCCCAACGTGGGGTTTGATTTCTCTAGCTTTCTTTAAAAGACTTACTTGGATCAAGAACGTTATTAGCCTGCAAGAGGCTTATTTTCTGGAACTCTAATTGGATCTTTGTTATTGGCCTGCAAGAGGCTTGTTATTTTAACGGTTGTTAACGCTTTTCTTATGTTTTGGGATGTCTTCTACTAGTGGAACTGCTGTGTTGGCTGCTGGTGTACCTGTTAGGGCATCAGTAAGGATTGTATCTTGGGTTGGGCCCAAGTTTTCTGGAGATGATTTAGAAGGATTTTTACATAGGTATGAAACTGCAGCTGCAATTGATGGTGCTTTACCTTTGGATATGGTGAAGCAGATTAGGTTCTTTATTTTGGACAGAGAGGTGGAAAAGGAGGTTATTTCTATGGATGGTTATAAAGATCAAGATTGGAGAAAGCTCAAGATGGAAATGGGAAAAAGGTGGCCAAAAGTTTATTCATTGGAGGATCTAAAGGATATAGCTAGGAAATGGGAATCAAAAGGTGGTGTAACATCTCTGCATCAGTATCATCAGTTTATGGTTGAATTTCAGGTGGTTCTGGATTATTTGTTGGAGTATGAAATTTTATTTCATGATAATGCATCAAAGTATATTTTTTGGGATGCTATGGGGGAAAAGGTTAAGAAAGATGTTTTGATGGTGCTTATTAATGCGAATTTAATGAAGGATCTTCCCGATGGAGAAACTAGGATTCCTGGTATGGAGGTGCTAAAGAAGGTTATTTTGGAACATCTGGATACTCATAACTCTGTTGATTTGGACTCTGGAGAAGACACTGAGGTCGCTCAAGAGATAGAAGAGGATGGTTTAAAAGAACTAGTTTCTGATGAAATTTCGGATTCAGCCATTCCTGAAGATTTTGTCCAGCCTGAAGGTATTATTTTTGTTGAATCTTCTATTTGGAAAGAAGAGGTTTCTGAAGATGAAGATATTATTGTCACTGATGAAGAAAATTTGGATGTTGGGGATAATTTTGTTTTGGATAATTTGGAATTTGATTTAGAGGAATATTTACCTCAGGTTTTGTCTTCAAAAGCGGAGACTGTCTGCAATTCAGATGTGGATATGGTTTATGAATCTGGTATATGTATGGTGGATTTGTTTCAATCTCAGGAAGAGATTTTTATGGAGGATATGGTTTTCCCTGCACTAATAAAGAGTGTAGTGGCATTTGATAATAGAGTGCATAAATTGGATGCACTCATGTTTTGGAAAAGGGCTGTTTATTTTTTATGTCCAATGGTAGGACAAATTATGGGGGTTTATTTTTGGGTTTTATGGAATCGGTGGATAAGCCCTTGGGGCAAAATTATGGATTATCTCCAGGGGATATCAAGAATTTAATTCCTCCGAAATGAGGATAAACTACCTAAACTTGGCTGAAATTTTTTTTTTTATTGTTATGTCTTCAATTTATTCAGGATTCAAATTATTATGGTTGCCCTCATTTTTTGGGGTAGCAGGGGCTGATCACTCTAATGTTGTAATCTCTCCTCAGGATGAGATCCCGGATTGCAATAGGTCAGCTCACTTGGAGATAATTCAAGTGGATTCTCAATTATTTTCTGTTAATATTACTTTGGAGTGCAAATACGTTTTGGACTTTTCCATATGTTTATTGGATTTACCTGGTTTTTCTATTAAATTTAAAAACGGTGAAAAAGGCAAAATGGGCCAAATTAGGTTGGATAAAAATTGGAAGGGTATGTTTTATGACCTCCAGCAAGAGGGTAAACTGCAAAAATCTTATCAAAACCAAATTAAAAATCTTGGTATAATTAAAACACAAAAAAATAATTTTTGTGAAAATTCATTTCCGGACCTCCAGCAAGAGGTTAAACTGCAATTATCTCCTTCTATCACGGACCTCCAGCAAGAGGTTAAACTGCAATTATCTCCTTCTATCACGGACCTCCAGCAAGAGGGTAAACTGCAATTATCTCATCAAAATCAAATAAAAAATCTCGGTATAATTAAAACACAAAAAAATAATTTTTGTGAAAATTCAATTCCGGTTCTCCAGCAAGAGGGTAAACTGCCAACTTTCTTTACGGGTGATTTACTGTTGGATAAGGGAAGCAAAGGTGTTGGAAAATCTGTTTATAAATTAGACGAGGGAAAGGAGAAAAGGGTAAAATTTAAAAATGAAATAAAATATTTTTCTAATTTTTCTTATTCTGATTCTGGCGATGAAGAAGATTCATTTGATGAAAGTTTTAATGGCGATACAAAAGAAAATGTTTTACCTCAAGTTAATTTAGATGTGGACGCAGCCAAATATAAGAAAGTAGCAAATAAAGTTCGACCTATTAATGAACCGCTACCTGCTGAATTAAATCCACCTTTGAGAAGACCAAGGTTATCAAGAGATCCTTATGAAAGTCCCTTGGTAAAGAATCCGCCGGAATTTTCTGAGACGTCAAGAATCACTTTTGAGAGACTGGGTGTTGTTAATTTTGGACCTGATGGTTGGTTGTCTGGAGAAGAGAAGAAGTTGTTGTTGGATGTGATGGTCAAGCGAGAGAAGGCCATTGCTTTTGTAGAAGAGGAGAGGGGTGTGTTGAAGCATTCCTATGGGGAGCCTTACAAGATTCCTGTGGTATGTCATGAACCCTGGCAGCAGAAACCAATTCCTATTCCGGCTGCATTGAAAGAAGCCTATATTGAAGTTGTCAGAGAACGGATACGCACTGGACTGTATGAGCAATCAACGTCAAGTTATTCTAGTCCTGTATTTTGTATCAAGAAACCGAATGGCAAGCTTAGAGTTGTTCATGATCTTAGGGAATTAAATAGGGTTACAATAAAGGATGCTGGGATACCACCTAGTGCTGAGGAGTTTGTTGAAGCGTTTGCAGGGAGAGTGTGCTATGGTTTGGGAGATATTATGGGTGGATATGATGAGAGAGAGTTACATCCGGACTCAAGACCTCTCACTACATTCGATACGCCACTTGGACGTTTACAGTTAACAAGATTACCTCAAGGAGCAACAAATTCGGTTGCAGTTTATCAAGCTCAGATGGCTTGGATCCTTCAAGATGAAATTCCACAATATGCTGGAATATTTATAGATGATGGAGGAATTAAGGGACCAACAACCAACTATGATAACCAGGTGTTGGAAGAGAATCCCGGGATACGCAAATTCATTTGGGAGTTTTCAATTACTTTAGAAAGAATCTTGTTTCGAATTGAAGAGGCTGGTTTAACTATTTCAGGTTCAAAATTTTCATGTTGTGTGCCAGCCTTAGAAATATTAGGCCATGTGGTATGTAGAGAGGGTAGGATTATGTCCAAGAAGAAAGTTAACAAAATTCAGTCCTGGCCAAGACCCAAGAATACGACCGAAGTTAGAGGGTTTTTAGGCGTTTGCGTATATGTTAGAATGTTTATCAAGGACTTTTCTTCATTGGCAGCTCCATTGAGACGGTTAACGAGAAAGGATGCAGACTGGGAGTGGGATGAAGAGTGTGAGAAGGCGTTTGTGAAGTTGAAGGAGGTTGTAGGGAAGGATTTAGTCCTGCACAAGTTAGATTATGGAAAAGATGCTGGTAGAATTTATTTAGCAGTTGATTCAAGTCAGGTTGCAGCTGGGGCGGTTTTGTCTCAGATGGATAAAGCTGGTTACATCAGGCCAGTTAGGTATGAATCTGTAGTATTTACTGAGGTTGAATCAAGATATTCTCAACCAAAATTGGAATTATGTGGTGTGGCGAAAATACTGAAGAAACTTCAGCATATTTTGTGGGGGCAACATTTTGAGTTGCAAGTGGATGCGAAATCGTTAATCCAGATGATTAATTCCCCAAGTTTACCGAATGCACCCATGACGAGATGGGTAGCTTTTATTCAACATTTTTCGTTTGATTTAGTTCATAAGCCTGGCAAAACTTTTACTATGCCAGATGGTTTATCAAGGAGACCACCCACTGAAGAAGATTCAGACTCAGAAGAGTTCGATGAAGATATACCTATTATCAAAGCCAGCACTAAAGGAGCTGAAGACTTTCCATACCTCCCCCATGAGGTTAAACTGGCAGGACTAATGTGTTTAGATTATGGTGTTGATGACCTCCACCAAGAGGATAAACTGGAAAATAGTTTTTATGTTAATAAAGGTGTAGATAAATTCGGCAGAGAGGAGGTAGAAGAAGATGTGGTGTATGTAGAGGAAAATGGATTGGTAGTGTGGGATAGTAGTAAATTAAGGAATGGTGTATATGTTGGAGAATTAGAGAATTTAAATAAAAGGGTGGATAAAGAGAAAGAGGTATTTTCAAATGCGGTTTTCAAAGGATCCAAAGGTTCAGAAGAAAAACGTCGACATAGCTCGATTAAAGATTTATTTAGGGGTCAACGATTATTGGCTCATTCATGTGCAGGTGATATTGGTGATAGAGAAGTCCCTATTGATGTTATATTAATCGATTTTCAAGATGAAGTCTGGGGTCAGACTGGTTTTTATTTTTTGTTAGTCAAATATTTGTTAACCTTAGAGAGGCCAGAAGATTGTGAAGACGATGAATGGGTGGCTATCAAGAGGAAGTCATCTACGTTTTACCTATCTGGTCGACGTTTAATGAGGAGGAGGTATCCAAATCCTCAAGTAGTTATAACTCAACAGAAGGGGCAAGAATTAGTTTTGAAATCACTGCATGAAGATCTCGGGCATAGAGGCGTTGGAGAAACATTTAGAAGAATTTCTGATCGATTTTGGTGGCCTGGCATGAAGATGGCTGTTAAACAGTGGGTTCAGTCATGTGAAGAATGTCAAAGACAAAGTTATTTAAGGCCAAAAGAACCTGGACGCGCGACCGGTGAATATACGCTCTTTGGAAGAGTTAGTTTAGATGCCGTTCATATAAAAGAGGGGCGGTATAAATATTTAATTGTGGCCAGAGATGATTTATCTGGTTGGGTAGAGGCAGCGCCTCTTATTAATTTAACTGCCAAAAATGTGGCAGAATTTTTTTTGAATAATTGGGTATATAGGTATGGGGTGATGAAGTTGGTAACGGTAGATGGAGGTCCTGAATTTGGGACAGAGTTTAAAGAGGCTGTATTGAAAGTTGGATCAAAGGTTAGGGTAGCAACCCCATATTATCCTGAAGCTGAAGGCATGGTTGAAAGAGGGCATCAAGTTATTAAGGATGCTTTAGTTAAAATGTGTGGGACAAGTGCTGAAAAGTGGAGGCACTATTTACCTTTAGTTTTATTTGCTGATCGAATCACTGCCAAAAGGACGACCGGATTTTCACCTTATGAACTTGTTTTTGGACAGAAAGCAGTTTTACCAGTTGATTTAGAAGCTGAATCATATCTTGGAGTTGACTAGGACACGGTCAAAACTACTGAAGAATTATTGTGTGCAAGAATGATGCAGCTAGAAAAGAAAGAAGAATATTTAGAAAAGGCATATTCGCGGATGATGAAGATCCGAAATCAATCAGTCAAATATTGGGATGAGCGGTTGGCACATCGATTAAGGAAACCTTTGAACCCAGGAGATATGGTCCTGGTGTATAATAGGAGTTTGGAAAGTCAATGGGGAAAAATGTTTGCAGATAGGTGGAATGGACCGTATAAAATCAAGGAGCAAGTTTCCGGCGGTTCATATGTGCTAGAAGAGTTGGATGGAGTAGTATTGAAGAAGAGGGTAGCGGCCGATCAAGTGAAACGGTTCTATCCTAGAGGCACCAGGAGTGCCGAAGTCTTCCTCCGCAACGAGGATAAACTATGATATCTACGAAATTTTATGGATTCCTCCGCAATGAGGATAAACTATGAAATTTCTTAAAATTTATCAACTCCGAAATGAGGATAAACTACAATTTTAATGACTTTTATTAAATTTATACCTCCGCAATGAGGATAAACTATGAAATTTCTTAAATTTTATCAACTCCGAAATGAGGATAAACTACAATTTTAAATGACATTTATCAAATTTTATCCTCCGCAACGAGTATAAACTATCTTCTTATTTTTATCAAAATACTTTACTATCGTTACACTGTATATGGTCGACGAAACTATGATGAAACTTAACGAAATTCAAGAAGATCTTCTTTGAAATTTTCAAAAACTTAAAATTCTTAAAATATGGGTGAAGATAGTGTTGGAATATTTTTTTAAAAATTTATTGGAAGAAGTGTTCACAGGGGAACCTTCTTAATTAAATATTGGCAAGTGTGGGGGTAATTGATGGGCTGGCTGCTCTATACACAATTACCCCATAATGTTCGTTTCCAAAATTTTCTCTGTTTCTAGTTGAATCCTGGCTTTGTCTTTTAATTTTAGGAAGTCCACTAAGACTATAAACTGGAACGAATCAAGAGACACCGCTCTCAACGCCGGATTCAAGATTTTTTTTATATTTTATTTTGTTTTTGATTTTTTTTATGTTAGATTGTGATTTCTTTTCTTTAATATATATTATGAATTATTGTAAAGGGGATGCTCACTGGTGGTCTCTAATCATTTTTATAAATTGGAGGGAGCCCACCCAGTGATCATCATTATAAAAATTATCTTTTAAAAAAAAACTTTCATTTATTTTCTTTTCTTTTCAATTTCTCAAAATTGTGTAACCACATCAAGTTGCACTTGGATGTGGGTATGATGTCGAGGGTACGGCTCATCAAATGGCCGGGGGGCATCTTTTAAAATTTTATTTTAAAATTTTTATTACTTTTTTATCTTTCTTTTCACACTCATTTATCTTTCTTTAAAAATTAAATTTTAACTTTTATTTCAAAACTATCTTTTCTAAAATCTTTTATTTTAAATTTAAAAATCAAAAAAAAAAAAAAAAATTAAAAAATTAAAATTAATAATAATAAAAATAAATATAAAAATAAAATAAAAATAAATTAAATAAAAAAAAAAAAAAAAAAAAAAAAAAAAAATTAAAATTAAAATTAAAATTAAAATTAATTAATTAAATCAAAATCATTATTATATTTCTTAGTTTTATTTTTTTTAGTTTTCATTGTTTTTAGTTTTATTCATTTAGTTTAGACAGGAAACAGGGTCTAGGAGAACTCAATACCAATGGGATTTTACTTCAAGATATCTGTTAGTCCACCAAGACTTTAAACTGGCTACTGTTCAAGACATTCTTTAAGGGTTTTTTTTATACTAATTTTGGAGCTGTTAGTCCTCCAAGACTTTAAACTGGCTACTGTTCAAGACGTTCTTTAAGGTTTTTTTTTACGTATTTTGGATCTTTTAGTCCTCCAAGACTTTAAACTGGCTACTGTTCAAGACTTTCCTTAAGGTTTTATACAAATTTTGGAGCTGTTAGTCCTCCAAGACTTTAAACTGGCTAATTTTCAAGACTGTCATTAAAGATTTTATATTGGAGCTGTTAGTCCTTCAAGACTTTAAACTGAATTTCAAGGATGTTCAAGATTTTATGGATATTCTTGGAGATGGATTTTTTTAAATTTTTTTTTATCAATCAAATGTTGGGTCCACCAAGACCTTAAACTGGACTGTTATCAAGCTGTTGGGTCCACCATGACCTTAAACTGGATTTCTTATCGATTAAATGTTTGGTCCACCATGACTTTAAACTGGTAGTTCATTCATTGTTTAGTCCACTATGACTTTAAACTGGAAAATTAATATCTGCAGGATAATTCAACATTCATTGGACCACTATGGCCTTATACTGGATTACTTGTCGATCAAATGTTTGGTCCACTATGACATTAAACTGGATTATCAAATTTATTCAATCTTTGGTCAAGCCTAGGCCTTACTTAGGAATATATCAAGATATTTATGCACTTAAACGATCTTTGGTCCACCAAGACCATAAACTGGCAATCGATTATATGTTTGGTCCACCAAGACTTTAAACTGGAATGTCAATCTTGTTTGGATAACTCAATTCAATCTTTTAATTTATCACTGTCCACTAAGACTCTAAACTGGTTATTCAATTTTTTTCTGGAATTGGGTGCTGATAGCTTTAGGAGGTTAAAACTTTAGGTGGTGATGATGCTAAGGAAAGCATAATGGTTAATTAGGTGAAGTTTGTGGTGCTTTAACATGGTCTAAAGTTGAAATTATTATTGGAAGCCTGGAAAAAGTATTTTATGGGTTTGCTGTATAGCAAAGTTTGAAAATTGTGATGAAGGAATCAGAAGTTAGGATGGTAGTTGGATTTTAGGGAATGATTTTTTTAGTGCCTCATAGTTAGGCCATTTTTTTTTTGGTGTGAAGCTTGGAGGACCTTATGGCGAGATTGGAATCATAGAATTCGGCTCAGTGGGGGGCCCTATGAGGTTGGAATCAGGAGTATTCGGCTCATAGGAAGATCCACTCTCTCAATGCTGTGACAAGAAGGAAGACTGGTATATGGGAGTCTGAAGGGATTCAAACCTTGCTCTCAGTAGTGGAATCATCACAAGATTTATTTTATTTTATTTTATGTTATATCAAGCCAGAGAAGAAAGAAAACATCATTTATGTTGAAAGTTTAAGAAGACCAAGCAAAAACAAAATTTTATCAAGTTATACTGTTAGAAAAGATAATTTCTTTGAAATTGTTCAACATCATTATCAAAGCTTTGCATTAAAATTCTTCTTTTAATGAGGTCTTCATGGTTATTAGCTGGAGTTTCTTGAAAATAGGCCAGCATTTTTCGTTTCAACTCATTAGTAAAGTCAAGAAAAAGATAGCGATGAAAATTTGGGTAATGATTGATATAGTGTGTCTTCACTCTACCAACATCATCAGTGTTGGTTATTTCGACAGCTAGAAGTTCAAATATGTTATTAAGTTATAGGTTTAGTCAATTTTGATTAAAAGTTTTTTTTAGTAAGATAAATAGGGTCTTACATTTAGAGCCAGGAAACATAGTCTCAGCAAAGTTAGTTGGGGGTACTGGCGTTATAGGATTAGGATCTTGTGAAGGCAAAATTAGGCCGGGATCCGTTGATGAAGATTGAACTTTTGAAGCTGTTTTTGTTCTTATTTGTTTTAAGAAGACAGGAATTTTGGATCGCTTTTTAGAAGTTGAGGGATCAGGGAGAGCTGCTGGTCCTAAATATACGTTTGTTTTAGAAGGAACTATTGGCCGGTTGCATTTGACTTTTTTCACACGGCATAAGTCGCAAGCTGTTCTGCCAGGAAGATTAGGGTTGGACATTAAACAAGGTACCTGGTATCGAGCACAGAGTTCACATGGAGCGACAAGTTCTTTGGAAGACATATTGTTGAAGATGAATTTTATAGTTGATTAAAGAAGATGGTGGTTGAAGGTTAAAGATGAATATTGTGTTCAACCACTTATGCAAAGTTTTAAGAATGGGGACATTCTCGATTGGAGGGAGGATGTGGTAGCCTAAAGTTTAGTACGGCACCTAAGTATGTAAATGGAGTTATTACGGCGTGCAGGATTGGCGTTATTATTTTTTTATAAAAGGGTTTTATTTAATTTATTGGAGTTTAAAATATGAAGAAATTGGTCATGAGCGAATGCCTACACAAATACAATTTATTTTACGGAGAAAACTTATTTTTATGGTCTGAAAATTTATAAGTATCAAGTCGAGTTACTCAAGAACCTTGGGAAATTTTCCCAGAATTTTTACTATTTTTCTTATATTTTTAAATGAATTTTAAAGTTTTATAGAAATATTTACGTTTTCAAAAATTACTTAACTTTGATGAATTTTCACGGGGTAATTAGAGCTGCGCAGACTACGAAAATTAGTTTGGTAGGTAAAGGGGAAGTAGCTCTATTATGTGTAATTTTTCTAGATTTTTTATTATGGTTTTAAGGTTCTAAATTGAGTCCGGAAGTCCGGACGGACTCCGTTTCGACTCCGTACGGACTCCGTACGGACTCCGCTTTGACTCCGTACGGACTCCGTTCCGGCTCCGTACGGACTCCGTACGGGCTCCGGATTGACTCTGGAAGAGCTCTGGAGGGGAAAACTTAGGCACGTGACTAGGAATACTTAAGCGCTTCTCAAACTCGAAATTGAGGGGGGGACACATCATACAGCTTAATCTTTGACCACCACGGTCTCATTTTTTATTACTCAACAAATTAAATAAATTTGTAATACCCTTATAACATTATTATTTTTTACATAACATTTTAGAAATACAATTCAACAGTTTAAATAACACTTCATACAGGGTATCTTTAGAAAGGTCTTCATCGCTGGGACTTGATTATTGCTGTCTCGTAAAAATTAAAAATATTATAAAAACATAAAAGTCAATCTTTTCAGATCTTTCACTGGTACACCTTAATTGTTGTTATCAGTATTTCTTTATCAACAGCCACTTTCTTTAAATCTCAATAAGCGTTAAATATTTTAGAGTTTCATTATTTTTATCAATCAGATCTAAGTAGATTGGTTAGCTTAGTGATTTAGAACACCCATTTTGTTATTTTTATTGGAAGGACGGGGTTTTCAGCTAAATCCACATATCTCCTCCAGATTCTGCTTACAGCAAGGCGACTGTAAGAGTTTACCTTACCATAACGTGACAAGATATCTGGGACAATGCAGTTCTTACCTGGGCGATAGGAAATAGAAAAGGGAAATTCAGACAGAAATTCAGCCCACCTGGATTGACACCTGGTTAAAACTTTGGAAGACATAAAGTATTTCAAAGCATTATGGTCAGTTAGAATTTGAAAAGGACTATTTAGTCTGAGAAGAAAAGAGCGCCATTTTTTAAGACAGTGAATAATAGCTAAAAGCTCTTTGTCATGAATTTCATAATTTAACTCTGCTGCAATGAGTTTGCGTGACTCAAAAGCAACAGGATGAAAAAGTTTTGTTTCTGGATTCAATTGAGAGATGACCCCTGCAATAGTATAATCGCTCGCATCTGTCTCGACTATTGTCAAAACAGTAGGATCAAAGTGTTGAAGAATTGGAGCTGTGGTGAACACCGTCTTCAATGCTTCAATTCATTTCGCGCTGTAGAAGTAAAAACAAAAGGAATATCTTTTCTAAGAAGAGAAGTAAGATTGGAAATAGTTTTAGAGTAATCTTTAATAAATCTTCTATAGAAATTTGCAAAACCCAAAAATCCTTGGAGGGATTTAACGGATTTGGGCTCAGGCCATTCCAGGACCTTTTGAACTTTTTTGTTGTCCATGACTAAACCATCAGTGGATAATGTAAAACCCAAAAAATCATAGATTTAAGATGGAATTTGCATTTATTATGCTTGGCGTAGAGTCCATGATCTCAAAGTTGATTTAAAACCTGTCGAACATGATGAATATGTTCATCCAGTGTCTTCGAGAAAATTAAAATATCATCTAAATAGACGACAACAAATTGTTCGACAACATCTTGAAAGATGTCATTGACAAAAGTTTTAAAAGTAGATGGTGCGTTACACAATCCAAAAGGCATAACTAAATATTCAAAACTACCAAATCTAGTGCGCATTGCAGTCAGTGGTTCATGACCTTCACCAATGCAAATAAGATTGTAAGTGCCTCTAAGATAAATTTTAGAAAAGAAATTAGCACCATTAAAAAGGGTAAGAAGCAATGAAATAGGAGGAACAGGATATGCATTCTTCTTAGTGACTGTGTTGAGCTTTCTATATTCAACACACAACCTAAGACTACCATCCTTCTTTTTTACAAAGAGGACAGGGGAGCCGGTTGGAGATTTACTGTCTTTGATGAAACCTTTGGCTACATTCTCTGCAATGTAGTCTCGAAGAACTTGAGATTCGTCCTTCGACAAAGAATAGACAGGACCTGCCGGAGGTACTGGACCTATTAACTCTATCTGATGGTCGTAGGATCGATGAGGTGGTAACTTATCGGCCTTGCGGATTGGGAAAACATCAAGGAAATCATGATAGATTTCTGGTAGAGTCGATTTAATGGCTTCAACATCAATTTGGTTGTCCTCATCATCTTTGAGAGAATCTGTTGAGGGAAGACCAGAATTGAGAGAGCATAATTTGATTAATTTGAGGCAATTTAAATCCTCTTCGAGTGAATTCATCGAGCTAGAAGGGTTAGCCAATTGCTCATTTAAAGAAAGATCAGATGCTTGCAAGTCATCTGGCAGAGTTCTGTCCTCTAGCAGGACATTGTCAGGCGGGTTGTTTAACTCCCTATTGACATGCATTGAAGAATTAGAAATATACTTAGTCCGTGGGGTGATCCATCCCCGTGTTCAGTCAATTTCAGGATTCCAATGCGTTAAAAAGTCATGGCCAAGAATGGTATTGTCCATCTTTGGGGCGTCCAAGACTGTAAGTTCCCACTCAAAGGGGGGAAAATTCGGAAAGTTGAAAACCCATAAAACTTTCTTACTGACCCAATATTTGGGTTCCTCTGATTCAACCAAATAAATTGGAGTTTGATCGATATCTGTAAATGTCAGCTGTAACTTCTCGGCAAAAGATAAACTGAGAAAAGAAATTGAAGCTCCAAAGTCTATAAGACAACTGAAGGGGATATCCTCCTTAAAAAGAATAAATCTCAAGCGGTTTAAGGCAACTCCAGTCCTTAAGACATGGAGGTTCTGTGCACTGGGAGATATAAGATAGTTTGCTTTGCACACCAGTAAACTATCTACTAGTTTTTTGGCTTCGAACTAGTACCTTCTCTTTCCTTCAACTTTACACAATCTTCCAGCTTGTGCTTACCCCCACAATACATACATAACCCATTATCTGTTTGCCTCTTCCTCTCAGCTTCCTTAAGTTGCCCTTTAGGATCCAGTACTTTACTGTTATCACCTGGGGTCGAGCTTTTCGGTCGAGGTTTGTCCTTTCCCTTAATAGGTTTGGATTGAGTCGAGGAGGATTGAGTTGTTCGTGGGTGGGAAGAAGGTCCCGATTTGAAATTTAAGCCTTGAGATTTGTTGGCGTATCGAAAATGTTGAAGTCGTCCTTGGTAAACGCCGTCAAGTTTGAGGGTTCGATCCATTAAATCTGTTAAAGTAGTCATCTTCTGACCGTGAAGATTTAACTGATCCAGAATCCTCAAAGGAAGTCCTTTTTTGAAATGATACTTAAAGGCAGCATCATTCCAACCTACTCGAGTTTGAAGCGCTCTGAAGTTCGAGATATATTCAGAGGCTTTCCCATTATCACTCATGCGAAGGAAATCAAGCTCAATTTCTGCATTGTCAGTTTCATTAGGGTCACCAAACAATGTGAAGAGTTGGTCTTCGAACTTTTCCCAGTTGTTAATAAGTAAGTGGGTTTCGGTTGAAGAGAGCATGAGAAGATAAGGTTCAAACCATCTTGCTGCTTTTCTGGCCAGGAATGAAGAAGCATAAACAACTTTTGATTGGTTGTTATTGAAGGTTCGAGGGTCATTATGGAACAGGAGCTTGCAGGTTTGCAAGAAGGGTCGCAATCTGTCTGGATGTTCTCCATCAAATTTATCAGGAGATTTCATAGAAGGAGTTTTGAATTTAGATCCCTCTGAAGACGTTGAATTTGAAAGGTTCTTCATGAAAAGTCTCATGAATTCTTCCAGAGAATTGGATGGTCCAGGTTCTGAAGGTTGACCAGAAGGGTGGTTAGCAGGGGCGGATGGTGTCTCATACATTGTATCCTCTCCTTCTTCATCATCACTAGAATCATCAAAGTCTTGTGGGATGTCTTCTACCAATTGGACTGAATGTTGCCGTTCCCTAAGGTCAAGTGGCTCCAAAGAGTGAGTGCGGGAAACAGACCTAGTGGCTGTTGGCCTGCCTCTGGCGCGAGCTCTAGTAGTAGCGCCTGTAGGAGGAGTGCATTGAACAGGTGCCATTTTAAGAATTTAGAGAAAACACCTGAAAAGGGACGTAGTAGTGCAAAGAATGAGAACTATGGAGAATTAAATTATACTGTCACAGGACGACCTATGCACAAGGTCGAGGATGTTCCTGCAAGTGAGATAAAAGGTTCAGATACTTCTTCGAAGCACTGAGGGATAATTCGAGGAAGTGGTTCAAAGATGTCTTGAAGGAAGAACTACTGCTTCGAGTTATGTTCGAAAAGGATTCTAATATAATTTGAACAGTAATATTAAAATTCTTAAGATCTCACAAAGGGTTGGAAAACTCAACAATCAAAGATTTAGTATTTAGATATGATTATTGAGAAAATAAAGAAAAATACAATAATAATGATTTTCACTTAGAGTTTTATCACTATTAACTATAAATACGTTTTATAATTTAATTCTAAGGAATATCAAACCAAAAATCCAGCCCCTTTTATATCCTTTACTCCTCCTCGCATTGACCTCATACTCATTCACTATTCCGCACATCACAAACCATTTATAATATATCCGTTACACCTGGACCCTCCTCACTAACATCCATTAACCCCTTAATCCTTCACTAACCGTTCTGTCCATGCTCACTACCCCTTAATAACCCACAGACATCTCATGAACCTTTTAATGTACTATTATATTAACTATTGCGCTGTGCGTCGCTTCTTGGAAAAAAGACTAAGACACACTATTGAGAGATTGACTAATTTAGATTTAGAGTTTTAGGCTAGCGCAATTGAATAGCGAGTACACAAAGGAAAGTCGCAGTTGCTATGGAGAGTTGCTTTCTGCGCTTCAAGTATGGATTTGAACCCTTTAGTATTGATTTAATGAGCTACTTTTGCCTCGAGTGTCACGTGGCGCGTGACAGTGACACAATTAAGGGTCAAGGAAGCGCCAAATATTGATGGATAATAATATATGATAAGTTGTATTTAGTTTATATAAATGTTATTATTAAAATTGTAATTACAGTGTAAGTTAAATTCACACTTATAATATAATTTTGAATAATTTATTTATACATACAAATTACGCCATGATATTATAGAATATTATATTTGTTTATGTAATACAATTTATTTAATAATAAAATTAAGTATAATATTTATTTTATTTATTCACAAAATATATATAGTTTTATTTAAATAATTTTTTGTAATTACATAAAGTTATTCCTCTATATTATTACAGTAATTTATTGTATAAATTACTGGAATCCTGAGATAGCCTGGCTGACAAAAAGTCTCTAGAAAAATTCATTATAATATATCATTCATTTATTAAATCATATGGAGCTTCAACTTGAAGTAGTGATGGGCAGCTTTGAACTTATGTTCTGAAAAACAAAAAAGATAAAAAATATATAGATATACTAATGAAAAAGCCAAAAATAAAAATACTATTATAAATTAATAAAATAAAACAACATAATTTTTATTCTGCTCTCATGATTCAAGGAAACTATGTATAAATTTCCACATATTAAATATAAACCTGCTTTAAGGCTAGTTTATAGGTAGAGCTATAGAGTTCCCTTAATTCTAAAAATAACTTATGCATTTTACCAATTATTTTTTTCTTGTTTTCCTTCCAAAGTTGTTAGAGTTGCTTAATTAATACTGCTATCTTGATTGTAAG
Organism: Hemileia vastatrix; assembly: GCA_030280995.1. Classification (NCBI taxonomy): domain Eukaryota; kingdom Fungi; phylum Basidiomycota; class Pucciniomycetes; order Pucciniales; family Zaghouaniaceae; genus Hemileia; species Hemileia vastatrix. The sequence goes on from JASXTE010000011.1 coordinate 3,471,758, forward strand.
ATATATATTTTTTTTTTTTGAATACATGATTTATTGTATAAAAAATTATATTATAAAGTTAAATAATTTATTTCATTTTCTAAAGCTTCATTGTCAAAGACACTACTACATTTTCTATTACTTAACAAATATATAAAATGTGATAGCAAAATTTTTAGAATTTTCTTTTTGAGAGGGTCAAACTATATTGTGAGTATTTTTATCTAGAAATTCTTGTACTCTAAAACCAAATAATGTTCTCCCTTAAGTAAGCCTTTTCAAAAATATGAAAATATAAACAAAATTTTGACTTATCTTATTTTCATTTTCTGTACTGAAATTTTTAGTTCAATCCCTTTTTTTATATGACATTAGTATAAAACCATGGTTAAATGCTACTATATAATTAATTTTTATTATATATATATATATATACATATATATATATATATATATATATGAAATATTAAGAAGGTCATCCCTTTTTATTTACTTGAATAAATAGCTCAATTATAATGCCCAACACTTATTGATGTTTCCCAAACTCAATATCAAATTTCTCATATGAAATATTAACTTCTAAAATAAGCAGTTTATCTATAGCTGATATTCAAAATGAGATTTTCTTTTTAGATTCAGCTAAAATTAAACAAAAGAAGAAATCATGCATATGTGTATAAATGGTAACCATATGTTACTTAGATGATTGTGAACTTCACTCATCAGAATGGTTTAAGTATTAAAATAAATTGAGGTCATTGTTTTCATGTATTTGAAACTAATTAGGAAATTATTCTAAAAATATATTTTAATGTGTATCATGTTTAAAAAGTTGTAAATATGATTTTTGAAAATTGTGAGTTTCTTATAAGAGATACCAAGCTTTAGCTTACATTGTTTTAAGTAGAATAGAATTTTAGTATTAGAAATTGAAAGCAATGTACCTTTATCTGATTTTAATTGTGTTCTGCCTATAGAATGATTAAATAACATTAAACATTATTTAAATCAAAAAGGTTTAAAAGATATTTAGAATTTTACAAAATTTCAACATTTATTAGTCTTTGATTTGAAAACCAACTATGATGTACACTCACTAGAAATAAGCAATCCCAATTTAAAAATAATTTATTAATCCAAAAATAATGTTTAAATTAACATAAAAACATATATTATTTCAAAACCAAATCTCTATATTTAAAATATGATGTTTTAATGAAAAATTGATACAAAACTTTAATACAATGAACTCTCTTAAAAAATTTAAAAATAGAATATCAAAACAAGTGATTTCTGCAAAAAAACTAAAAAATATTTTAGATAAAGCATTAAAATAAGTCATATTTTTAAAAAAAATGATCTAACAATATTTATTTTTGTTAAAAAAATCAAAAACATTGTTAAGCTTGTTTGTTATAATAATGTAAAAATCCACTAAAAATATCTAAAGGTGGCAAAATATGTCAAAATTATGTTGAATTTTGTGAGCCAAAAATCAATGATTTTGTATCATTTCCTGTTGTGCTATGACTTTGTTCCACACTTTTTATCTGACTGTTCCAGTATTATTTAGCTATGATTACTAGTTTTGAGGTTAAAATTTACAAACTTTCATTATATTTGATAATATGAAAAATAACCCAAACTTTTATAACTACAAAATAAGATTTTGAAACTCCTTCTTTAAATGAATGGTTGAAGAAATTTTCAGTTTATTTGAGTAATGCTTTTAAGAATAAAAAAAATTTGAAATTAACAAGGACTTATTTCAAGGGACTATAATTATTTACTTGTGTAATGCATGAGCTACTTATCAATGATGTAAAACATCAGAAAAGTAAGTTTTAGTTATAAATCTACAGATTATACTGTGTCTAGTATATATATCTTCAATAAATCTTTTAAACTTATCTTAACCTACATGCCACACAATAGAAAATCATTATATTAAAAAAGGAAAAAATTCCATGATAATATAATAAAGAATAATAATAATGGATTGATATTCGATAAAAATGGCTAATAAAATTTTAAGAGAACCTAAATCAGTATTCTTTCATCAAAATATATCCTTTTTGTCTTTGTTATTTATTCCAAGCAAATTTTTTGAAAGTTGAATCTATATATCTAATTCCAAAACCACTATTAAGTTCCCTCTTAGACTTTTTAAGCAATTATATATATATATATATTTTTATCAAAAATTGAAATAAAAAATAAAAAAATAATTTTTTTTAACTTTAATTATTTAAATATAGATCATTTTCAGAATGAATTGTGGTTACTTGTGAAGGTTAGAAGATTTTAAATTGGATTTATGAGTTTTTAGAAGGGAAAGTATTGTAAAATTCTTTCATAAATATTTATTTCATAGTTTCAAATGTTAAAATATACAAACTAATGGGATTTAAAATTATATTGACATTTAAAATCTGTTTTCTACTCAATTAAAATAAAATAAAATGATGATATCAAAATTGAAATTAAGTTTAAACTTTTGATATGCTCTATTTTCAATTTTATTGATAGTGCATCAAAAATATAATAATATTTTTTTCCTACATCACTTTTTACATAAAAGATAGTTTTATCATTTTATGCATTAAAGATTTCTTATATAAAATTAACATCTATGTCAACTGTTTATGACTATTAATCTATATAATAAGTTTTTTTAGAATAAAAAACAACATCAGCATATACTGACTTTGAAATTATTTAATTTAAAATAGTTTACAGGTTGATAATGAAGGGTGATTTCATTTTTGAATATGAATTATAGAAGTCTTATTTTTCCAATTTTAATTCTTTTTGAGCTCAAATGTATCCACTACAACTTATGCAAGAATAATAAGTATTTTCATTGAAATTTACATAGGACATTATGCCTATTATTCAAAACCAAACTTGCTCTAATGGTGTTTTTCAGTATTAATAAAAAACATTATAATTTGCTGATGTTTTAGTTTTTGATATCCCCAAGGTTTATATCTCAGGTTTACTATTCACAAAATTATTAAAAATATAATTTTTAAAATACATGATAAACTTGAAAGTGAGGGGACATTTAATTTTTAAAAATAAATTCTAAATTCAGGATGGATAGTATTTTTTCTATTTTCACAAATGAACAATTTTTCGTTTCAATAAATCAAGAAAAATAATTTTGTTTTAAGGATATTATATTTGATTTATTTTGATTTTACATACTATATTTTCAAGATTTGTGTTTAATATTTCCAGTGAAAGTTAATGTTAATGTGAATTTTAAGTAAGATTGAAGAAATCTAATCAATAGTCATATTGGATATGTAAAATAATATTTTGCTCCTATCTTGAATCAACCGGGGCTAAAAATATCTTGAATAAGGTTTTTGTGGGTCAATTTGGATTTAAGTAGGATTAAGTGAGGTTTAATAAAGGAAAGATAAAAGGCTAACTTCATTACTAGTCAAATTTATCTCAAAATAGTTATAAAATATGTATCATTCTGGAATCAAGCTTCAATAATGTTGACTTCAAACAGAGATAATTTCTAGCAGCACAAAACCATATTTACAAAGACGTACAATACCTCAAATATTTCTCATAGTATAGCAAGGCAAGGAATCTACAAAATTCACATTTGAAAAGAGGATTTATATTTTGAATTTGAAATTGAGAAATGGAATATTATTTTCCAATTTAAATATCTATTAGTCATTTTACCAAAAGTTGTCAGTAATCAGATTGGATTCTGATGGTATTTTATTGTAGATTAATCATGTTGAGGAGTCATTTACTAAAAATTACTGGTTTCAGTTCTGATATTCCATGTGAAATTCATTACAAATCTTTTTGAAAAGAAATAGTTGACATATTGGATATGCAAAAGCTTAAGTTAGATCAAAGTGAGCTCAAAGGGAGTTCAACTCATGATCAAATTAGGATTTTGCAAGATCAAAAGGTGATCAATTAAGGTTTATCTTCAGCTCAATTTGTGGAAAATTTCTCACTAAATGTAAGGCCAAACAATTTCCTCCATGGTGATGATGTGTGCATAATTCAGGCATAGATTTATGGCTCAACGGAGTTTAGGCAAGGGGTATTTACCAATACCCCCCCAATTTTTCTGTGGTGATATTTCACCAACCATTTTTATGCATGTGTACTCAGATCTACGGCTGTAGATCAGAATACCACATTTAATTTAGAGCATGTGACCTCTGATATACAGCTTTAACTCAGAGTTCACCAATCATTTTTATGCATGTGTACTCTGATCAACGGCTGAAAATAAGAGTACCAAATCTAAATTTTTGCCTGTAAACTCCAATCTTAGTCCATACATCAGAGTTTATCAGCCAATTTCAACCAACTTAATTCTTCTACATGGATATACAAAAGCATCCATCAAATGTAATAAAATGAATTAAATGATATTAATACTTATCATAATGTAATTTAATATAAAAAATTTTAGATGATTATAATAGTTATAATGAAAAAAAAGATTAATACAAATGGTAAAAAATGAGATAAAAAATAAATTTTTATTATATATTTTGAAAAGGAATGTAATAAAGTTAAATAAAATAAAACAACCTTTTAGTACAATAAAATAAAATTATGTAATAAATAACAAAATACAACACAATATATTAAAATACAGCAAAATACAATACAATTTTATTTGATTTAATTTGAGGTAATGAATTAAATAAAATGAATGTATTGAAATATAATTAAATAAAATCAATTCAAAAACTTACATAATATAACATAAAATCAATTTATACTGAATTTTTTTCTAATATTTTATTCAATATAAATTTTAATATTTATATGCAATTAAATTTTTGTATGCGTATTCATTTTTTCATTGCATAATTTTGAATATGCATATTCAATATGATATTAAATATAAATATTTAATTTTCTTTTCCATATGCATATGCAATATAAGTTTTTTATGCATATTTTTTTGGATTAATATTCAAAATTATTTTCATTATATATATGAATTATCATTTTACAATTACATAATGAATACCACTCAGCAAGTAAGTTTTTAATTTCACTTTTTGTGACTCAAAAAAAAGTTACATGGCTTAAAAATATCAAAAAGTGAATCAAAAAAAAATTCAATTTACAATATTTCTCTGTAATGTGTAGTTTTGAAAATTCTGGAAATTTTTTCAAACAACATTAAATATTTTAATGTGATTTTCAATATGTTTCAATATATTTTAAATAAGTAATAAATTAGAGTAAAAATATGACTTAAAAAATTGAAGGTTTTAAATGAGTTTTCAGATCCATCTTGAACTACAATTAAAAATACTCAGTCAAACTTATGTGCTTAAGGTGTACAGTATTTGGAATGATTACTGAAACTTTTTTCATTCAAAATTTATGATTCCACTTACATTATGATAACACAAAAGATTCAGCTATTTTTGTACAATAGTTCAAGTTGGTTATCAAGCACATTTTAGTAAGAGTTCCATCAAAGTTCAGTCTGAGTTCTATCTTACTTCAAGTTGAGGACTTGCTAGCAAGTCCCTCCCAAATATTGTGTGGTGATAAATCCCATTTAAAAAAATTAAAATCAAATGAGCTTAATAGGTTTATATATTTCCAGTTACATATTTAATGAAATTTAAAGCTTATCATTCACACCATATAACAGTTAATTTATTGTTAAAGTAAAAAAATAAATTTTAAATTTTAAATTTAAAGATATTAAGTATGTTAATTATTTCATTAAAATTATCAGCCAGGCTGCTAGACTTACCCAGTAAAAAAGTTAATTATTTCCTGGGACAAAGCCAGGCCTTTTTATTTCTTATATATTATTATTAATTTTATTATAGTTACTTTAAATTTACTTGTAATAAATTAATTAGTTACAAAAAAGTAAATTTAGTAAATAATTATAATTAATATTCATTGTCCCATATATTTTGTTTTTATTTCCTAACACTGTGCTCCATGTCAGGTTAAACAAAATAAAAAATTAAAATATTAAAATACAAATTAATATTAAAATAAAATTTAATATTGGAAAAAAAATTAAATAAAATAAATATATACAAAAAATAAAAATACTTATTTAAAAATGACATTTACCAAAATTTTTAAATAAATCAAATAATTTGGACATCTAAAGTAAATAAAAGACTCTAAGTCTTTATTTATAGAACAATCTTAAAATTTGAAATATTTTCTTCTTGAATTTTCTTTATATCTGTCAAACACTTGTGTATAGGACTTTTACTCCATACTTTGATTCTCTTTTGCCTATATAAGGCCTCCCCTCTCTGGTTGTTTTAGGACATTCTTGACTCACTCATTATTTTATTAAAACATTTATTACATCAAATATTTATCAATATTATTTATTACTTAATACTTACAACACTGTAATTCTAAATTTTAAATTATAATAATTATTATTTAATATTTTTTTTACCTTTTTTTAAGTCAAGTAAATAAAATAAAAGATAATCCATATATACCATTGCCTTTGAAAAATTTAAATTCCACCTACCTACACCGTTTTACCTCCATTAGAACCTCCTAGACCAAGAGACCATCCAGACACTTGGAAGCCTTTCCAAATTGTTGATGGCGCATCAATATCTTGAAGGCAGTAACCAAGGGACAATCAACATTGAGGAATAAGTAGGGATGGGTGGACAACAAAAATGACAAATGTCATCAACCACATGACTTATTTTTCTTTTCTGTGACCAGTAATCAAACCTTGCTCCAAATTTTAGGTTCATATATTAGCAATAGTCATATATAACTGTGGTAATTATAGTGATTACTATTTGTGGGTCACTTTGCACATTTCATAGTTTACGTATATCTTTTTTACTCAGAACTCTGTAAGTGGAATTAACTTGCTCATTTTACAGGGGGAGGTGCCTGGTCAATAAAATATTTTTTTCCTAGTTAGCCAAGATAGAACTATATTTCTCTTAGTCCTAGAAGTAATATAAAAATTATAATTAATTATATTATATTTTTGTTAATTATTTCAGTTGACCTCTGTCCTGATATTTAAAATATTATATTATTGTTTCAGTTTACAAATTTTTCTGGAAGTAAAATAATAATATAGAAAATTAGTTGAATTATTTATATTAAATTATTTCAGTTGACATTAAGTCCTGATAATTAAATTCTTCAGTTGACTTTAAGTCCTGATAATTATCAACAGATATATTACTAATTAATCAATTAATTTATTATTTCAGTTGATTTATTTTAAATCCTAGTAATAAAATTATCTTAATTTAATTAATAAAAATTATGATTATTATTTCAGTTTATTTTTTGTCCTGATAAACATTATATTTTAATTATTCCAGTTGATTAAAAAATCCTTATAATTTATTTGTACTAGAAAAATTCTTTCTTCTCTTTTATTTTTTTAAATCAAATTAAAATAATAACTGATTAAATTTTAATATTAATTTATTTCAGTTCAGGTTATTTACAACTATGAATGATCAAAGTGCTTCTTCTGGCTGTGATGAGGAACTATATTTGATTGATTATGATGAAGCTTCATCTTTAAGTTCTCCTTTTACTACAGAAATTGCTCAAATTAAAAAATTACTGGACCAATCAGGATGTGGAAATGCAAGAAATAGATATAAAAGTGGAGACAGCTGCTCTGGATCAAAAGCCTTCAATCAACACCCCAGAAGAGCTTCCAAAACAATTCAAGATAAAAAGATGCCCTTGCATCATCAAGTCAGAAATCTGTCCACTCACATCAAGGAGTTGAGGTCAGAATATCTCAAACTGAGGTTAAAAGCAGTGTATATAGAAGAAAAGGTAAGAAAAATAGAGTCCTTTCTTCAAGAGAAGAGAAATCCTCCTCCCCCAAAAGCCCTTCCACAGTTGGTCCCTCAACAACAAGAAAAAATGGAAGTCTCAAAATGAAAATGGGATTGGCTGAACACCCATTGGGATTATCTACAGTCCCAACAACAACAACAAAAACAACAACAAGTACCTCAGGCAGGTCCTTCAAGAACAAATCAGTTCAACCCTTCACCTCCTCACCTCTACCAAGGAGGAAGTAAGAAGAAAGAATCACATTCAGTTCTTGAAATACCATGGTAAGCCCCTCTATTGAATCTCAAGTACCTTTCCTTGTTACTGATTCAGTTCCTCCAGGTAATTCTGGAAGAGGAGATGAAACTTTGAGACCAGTGGAGACTGACTGTGGTAGACACATTGCCCAATATTCTAATATAACTAATCCTTTGGTATTGATTGCTACTTCAATTATAAATCTTGATATGGCTATCTTTTATGAAGCACTTGATCCTGAATTTTATGAGAATCTGGAAAACTATTCTTATTCCCTATTGAGAAACACTCCTGATGAAGCTAATATTAATGATGAATATTTGAGGGATATTATTGCTAAAAAAAATCATATAATGAAAAACATGCAGTTGACTCAGGAATTAAATAGTTTTTCAACTGAACAAGGGTATCAAGCATTGAATAGTGAATTAAAAAGTGTTTCTGATGATTTTTTTAACTACAAAGTAGCTCATGAAAAGAAAGTTTCCTTGTAGAAAAATATCAAGAATGATTTGTCTAAATTAAAAGATACTGTGTCTATCTGTTTCCAGGAGCTAGAGGGACATAAGGTGAACTTAAAACAATTAGGTGACAATAATTCATCTTTACAAACTAAGAACCAGTTATCTTTTGCAACCATCAATGAGAGTTTATCTAGTATTTCAAGAGTGAAAACTATATTAACAATCATTGAAGGGAGATTGAATTCATTGTTACATGACCAAAAGTATTCTGACATTCCTTTGAAAGAAGCAGTTGGGAATGATACCCCAATAGTACCTGTTCCTAGTTCATCTGAAGTAGAATTAGTGCCAGAAATGCCTGAAGGTATCACTGAGTTTCCATCAAAACTTAATGATGTACCTGGATCATCTATGGAGGATTGAACAATGAGATTACTGCAGAATTGGAGAAGTTACAGCTCCTTCTCACTCAGAAACAAGCTTGTAATAAGGAGACTACTTCAAATCAAAAGAATTGGCCAAATCTTGACCAATATCCAACATTTGATGGTGATTTTTTCTCTGATTGCAAGCAGTTCATTTGAAGCAGTGATAATCTAAAAAATTCTTACAAACTACCAAATGAGATAGTCAAGTCAAAATTAATTTCTTTATTTACCAATGTAGCCCTAATGTGGTATGAATCTATTCTCTTGGATAAAATTTACTACTCATGAAAAGATTTGAAGAAATTAATTAGAGCACAAATTTGGTGGTTCCAAGTTTAAGTTAGCTCAAAAAAGGCAGTATGAAGAAACCAGATATAGCTCTTCAGCTGAAAAAACTATTGAGTTCCTGATGAAACTTGTAAAACTCTTGAGGGAAATGGACCCAGATATAGAGTTAAAATTATAGAAGGACAGGATCCTCTATAAATTATCTATGTTTCTCAGAGACTTAATAGTTTCTGGGACCGAGTTCTCAAGAGAACTTTCTTCTTTTATTAATACTTGTAATGAGATCCTTCTAAATAACAAGTATGATTCTTGAAGATTCATTCCTAGAACTTCATTGGAGAAAACCTCCAATTACCAACTGAAACCTCTGGAAAAAGGTTGGTAAAAATTCTGTCCCTGTTGCACCTGAAACATATTCAACAAACACTTGCTTCAAATGAAAAAAGCTTTGGCAGAAAGGCCATGTTTTTGACAATAAAAAAAGTCTTGTTGAACAGAAAGAGGAACATGTTGATAACCCAATAGAACTGGATGATACTTCAAGTGATTGTGCAAGCAATAATTTATAAGGACATTTCAATGCTGGAAGAGGATATTCATTATTTAAATAATATTGATCTTGGGAATAATAAATTATCTACAGTAAAAGATACTGAGATCAGAAGAAATCTTTAGGACAGCTCAATTATTATTGCCCCTTTTAAGGAGCAAGTCGTGATCAATGGAAAATATTGAGTTGTCTTAGATTCTGGAGCTGGAGGAAGGGTAGTATCTGAAAAAGCACTTGCTTTAGTGGACCAAAATTAAAAATCAAAACTCATGCCTATCATTTCTGAGAATTGGAGAGGTTATGGCTCTGTTGTGTCCCCCATTGGTAAATACAAAGCCACAGTATTTTTAAAACATAACCATGGCTTTTTAAGAGCTAATTGTGATTTATTTGTCATGAAATTGATAACTTAAGCAGTTGGTTCATTGTGGGAAATGATATTTTAACCAAATATGGCATAAAATTGGATCTTTCAAACCAATGCTTCACAATGGGGATGATTGGCAAGAGAAAATACAAAATTTCCTCCCCTAAAAAATTATTAACACCAGAATTTAACACATGTCATTCTGTAGTTCAATAGAAAGGAAGATCTACAAAAAAAATGCCTGCCCTTGTGTCTGAAATTGAGAATGCTTCTTTTGGAGAAACATTTTCTGGTGAGGATAGAGATTACATCATTAAATTGATAAAACCTTTTCCTATGGCCTTTGCTCATGGGTTACATGAATTAGGATTGTTAAAAGAAAAAATGAAACTTTCGTTATCTTTCCCATTAACTGAAATACCACCTAGTTTAAAGAAGAAGCCTTATCCTTCTTCTCCCACCAAGAGAATAGATATTAAAGATAATATCTCTACCCTTTTAAAAATGAATATTATTGAAAAGGTAGTTGAAAAACCTAAACATTTTGTTATCTCACCTGTCCTAATTTCTTAGGAGAAAGATAAAGCCAGGTTTTGTGGTGATTATAGATCATTAAAGACTTATACTGTTGATGATATCTATCCTTTATCTAGAATTAGCTCGATACATGCTACCTTACAAGGTGCAAAACTATCAGCTGTTTAGATGGTAATAAAGGATATCACCAGGTACCTTTTGAGAAGAATTATAAGAGTTTTTGATGATTGCTACTCATATGGGTATTTATAAGTGTGTTAGGATGCCATTTGGCCTCAAAAATGACCCTTCAGTTTTTCAAAATATTATGGATAAAACATTCCATTGGGAAATGATTGAAGGATGGCTGATGGTTTACATTGATGATATCATCAGATTCTCTAAAATTTTAAGGACCATCTTAACCACCTGTGTAAATTGTTCCATAAGATGGATGAGATAAATATGACACTTGCCTTGAAGAAATGAAAATTCGGTTTTTATTCGTTAAAAGTTCTTGGTCATTTTGTCTTAGGGTTACAGATATGTGTTGACCAAAAAAAAGTGCCAGCCATTCAACAGGTGAAGGCTCCTAGCACAGTTAGAGAGCTCCAGAATTTTTTGGAAATGTGTCGATACTATAGACAGTATATTAAAAATTACAAAGTCATAGCATTACCCTTACCCAATTGACTAGGAAAGATGTTCCTTTTGTCTGGAACAGTGAAAGACCAAGACCTTTTGACACTATAAAAAGTTGTTGAATGCCAGCACTAATTCTTGCTTTACCTGACTTTAATCAAACATTTTTTTCATACACTGTTGCCAGTTTTATTGGTCTTTGTGCTGCCCTCCATCAAAAACAAGTAATGAATGATAAAGTATCAGAAGTAGTAATTTGAAATATTTCAAGAACCTTGAGAAATAGTGAATCGCAATATGGTGCCACTCAATTGGAGTGTTTAGAAGAAGTGTGGGCTCTAGAAAAGCTACATTATTACCTGGAGGACCAGAAATTTGAACTTGTCACTGACTGATGTTCAGATAAATCCCTCTTAAACTTGAAAAAACCTAACAGACATATGTTCAGATGGAAGCTAGCTGTTCAGAAATACAGAGGGAGAATGACAATAATTCATAGGGCTGGTATTTTTCACTCAAAGGTGGATATATAATCATGGTTACCTTTGCTAAATGATGACTCTAATCCTGCATATCATCCTGAGAATGAAATTGTTCATATTTATGAGATATATGTGGTTGATATGGAGTTAGAGCTATTACAGCTTATATTAAATTCATATGATAAGAAAACTTACTTAAAAAAGTTATGTATCATACTAAATAATCAAAAGAATGCTTCAATAAAAGCATTAATTAAAACTCTTCAACCAACGTACTAGAAGGCTTTGGAAAAAGGTAAATTTTAAATTGATGAAGGCTACCTCTATTATAGAAGAAAGTTGAGTAATGTTAAAGTTATTCCTCCTTCTATGAAAGAGATCAGCTTAAAGATTTGTCATTATGACATATTGGCTTGACATTTTGATCTTAAGAAAACAAAGATCAGAATTAAGAAGACTGCTTGTTGGGTTAATATGTGTGAAAACACCAAGCTATATGTTGAATCCTGTGATTCTTGCCAAAATCTAAAAGATTGACTGGCAAAAGAACTGGATTGATGCAACATATTGAAACTACTGATGCACCATGGCAAATAATAAACATGGATTTTTTATCTGGATTACCTATTTCTGGAAAAGAGAGTTATAACTCTTGCTGGGTTATTGTGGAAAGATTCAAAAATATTTGTAAATTTATCCCTCCCCACAAGGATGTTTCCACAAAAGAATTAGCTTTCTTCTGGTGGTCTCATATTTTTAATACTTCTGGTCTTCCTAAGGCCATAATCTTTGACAGAGACCCTAAATTTACTTCTGAATTTTGGATGTCTCTGATCAATGTTTGTGGTTGTGATCTAAAACATTCTACTGCACATCACACATAAAATGATGGATTAGCTGAAAGGATGATTCAGACCTTGGAGGAAATGACATGAAGGTATTGTGTCTTTGGCCTTGAGTACAAAGACAATGACAGATTTACTCATGATTGGTTGACCTTAATTCCTGGGTTGGAATTTTCTTACAATAGCACTTTTCATTCTGTTACTCAGAAAAAGCCTTTTGAGCTCTTGCTTGGATATTTTACAAATACTCTTGCCTAAATTTACAATATTAAAATACCTAACTTGGATTTACATCCTGGTGTAAAATCATTTCTTCAAATGCAACAACTTTACAGAAGTCATGCTCCAAAATGTATTGAAAAATTATTTGAATATGAGAAGAAGAGGTGGGACAAATCCCATAAAGAATACAGTTTTAAAAAGGGTGATGAAGTACTGATTTCTACAGTCCACTTCAATCTACAAGGTAATAAAAAATTAAAAGACCCATGTGTGGGTCCATTTGTTGTCCAAAGAATGGTTGGTGATAATGCAGTTGAAGATATCCTGTATTCTCCATATGACAGAAAACATCTTATTTTTCCAATATCTCTTTTGAAACCTTACACATCCAATAGTGATTTATTTCCCAAAAGGAGGGGAAGACCAAAGAAGACCCCTAATGAAATCACTGAGACAGAAGAAATTGATAAGAGTCTAAATGATGGAATAGTTACTGCTGAAAAAGGTACTGAATACTTATTCAGGTTCAAGAATAAATCTTCTGAATCTGACTCTTGGATACCTAGGAAAGAAATATCTAATCTTCCTACTCTGCTAAAGAATTATAAAAAAAACCATAGCATTTGTTTTATTGTTTTTTTTAGAGTGAGGGATTGTCAGCCAGGCTGCTAGACTTACCAAGTAAAATAATTAATTATTTCCTGGGATGAAGCCACACATTTATATTTATTATATATTATTATAAATTTTGTTATAGTTACTTTAAATTTACTTGTAATAAAATAACTAGTTAAAAAAAGTAAATTTAGTAAAAAATCAAAATCAAAATTAATTGTCAGACAGGCTGCTAGACTTACCCAGTAAAATGATTTATTATTTACTGGGATGAAGCCACACCTTTTTATTTTTCTTATATTATTATTAATTATAATGCATTTACTCTAAATTTACTTGTAATAAATTAACTAGTTACAAACCAGTAAAATTAGTAAAAAATTAAAATGAATATTAAATGTCCCTTATATTTTTATTTCCTAACACCGTGCTCAATGACAGGTTAAGAGAAATAAATATTAATATTAAAATAAGAATTAATATTGAAATTAAAATTAATATGAAAATAAAAATAAGTATGCACAAGAAATTCAAATTACTTATTTAAAAATTACACTTACAGAAATTTTTAAATAAACCAATTTATTTCTGACATATGCAGTAAATACACATTTTTAATACATTCTTTATAGAACAAACTTATTATTTGAAATTATCTTCTGGAATATTCTTTTTCTTCTTTCATACACCTGTATATAGGATTTTTAACTCTGTGCTTTATCTCTCTTTTGGCTATATAAGGCCTCCCCTTTTCTGGTTGTTTTCATCATCATTTACTTACTTATTATTTTATTAAACCCACTATTACAAACATATATTTATTACTACTTATTGCTTTTAGTATTTACTTAAAAGTAATTCTAAATCATCAATTATAATAATATTTATTAAATTTTACCTTTTTAAATTGAGTAAAGCAAATAAAAGATTAATTATACATACTCTGACCTTGAAACCCCAAAATCCACCTGTCTCCGCCGCCAGTCCTCCATTATAGATCTTCTAGACCATCAGAATCATTTGACACTTGAGCCCCTTTCAGATTTGTGGATTGCACATCAATATCTTGAAGCTGGCAACCAAGGGACCATCAACAAAGAGGTAAAAGTAGGACAAGTAGACGACAAAACAACAAAAGTTGTGGTCTTCCAACATTGGCAGGGGCCTTTGTTGTGTGGTTTGGCGCTGTTTGTGCATGACTTAATTGGCATCTGGTGAAGAATTGGGTGTGATTCTGTTTTTATTCTGTAAATATTGGGACTGTGGGTATGTGGCTACTATCATTGGATAGCTCTGGATTTTCTCTATATTTCATGTCTTGATAATATTTTTCATATTCTAAGTTTAAGGGGTCATTTCCTCATTTTTCAGTTACAAAAGATAGCTGTTTAATTTTTTTTTGTGTTTTACTGGCTAACCTTAAGTCTTAGGGTTAAGTGCTTAGTACCATTAGATAGGTATAATTTAGCTCTATATTTCATGTCTCAAAGTTGTTATAGGGTAATTTTGTGTTTTATGGGTTTTAGTAGTTGTAGTGAATTTTTCTAAGTAGATTAAGTGTTTTTATTGGTTTTCTGGCTTCAGGGAGGCTGGGCCGCTTCAGGCGGCACCTCCGACATTGGGTGGCCCTCCCACCTCTGTTTTAGAAGGTTGGGGAGTGCTTCTGGAGGGTTTTTATTCAATTTGGCTGGTACAGGGGCCAAATTTGTTGGTGTGCATGGGCTCTTAGATAGTGGTCTGTGTGTACATAGTGAATAAGACAGTTTGGGGCAACTTTAATTATCATACAACCATCCAGAGGTGATATCCTTCTTCCTCACTCAGTTTTCACTGTTTTTGACCACAATTAGCTGTGTTTGTTTCAAGGTTAGTTCTTCATTTAACTCAACTTCGGCAACAGGTTCTATGGTATAGTCTTGCAAGCTATATCAAGTATAATTTCAGTCTCTGGTGTGAATTTGCAGCCTACATCAAGTATCTTTTCTTTCTCTGGTGTGGAAATTGGTCTACATTTCAGTTCTTTGGTCTGGTAGTCTGTCTGGGGACTATTTTCTTGGCTCATCAAGCAGTCAAGTGTGTTAAAAAAGGGGGCTCTAGCAAGCAGGAACCAGCTTACTTTAACAAGTAAATCTCACTCTATTTTTCTAAAGGGACAGGGGATTTTTTCTCTGTTTTTCTCCAACTACCTTGGTCAAGGCCTATAGCTAGTACTATAGGATTGTCTACATTTCTGGTGCCCAACGTGGGGTGGAACTTTCTAGTTCTTTTAAATCTCTGTTTTCTTTGGTTGGCTCTTTTTGGTGTTTTGGTCTGGAGGGATGGCTTCTGCTTCCTCTATTCTTGTGGTGACTGTCAGTGGGGGAGATGTTCCTCCTGCTGTGATTGTCAAGGAGTGTGTTAGAATCAAAACTTAAGATAGTATCAAGTTTAATGGGGAGGATATCAAGTGGTTTCTGGAGAAGTATGAAACTGCTGCTGGTGTCGATGGTGCTTCTTACCTGGACATGGTGAAGCAGATAATTTTCTTCATTGGTGATAGGGAAGTGAAGAAGGAGATTGTGGCCATGTCTGGCTACAAGAAGAGGGATTGGAATTTATTGTGTAGGGAGATGGTGGATAGATGGGGTGTCAGGTTCACTATGGTGGATCTGAACAAGGTTTTCAGGGAATGGAAATCTGTTGGTGGTGTTTGTAAATTTCATAGTTACAGAAAGTTTCTGCTACAGTTTGATCCTGTGGTGGAATACTTGATGGAAGTGGAGGAGCTGGCACATGAAAATGCTGCAAAAGATGTTTTTTGGTCTGCCCTGTCTAGAGATTTCAGGATGGATGTGTTGAAGGAGCTGTCAAGGAAGGAATTAATGAAGACTCTTTCTAATGGGGACCAGAAGTTTCCTGCCTTGGATAAGGTGAAGGAGGCTGTTGAGGCCCATTTGAAGTTATTGGCTGTGGACACCTATCAGGAGGGGTGTGCCAAATATGTCAGAAAAGTCAGTGAGGCTTTGGCTGAAGAGGATGTTAGGGTGAAGAATGAGGAGAAGAATTTGGTGCAGGTTCCCAAACAGGATAGGGACCCAGTGGTGGAGCTGTTGGCTGATCTCACAAAGCAGCTGCATATTTTTTTAAGGAGGCTAAGAAGGTCAATAAGGCACCTTCTCAGCCTAGATATTTTGATAGAAGGGCTGGTAGGAGTGATCCTTGGGTCTGCTCTTATTGCAGCAGGAGGGGGCACATGTCCAATGATTGTTGGGCATTGAACAGGGACGTGTCTAAAGGAAAGGTGGAATTTGATGGCAGGGTTTTCAAGTTCCCTGATGGTTCATTTGTGAAGCCCAGTAAGGGGAAGGCTCCTGTTGATTTGGTCAGGAGAAGGGGTGGTCTCAATCAAAGGAGGCCAAGGTTTGAGGAGATTCCTGATCAGGGGAAGTCTTCTGGTAAGGAGGATGATGAAATCAAGGGAAAGGAGAAGGAGGTCAATAAGGTCTCTTTTTCTACTTCCTTTGGTGGTTTGGAGTTGTATTCCTGTGGTGGACAGTCAAGTGTAGAATGCTTAGCTGGTGTTTATGATAAGGAAGCAGGGAAGATGGGAAGGCCTAAGAGCAGTTCTCAAGCCCAATGAAAGCCAAATACTTCAAAGGTGGATCCTAAGCTGAATGCAGCTAGGAAGATTTACAGCAAAGAGGAGCTGTAAAAGATGCAGAAGGGTATGGCTTACATGGGCCCCCCTAGTTTTGGTGCATTGGACATGAATGGTGAGCCAATGCCAATGGAGGTTGATTCTGACTCTGAGGAGGATTTCCTTTTGGCTTCATTGCCAAAGCAAGCTGGAGTTAGAGGTTCTGGTGAGGGATCTGGTTTGGTTCCTGTTAATGGTAAATCTGTTGGTGGTTCTGGTCCTCAACAAGCTTCTAGGACCAAGGTAGTAAAGCAAAGAGCTCACTTTGAGAGGCCAGTAGTCTCTGGTCAACTTAATGTTATGGACTCCGTCCTGGAATGGATGAATCAGGGTCAGGTTTCCCTTACATATGGGGAATTGAATGCTATCAGTCCAGGGTTGGCTGATAGACAGAAAAAGTTGTTGACCAGGAGAAGAGTTTCCTCTGGGAAGGTGGAATACATTTTTGATTCTTCTGAAAAGTTTGGTGAGGGGTTGGAAACTCATTTTTCTGCTCCTCTGGGTTATGTCAATGTCACTCTTAATGGCAGGGAGGCAAGGGAATCGGTGGATTCAGGTTCTCAGATAAACCTGATTTCTTTGTTTGAGGCTACTCATTTGGGCCTCCCCATCAAAACTGATATTGGTGGTAATTTGAGAGGGATTGGTGGCCATGTCACGGAATTGGTTGGAACTTCTGAGTTTGTGAAGTTAGATGTTGGTGGAGCATCAGGGAAGGTTCATGTTTATATAGCTAAGGGAACAGTTAAAGCTGTTTTGGGTGGGCCATTCTTGATAGATTTACAGGCAAGAATTGGTTATCAATTTGATTTGGGAATAAGTTTGGAGTTGACTGGTGTAGATGAAAGGAGACTTAACATGAGGTTATCATCCCCTAGAGAGGATGGTTGGGAGACCAGGCCTGGTTTACCTTCAATTTCAAGTGCATGGATTGTTGCAGGAGAAGAAAAGAAGGAGGTGCTGCCTCTGGTTTTTTGGAGTGTGGTTCAGGCTCTTGTGAGAGTCTGTTTTTTTAGAGTAATCAGGGCTGATCATCCTAGTGCTACAACCTCTCTCCAAGATGAGGAAATCCCAGGTTGTAGTAGGTCAGCTCCCTTGGAGATATACCAAGTGGATTTTCAACTTTCTCTTTTTAGTGTTTCTCTTCTCTGAAAGTATTCATCAAGTTTTTTATCAAGTCTCTTTTCTCTCTCAAGACTCTCAATTATTTTTTATTCAAGCTCAAGGAAGAAGATTGGTTATATATCTTTATTAAATGATATGCAGAAAAGTTTTGGAGTGGTGAGATTGGGGTCTAAAATTAAGTCCTCCAAATTGTGCACCGCTAGTGTTTCTTCTACACCTTTCAAAAACATTACCTGGGCCACACCTGTGAGAATTGTGTAAACCCCTGGTTATTTTTGTAGGTCAGAAGAAAACTAAATAAAAGAAGATAAAAATTTCAAGATAATTCAAGAAAATTAAGAAAAAAATCTGAAGATAATGAAGAAAGAAGATTCATAATATTATTGTGAAGATCTTCAAGATCAATTTAAGGGCCTCCAGCATGAGGTTAAACTGCAGAAAATTATGAAGAAAGAAAATACTCAAAATCAATTTTTGGGCCTCCAGCATGAGGATAAAATGCACAATTTTAAAAGAGTTGATTCTGAAGATGAATCATGATTTGAAGATTTGGAAGTTGGAAGTGAGGATGAAGATTTAAAATTGCCGAAAAGTTTTGAAGTGGTGAGATTGGGGTCTAAAAGTAAGTCCTCCCAATTGTGCACCGCTAGTGTTTCTTCTACACCTTTCAAAAACATTACCTTGGCCACACATGTGAGCAATGGGGAAACCCTTGGTTTTGTTCCAGGTCTGGGGGTTAAGATTTCCTGAAGATCCCTCAAGTTGAAGGTGGAGTGTCAAAGTATAAGAAGGTTGTGCAGAAGATTAGGCCTGTCAATTATCCTATGCCTGTGGGTTTGAATCCAACCTTGAAGAGACCTCCTTTGTCAAGAGATCTGTACTGTACTCCTTTGGTGAAGAATCCTCCAGAATTTGTAGAGACGGCTAGGGTGACTGTGGAAAGGTTGAAAGTTGTTAATTTTGGTCCTGATGGGTGGTTGTCTGAAGAAGAAAAGAAGTTGTTGTTGCACTTTATTGTGCTAAGTGAAAAATCTGTGGCTTTTGTTGAGGAGGAAAGGGGTGTGTTGAAGCACTCTTATGGGGAACCTTATTTGATTCCTGTAGTTTGTCATGAACCTTGGCAAGCCAAACCTTTTCCGATTCCAGCCGCTATTAGAGAGGATATTGTGGAGATTGTTAGGGAAAGAGTCAGGACTGGGTTAGTTGAACAATCAACATCCAGTTACTCAAGTTCGGTGTTCTGTGTAAAGAAGCAGAATGGAAAGTTGTGGGTGGTTCATGATCTTAGAGCCTTGAATAGAGTCACTATCAAGGACTCTGGTATGCCACCAAGTGCAGAGGATTTTGTTGAAGCTTTTGCTGGAAGGGTGTGTTATGGTTTGGGTGATATTATGGGTGGTTATGATGAGAGGGAGCTACACATGGATTCAAGGCCTCTCACAACTTTTGAGACTCCTTTGGGAAGATTTCAGCTCACTAGGTTGCCTCAAGGAGCAACTAATTCAGTGGAAGTATATTAAGCACAGATGGCTTGGAATTTTCAGGATGAGGTTACTACTCATGCTGGTATTTTTATTGATGGTGGAATTAAAGGACCATCCAATGATTATGATAATGAGGTGTCAACGGAGAATCCTGGCATAAGGTGGTTTGTTTGGGAATATGAAATAACTCTAGAGAGAGTGTTGTTTAGGATTGAAGAGGCTGGATTGACTATTTCAGGTTCAAAATTCTGTTTATTTGCTCCTGCTTTGGATTTTCTGGGTCATGTGGTATGTAAAGAGGGAAGGATTATGGCAAAGAAGAAGATTAATAAAATTCAGTCATGGCCAAGGCCTAAAAATACTACTGAAGTCAGGGGATTTTTGGGTGTGTGTGTATATGTCAGGATTTTTATTAAGGATTTTTCTTTGTTGGCTTCACCTTTAAGGAGGTTGACCAGAAAAGATGCAGATTGGGAATGGACTGGAGAGTTTGAAGAGGCTTTTCAGAAGTTGAAAAAGGTTGTTAGGGAAGATATTGTTCTTCACAAGTTGGATTATGGTGTTGGTGCTGCAAAAATTTATCTGGCAGTGGACTCAAGCTATATTGCGGCTGGTTCTGTTTTGTCTCAGGAAGATAAAACTGGGAGGGTCAGGCCTGTAAGATATGAGTCTGTGGTGTTTAATGAGATGGAGTCTAGGTATTCTCAACCTAAGTTGGAATTGTGTGGTGTAGAAAAATTTTTGAAGAAGCTACAGACTGTTTTATGGGGCAGCATTTTGAGCTGCAGGTGGATGCAAAATCTTTAGTTCAGATTATCAATACACCTAGTCTTCCAAATGCTCCAATGACTAGGTGGGTGGCATTTATTCAACATTTTTCTATTGACCTGGTACACAAACAAGGCAAAACTTTTACAATGCCTGATGGATTATCAAGGAGGCCACCTACAGATGAAGATTCTGAGGCTGAAGAGTTTGATGAAGATGTTCCAGTGGTTAGGGAAACCACAAAGGGAGCTGAAGATTTTTCTGACCTCCCCCAAGAGGCTAAACTGGCTGGATCTGGTCTTGATTCTGGTGATCAGGATGTTTTTGTTGATAAAGATGGAGTTGTTGTTTGGAACAGCTCAAATTTGTAAAATGGTGTTTTTGTTAGTGAACTGGATTCTCACAAGATTCAGTGGAAAGAGAAGGATGTGCCAAAATTTAAGGATTTGTATCCTGGTTGTGCTGGTCAAATGGCTCATGTTCACACTGGTGAATTTGATGACAGAGTTGTACCCTTGGATGTTGTTTTGTTGGATTTTGAAGATGTGACCTGGGGTCAGTCTGGTTTTATTTTATTATGGTGGAATATCTGTTGACCTTGGAGAGGCCAGATAGTTGTGATGATGATACTTGGTTGGAAATCAAGAAGAAGAGTCCTGGATTTTATGTGTCAGGAAGGAGGTTGATGAGGAGGAGACATCCAAATCCTCAAGTGGTGGTGACTCAGAAGAAGGGTCAAGAAGTTGTGTTGAAGTCTTTGCATGAAGACCATGGTCATAGAGGCTTTGAGGAGACTTATAGAAGAGTAGCTGACAGATTTTTTTGGCCAGGTATTAATTTTGCTGTGCAGGGTTGGGTTCAATCTTGTGAAGAATGTCAAAGAAGAAGTCACTTGAAACCTAAAGAGGTCGGCTGCGCTACTGGTGAATCAACTATTTTTGGAATAGTCAGTCTGGATGCTGTCCATATTAAAGAGGGTAGGTATAAATACTTAATTGTTGCCAGGGATAATTTGTCTGGTTGGGTTGAGGCAGTGCAACTGGTTAATTTGACTGCCAAGAATGTGGCAGAGTTTTTGAAGAAGGAGTGGATTTATAAGTATGGGTTGATGAAGTTGGTGACTGTTGAGGGCATGCCAGAGTTTGGTGCTGAATTTAAAGAAGCTGTGGCTATTGTTGGTTCTAAAGTTAGAATGGCTACACCTTATTATCCTGAAGCTGAAGGCATGGTTGAAAGAGACAATCCAGTTATCAAGAATGCTTTGGTAAATATGTGTGGGGATAGTGCTGAAAAGTGGAGGCATTATTTACCCTTGGTGTTATTTGCTGATAGGGTCACTGTGAAGAGGACAACTGGCTATTCTCCTTATTAGTTAATGTTTGGTCAGAAAGCTGTTCTACCAGTGGACTTGGAAGCTGTCTCTTATCTTGGAATTGATTGGGATGACGTGAGCTCAACAGAAGATTTGCTCTGTGCCAGGATGCAACAGTTGGAATGTAGAGAGGAAGGTCAAGATAAGGCATACTCTACAATGATGAAGATTAGGAATAAATCAGTCAGATACTGGGACAAGGAGTTGGCTCATAGACTCAGGAATCCCTTGAAACCTGGTTTTTTGGCTTTGGTTTATAATAGAAGTTTGGAGAGTCAGTGGGGAAAAGTGTTTGCTGAAAGATGGAATGGACCTTACAGAGTCAGATCTCAGGTGTCTGGAGGTTCTTATTTTTTGGAAGAGTTGGATGGTGCAGTCTTAAAGTAGAGAGTGGCTGCAGATCAGGTGAAGAAGTTTTATCCCAGAGGCACTAGACATGAATAAGATTGACTCCGCAATGAGGAGAAACTATGGAATGTTCTTTAAATTTTGGAATTTTTGGTGTTGCAGAGCAACTTTTGTATTAGAAACTCTTTGTTAGAAGGTACCCATGGGTGGGGCTTCTAGATTTGATCTTGGAAAGTGTAGGGGTAACTGATGGGCTGGCTGCTCTGTAGAACAGTTACCCCAGATTGTCTGTTTCCAACCCTTTCTCTTAATTTTGTTGAACCCTAGTATTGGTTTCTTTTCACAGGTTTTAGTCCACCATGAATTTAAACTGGAATTTATTTTTTTCTTTAAGTTCTGGACCCCTCATGCTTATTGGTTTTGTTTAATTTGTTGGATGTTGTGTTTTTTTAGAAGGTACCCAGGGCAGGCTTCTAGGTTTTATTTTGGTAAGTGTGGGGGTAACTGATGAGCTGGCTGCTCTGTAGAACAGTTACCCCAGAATGTCTGTCTCATTTTTTATTTTCCTAGTTGAATTCTGGTTTTGTTGTTTATTATTCAGGTTTCAAGTCCACTATGACTTTCAACTGGTTTGGGACTGCCTTCTTTATTTTTGGTTTTTTTGGTTTGGTGGTGGATCACTGGTGGTCTCTCATCATTTTTACTTATTGGAGGGAGCCCACCAAGTGATCATTTCTATGGACTGGACTTTCTCTTACTGGGCCTTCTCTTAATCTAGACCATCCATGGAGCTGGACTTTCTTTGATATTTTAGTTATGATTTTGCTAGATAGTAGTTTCAGATTATTTTCTTTTTTCTCTTTTTTTCTTTTAATTTTTTATGGTGGTTGTTAAAATTATAAAATCAAGAATATAGGGTGTTACCACATCAGGGTCACCTGGATGTGGGCAAGCATTGGTGGGGAAAGGCTCATTAATTGGCTGGGAAATGCTATTTTTTAATTATTTTATTTTATTTTATTTTTATTTTCATTAATGTCTTATTTTATTTTTTTATTCTCATTATTACCCTTAATTTATGTTTCTTATTTCAAATCATTTATATTATTTAAGGTGTATTCACATCAAGGTGCACTTGGATGTGGGCAAGGTATCAGGGGATCAGCTCATCAATTGGCTGGGGGATACCATTTGTATTATTTTTTTATCTTTTATTTTATTTAATTTATTTTAATTTTATTTATCAATTTTTAATTTTAGTATGTTAGTAGACTGTTAGAATAAAAAATTTAGAATTTATAGTTATTAATCTTTTTTATTTATTTATTATTATACTTTTTTAATCTTTTTTGCAGGAGCTCAATGTCTGGATGATGAAGTTTCTGGAGGCTGGTCCAGATTATGATGTCTTTTTTATTTTTTAATGGGGTTGTGGGAAGCACTGTGTTCTTTGAAGTGCTTCCTGCTGGAGAGATTATATGGATTATGATGGGTAGGAATGGGTTTGGATGGAAGTTCAGCAGAGGAAGAAAAGAGGCAAGAATGGAATGTTGGAATGTGTGCTTAATGATCCTAGATATCTTCCAGTGGTCGTCCAATAGTTGTTTCCTCAAGGTTTTCTCAAATTCATTAAAAGGTCCATGGAGGGAAAAGGCTGTCAGCATGCTTGAACACATGGTGATGAGGTGTTGTTTCATGTCCCCATAATCCAGGGTCAAAGAAGTTTCTAGAGTTTGGCCAACTCCAATAGTAGATTAAGGAGGAGGGGTTTCAACTAGACAAGAAGAATTGGATCAGTAATTATTTTTATTGAAGAAATTGGATGAATTAATGTGGTACTTACAGATTGGAAGCTCATCAAATTTGTAAGCGGCCGGAATTTGAACTTCTGAAGATTTTCACAGGGGGGAAAAAATGAGGAGTTGCAATCAAGTCGTTTTTCAGGTCTTCTGGAGTAATCGTTGAAGTAATCTTGTAGGGGTGGGTATGAGTGAAAACATTTCAAGTAAATATTTTGAAAATTCTTTTCTACTTCCTCCCTCTTTTTGTTCCTTGAAATCATGACCTCAAGAAGGAAGAAAATAAATTAATTCCTTTTTCAATGTTGATGAATCTTGCATATCTTAAAAGAGAAATACTATAGTTATATAAATATCCATATATAATAATCAAAATATATTCATACTGAACTTATTTCATGGACACACAATAAATATTTAATATAGATGTAAAGGACATATTGAACTTTGATGCACATTTCATTTTCAGTATTTATTGATCATCTTTATTAAAAATGAATTTATGATAAAAATTTATTAAATTTTATATAAAATATTGATTATCTACTTATTTTGCGCATGAGGAGCTGTAAAAAAATATTATAGTTATGCTCATGAATCTTTAATTTATTAATATATATTTAATTATCTGGTGAAATGATTCAACTGCTATGTCTTCTATTACAGAGGTAGGAAAAAAAAGAAAGATGTTATATCCCCAAAAAATATTTTTTACAAAAAAAGAACTACAGCTTTTTATTCATGATTTTATATCTATCATACATCAAATTTTGTAAAAAAAAATATTTGTGACCTGAAATTACATTTTTTTAGAAAAAAAATCATATTAGTTGTTAATTTTTGAAAAATGAGAAAAATAAACATACTTATCCCCTTGATGATTCAGAAAAGTTTTTTTTTGCAAATTATTCTGAAAAAAAAAGTGGAAAAAACTACAATATCATACCACATTAAATTCTTTAAATTTAATGGAATATTTTAAAAAGATTCTTATAAAGTAATAGACTCATTAGCAATTTTTCACTTTAAATTTTTCTTTGTTTTCTATGAAGTTTGGTTTTTCTGTTTTTCTCATCTTTCATTTTTAATTCTTTATTAAACTTCAGTATGTGACATGCTTTTGATACCAATATCTTGTTTAAAGTTAGCGTAACAAGTGATTTCGAGGATTTAATTGTAAAAAATTGATTTATTTAAATTTTTTTCCAATGGTTTGAAGTGCTAGATATGGTGTTCACTAATTTTTTGCCACATTTATTTTATATTATTTTTTCCTTTTTTCTCCTTTTCTATTTATTTTTACCTAACTCAGAAATTTGTGCTTTTCAGAATTCACAAGTTCTACTATTACTTCTGCAAAAATCATAAATTAAGGCATCTTGATGTAGTTGATGCATCACATTTTGTTTGTTCAAATAAAATATTTACATTAGTTAAGTTTTTTTAACAATTTTGTGGTGATAATTCATCACCTCTATTTATTTATTTTTTTGGGTGGATGAAAAAAATGGAATATGAGGTGAAGAATTATATAAGGTGAATTCAAAAATGTTTTTCAAACATTCAGTCAGCTTAGAAAAATCTTTATTAAATGATACTCTTGCCAAAATACATATACCAGGAAAATACTTTATCTTTAAGGCAAAATTTTTTTTAAAAAAAATGAATCATTGTATTGCGTAGTCTTAAATTAAATTTTCTATATAATGTCTTTACTATTTAAATTAAATATGCGGAGGAATAAATCACTTTTAAAATTCCTGTAACATCTCCTCTGTATCCTCCTTTTTTCCCTTTTTAATCCCCTCTTTTGCCCCTGCTGGCGCTTGAGTTACTCAACGGGGTGTTAAATCTCTTCTACTTGCACAAATTTTTTTACCTCTTGAACCCCCTCCTTCTCTATCAATTTTCCTTTTTTTCCCTACAAGCCCTCCTTTTAAATTTATTTATAACAATACTCATTGTCTTTTTCATCCTCTGAAATTACTCATTTTCTATACTAGCCCCTTGCCCCACCCAATATTTTTCCCTTCACTCTACTGTCTTACACAGTCCCTTACATCCCCCCAGTTTCATTAAAAAAAGGTCTTTAGAAACATTAAATTATATGTGATTCAGTTTTCTAATGCACTGAGTTAAAGAGAAGAAAAAAGTGCAATGAAAATACTGAGGTCACATGCAAGGAAGTGTTGCTGAGACACTTTCCTGCACGTGACTTGTGTTTTCAAGGCCCAGAGTCAATTTTTTGAGTGAAGGGGAGGAAAAAAACTGAGATCACGTGCAGCTAAGTGATGCTGCAACACTTTGATGCACGTGACTTGAAACTTTAAATGAGTAAGTACAAAATACTTTAGAGGGGTGGTATAAGACATCAGGCCAAATGAAAAAAAGAGTTTCTAAAGAACTTTTACCATAAAATGTGGGGGTGTGAGAGTGTAACTTGGTGACAAGCAGTATTTATGGGGGGCAAGCTGGGAAAGGCCGGTGGAGAAAAATGTAAAATGTAGAGGTGCAATAGGGATCCTGAGGGTGAAAATAAAGATCTTTGCAGGGGTAAATGAGGGATTGTAAAGAAGTGGGGGGTAATTCAAGCAGAAAAAATAGGATTTGGGGGGTAGAACAGGGAATTCAAGACAGTGAAAAATTGGGGAAGTGTGATCTTTGCAAAAAAAAAGTATGGGATTTATGCAACTGGGAGAGGACACACTGGGGGATGATAGTTAAAAATATAGAAAGGAGTGTATATAAGAGTACAAAGTAGGATACAATGAATGCTTTCAAGGTTTTTTTGGTTTTATTATTAGTGGAGCACAAAGAGTGAGTGGAGAAAGATTTTATAACTAAGGGGGGTAGATTTTCTTTGATTAATCTACCTGAGGTCAAAAAATAAAAAATGGGCCTCAAAGAATGGGAAAGAAATCATCCACTCTTGTTGAAAATTAATATTAAAAATGACATAAATATAAAAAAAAAATTTAATATGCTTATGGAATCTGGCCAATATTTTCTTTTATTATTCATGAATAATGGATATAAAATTTAGATGAAAAATAAATATTTTTTTCATTAAATTTGAGCAATAATTTTTACTTTGTACTAATTATTTTTCTTTTTCTACATATTTCAATATTTCATTATGTGGAAGTGGATTGAAGTACATATAGTATGGAAATTTGAACCAGATAATATGTGTAAAAAATGAGTTGAACAAATATAAATATTTTTTAGAACTTAAGAAGTATATAATAATCAAAATAAAAATATTTTAAAGTGGCCAAAAATTTGATATAAATTAATAAAAAAAATTATCAGGACATATATTAAGAAATGAAATTGAAAAAATTAATAATGGTCTATTTTAAAGAAATGAGATAAACTTCTTTACTTTTATCATGCATCAGACCTGTATATAGCATCAAAATTTGTAAAAAAGATGAGTTTAAGCCTACCCAGAATTAAATCCAGGTTACAACAAGGTTAGTCCAAAATTCAAAAAAAAGACTCGCCTACCAGTTCTCCTTTTTTTTCCCCTGTGTTTGGAATGGTGATAGTAGGTGGATCAATCAGGGAAAGATATAGTTTCTCTTGGTCTTCCTCTGAAA
The DNA here is from genome assembly GCA_030280995.1 of Hemileia vastatrix. NCBI lineage: Eukaryota > Fungi > Basidiomycota > Pucciniomycetes > Pucciniales > Zaghouaniaceae > Hemileia > Hemileia vastatrix. The sequence continues at coordinate 3,499,424 of JASXTE010000011.1, forward strand.
GGTTTTGAGAAGGTGAACTAGGAGGCTGATGTTCCTGGGGCCTAGTTGGAGTAGCAGGCCTGTTGTTGCTGTTGTTAATATTTCTTCTTGATACAGTTGGATGAGGTGCTGGTGATGGAGTACCAGGGTTGTTATAAGATGGGGCAGGAGAGGGTGATATAGAAGCGGATTGATCTCTTCTGGATGGAGCTTTTGAAGGAATGGAACTGTCAGAAGAATAGTTGGCTGATATAGGAGAGGTGTAGTTTTGTTGCCTTAACTGGGGACAAAGTTTTTGCTTTGGTGCAGTGTTGGGCACTCTGGTGTCTTCCTGGGGTCCTCTGGCAGGTCTCCTAGAAGTTTGGGAAGATTTGGAATTTTTGGACCTTTGAAAGGTTGGCTGCATTGCTCTGGAAGAAGTGGGAGGTGGCTGTGTGGAGTTGTTTTTGTTGATTGGAGGAATTTGGCTTTTTTCTGGTTGTTTTTGGAGGTTTTGAGCCTGATTTTCACTGTCTAGTGAGGGGGGCGGGCTGCCTGGACTTGGTCTAGCAGCCTAGGAGCTGATTTTGAAGCTTTTGGAGCTAATTTAGCAGAGATAAAAGCTGTTTATTGGGAATTTAAAGCAGGCCTTTTTAAGAGAGTTCTGGAAACAGAGTTCCAGGATCTTCTGGATGGTGCTGAGGATAAAGATGAAGAGGCTGGACCAAGCTCTGGGGATCTGGTAGGGGATCTGGAGAGGTATTTATGAGAAAGTGAAGGATAAGGAATAGGGTAGTTGGCATCTCTGTCACATTTCTTCTTTTTGGAGTAGCAAGAATCACAGGCCCTGTTGTAGAATTTGGCTTCAGGAGTTGGAAGAGTGAATGTGCAAGGTCTGCACATGTGGATGCACTTCTTGCAGGCATAGTCCTTGGGAGCAGTGAAGCAAGGAAGATTGGAGGGGTCAACATCAGGGGATCCAGCCATGATCTGTGGTTAGAAAAGATGATGAAAAGATATAAGAAGGATATTTTTGTCAGTGATGGGTAGATGATGAAGTGAAGGTGGAAGTTCAGCAGGTTGGCTGTAGGTGTATTCTGTATGAAATTGGCTGGGTCTATTTTATGCAAAATTCTGGTAGTCCATCAAGACTCTAAACTGAAAAATCTATTGTTTCAAGAATAGTCCATCAAGACTTTAAACTGAACACTGTGTTAGTCCCCCAAGACTTTAAACTGAGGATTGTTTGATGGTGTAGTCCCCCAAGACTATAAACTGAGGAATGGGGTTTTGTTGTTGGAATGGGTTTGAAAGATTGGCAGAGGGTATCCACAGGGGGAGCCTCTGAAGTTAGCAAATTCAAGTTTAGGGGTAATTGATGGGCTGGCAGCTCTATTCACAATTACCCCAGAATGTTATTTTTTTTTCTGTGTCTTAATGTGGTTGATCTCTGGTTCTGGGTTTATGATTTAGGTTTTTGAGTCCCCCAAGACTTTAAACTGAGGGTTTTTGAGTCCCCCAAGACTATAAAATGAGGATGGTCCCCCAAGACTTAAAGCTGAGAGTTGTTTGTGGTTACATCCTATAGAGGGTGTGGTCAATTTTTCTTTTCTGAATCAAGCTCAAGTACTAGTGGAATTACAGAGGGAATCAAGAGATGAAATGAAGTGTTCAGAATTAGCCTTGAACTGGTGAATGAGGTGTCTTCTGTTCTCAATGTCCTGTGGATCTCTAGCAGGAGTGGATTGAAAGTAGTTTAGCAGAAGGTGTTTCTGTTGAGATGTGTGTTGTTTGAACTTGGCCTTAATTGCGGGCAAGTGGTTTGGTGTTGTTGGTTCAATGGATCCTACATTGTTATCATCACTTTCAGAAGATGAAGGAACTGAGAAGTCATCAGTTTTATGAAGTGGAAAGAAAAGATGGAAGTTTTTACCATCAGATGGACCAGGGATGGTGGAACTTGTTGTTTTAGTGGTTTTGGAACTCTTCTAGGAAGGGTGTAGCTTTTTTATTAATCTGGGAATTATGATGGATGGCCCAGATCTTTTGGTGCTGGTAGAAGATGGACCAGGTTGAGGTGGAGGTGAAGCTGTTGCAGAAGATAATGGACCAGGTCTGTAGCAGGTCTTCTTTCTGGATTGGCAGACATCGCAGGACATTCTGTATGGTAATGCAGGAGGTGTGATGGTGCATATTAGATTATTGTCAATGCAGTGTTGTCAAGGACGCATTTCAGAGGTAGATTCTGGAAGAAGGTTGAACATGGTGGTTTGATGAAGCAATAATGTGGACATTCTGAAGTGGAGGGAGCATTTGGTCTTCCAACATTGGCAGGGGCCTTTGTTGTGTGGTTTGGCGCTGTTTGTGCATGTCTTAATTGGTATCTGTTGAAGAATTGGGTGTTTTTCTGGTTTTATTCCGTGAATATTGGGACTGAGGGTATGTAGGTACTATCATTTGATAGTCCCGGTTTTTCTCTATATCTCATGTCTTGATAATATTTTTCATATTCTAAGTTTTGAGGGGTCATTTCCTCATTTTTCAGTTAAAAAAGATAGCTGTTTAATTTTGTATTTTGTGTTTTATGGGCTAACCTTAAGTCTTAGGGTTAAGTGCTTAGTACCATTAGATAGGGCTAATTTAGCTCTATATTTCATTTCTCAAAGTTGTTATAGCGTAATTTTGTGTTTTAAGGGTTTTAGTAGTTGTAGTGAATTTTTCTAAGTAGATTAGGTGTTTTTATTGGTTTTCTGGCTTCAGGTGGCTCCTCCGACGTCAGGCGGTCTGCCCGCCTCTGTTTTAGAAGGTTGGGGAGCACTTCTGGAGGGTTTTTATTCAATTTGGCTGGTACAGGTGCCGAGTTCGTTGGTGTGCATGGGCTCTTAGATAGTGGTCTGTGTTTACATAGTGAATAAGTGTCAAGGTGATTGTTGACGTCTAGAAAATTTTCAAGGTATTTCAAGGATGACAACGGTGGATTTAGAAGACTCAAGATAATGTACGTATTTCTCTTACAATTTAAAGATTTATTACTCAATGATAAGGTGTAAGATTTTTAATTATTATTATAATTATTGATTTAGAATTACGAGATGTAAGTACTAAGTCAGTAATAAATAGTAATAAATTTTAATGTTAGTATTGGTTTGTAAAAAATGTAAGTAAAAGGGAATGTCCTGAACAGTACAAAAAGAGAGGAACTTTATAGGCAAAGATGTGAGGAATAAAAATACGGAGTTAACACCACCTAATACATGGGTGTGAGAAAAAAGAAGCTAAATAAGGAGTGTATGTGAAATAATAAGAGTTATACTAAATAGTGCGTAAATAAAAAGTATTATTTTATTTGAAATAAAAATCTGAATCCCTTGGTCTGCCAAATTTAGTGCAAGATCATTTGATTTAAAATATTGATTCAACAAAATCTAAATAAAGGAATTTGAAAAGTTTTCTTCTTTTTATATTTTTTTATATTTTAATACTAATTTTATTCCCTCTCATCTGTATTATTGAGCACGGTGTTTGGGAGTAAAAATTTATGTGACAGTTACTTATCTCTTATTAATTATTTAAATTACTTATTGTACTTAGCTAGTTAGTTGTAAGTAATACATAAGTAGTTTGTGAATATATAATTATTAATAAGAATTGAAAGGTGTGGCTTCATCTCAGTGAGAGAATTAATTATTTTACTGGGTAAGTCTAGTAGCCTGTCTTACAATAAGACAGTTTGGGGCAACTTTAACTATCATACAACCATCCGGAGGTGATATCCTTGTTCCTCACTCAGTTTTCACTGTTTTTAGCCACAATTGGCTGTGTTTGTTGCAAGGTTAGTTCTTCATTTAACTCAAATTTGGCAACAGGTTCTCTGGTATAGTCTTGCAAGCTATATCAAGTATTATTGCTGTCTCTGGTGTGGATTTTCAGCCTAAATAAAGTATCTTTTCTTTCTCTGGTGCGGAAATTGGTCAACATTTCAGTTCTTTGGTCTGGTAGTCTGTCTGGGGACTACTTTCTTGGCTCATCAAGCAGTCAGTGTGTTGAAAAAGGGGGCTTTAGCAAACAGAAACCAACATACTTAAGCAAGTAAATCTCACTCTATTTTTCTAAAGGGACAGGGGATTTTCTCTCTGGTTTTTCTCCAACTCCCTTGGTCAAGGCCTATAGCTAGTACTATATGATTGTCTACAACGTCATCAACAACGTGACTTATTTTTTTTCTGCGACCCGGAATCAAACCACACTCCAAAATTTAGGTTCATAAATTGGCAATTGTCATATATAATTGTGTTAATTATATTGATTAATAGTTGTGGGTCATTTTGCACATTTCATTGTACAAGTATATCTTTTTTACTCAACACTCTGTAAGTGGCATTAACTTGCTCATTTTATAGGGGGAGATGCCTGGTAAATAAAATATTTTTTTTCCTAGTTAACCAAGATAGAACTATATTGTTCTTAGTACTAGAAGTAATATAAAAATTTAAACTAATTATTTTATATTTTTTTTAGTATTTTAGTTGACCTCTATCCTGATAATTAAAATTTTATATTATTGTTTCTGTCAGCCAGGCTATACCAGGAGCCCAGTAAATTTTATGTCAATTTACTGTAACTAAAAGAGGGCATAAAAATTTGCTTATTATGTATATAAATTAATCTTATATTGCATAATGAAAAGATATAATTATTTTATTAAAATATATAAATATTATATTAATTCTATTATTATATAAATTATTTATACATTTAAATTAAGCATGATATATATTCTATAAATTATGGCGCATTTTTTATGTATTTAATATATACAAATTTATAATTAATTAATTAAATATTATAACTATAAGTGTAAAATTGACTTATAATGTAATTAAATTAATTAATTAAATCTAGATATTAAATAAACCTTTTCATACATTATTAAACAATAATTGGTGCTTTTTTGACCCTTAATTGTGTCAGTATAATTAGTAAATAAATTATAACACTTATTTAATAATATGGTATTGAAATTCTCACTTTAAATTAGAAATATCATTAAATTAATTATATGTTTCATTTAAACTAATTATTGAATTAATTACATAGTTAAAAAAATTAATTAAAATTGCTTTATACTGGATTGAATTGATTACATTGATTTTGGAATGAAAATGATTCTAATTGTTTTAATTAAACCCTTTACATCATACTGTAATATCTGTTTTGGATTCCTTTTCTCACAATTCTTATGCTTCAGGCTTACTTAGTTACTCACTATTTTAATTAACTGTGTTTAGAAATTGTGATGGAAAAACTAGTTACTTATTCATGGGTTTAGTTAATTGTTTCATTTTTTTCTCCTAATATCTATGTTTCATTTCTATTCTTTTATGTTCTTGTTTTAGCCTATTTCTATTTTGTATATACTGATTTTTTGCGCTTCAGAGGTCCCCTGGTCTATAAAAGGGCCTTAGGTAATCCCCTTTAGCCCATCACTTATTAAAAACTCATCATCTAAAACATATTTTTTTAATATATTACATTTATTATTAATTTTATTAGTTCTTTAGTTCTAATTTAAATTCTACATAAATTAACTACGGTTTCAACAAGTCTATTAGTAATAACAGTGTTTTCAACACAGAGATATTAGTACTTACTTTAAATAAATATATTATAATTTAATCAGACTCACCGTTGTGTCAAACTCAGGAAATTCTTGTTGCCTTATATTTTTCTAAAATCATTATATTAATTTATTTGTTTATTTTCTCAAAACGTTTTCCCTATTTTCTCCTCCTCCTTTCTATTTTCCCATCTTCTTCTCCGTCTTCTAGACAACTGGCTCACATTTGGAGGCCTTTCCAAAGGATGACAAAGATACTCCACCTTGCAACAAACAACATTGCGCATGGACCACCCAAGCCAAAAAAGAAAATTTTTGCAGCAACCATGTTTTGAACTTGGGTTCGACCTTTTATGTTTATATTAAATTAAATAATATATAATTTTGAAGTGCTATCTTGATCACTATAATAAGTTAATCTTTGCATTTCTCACTTATATTATTAAATTTTTATTGCAATAACAGTGATTGTGGCTTAATTGCTGATTCACTGAGTGTACATGTTCATTATTTTTTAATTTTTTTTTCCTAGTTGAACATAATAGAGTAAAACTATTAGTTCTAGAAGAAAATTAAATTTAATAAATTATGAGATTAATTTTATTATTATTTTTTTATTTATTGGTTGACCATAATAGTACTCAGTACTTAGTCCCAATTTTGCCAATATATTAATTTTGGTATTAATTATTTTGGTTGAATTATAAACCTCTGTTTGTTGGTCCCATTTTAATTATTCTTATTACCTAATAAAAATAATTGTAATTACATTTATTTGTATTAAATTTTTTGGTTAATTAATTGATTATTGATAAAAATTTAAATTTTTTTTGATTTTGTTAAAAATTCAATAATTTATATTTTATTTTGAAATTAAAATTTAAATCATTAAAATAATTTTGATTCTTTTTTCACAGTTTAAATTTCCAGTAGTTTGGCTAACAACATGGATAACTTACATGTGGATGAGATTGAAGTGGATGGTGACACTGAATCTGCAGGTTCTTCTAAATTAACTTACAAAAATTACTCAGCTGAAAAAAAACCTTCAGGACGTAGAAATGGCAGGAGAAGTGGCGAACCCCCCTCACCAAACACCTCTGAAAGAAGTAAAACCTCTAATAAATCAGGAAAATCAACTCAAAGTTATAAAGATAACAATGATACCATTTACTCAACAAGTAAACAACCTGTCCAGTCACACAAAAAAGCTGAGAGCAGAAAGTATGAAGTACAAGGCAAGAGTAGACACACTCTAGCAGCAGATGCAGTAATTATTAAATCCCAAACAGGCTTAAACTCCTAATTTCCCAGCCTCCCAGCCTCAGCCTCCAACTCAGCCCAATCAAGTACCCAGCTCCTTCACGCAAAATCAAAGCACTCTGCAGGTGGAGTAGTAGAAATGGTATAACTTGATGAGCCATTACCAACAGAATGTTCAGCAACCAACAGCTCAACACCCTGGCCCATCCAGGACACTAACCTACCATCCATCTCCTCAGCCCCATCCTTATTAGGGAGGCAGAAGAAAGAAAGCACAGGGGAAGTTTCCTCCCTTGCCATGGTGAGTAACTTGTTAGATAAAAATGTTGGTATGTATAATAACAAATCTTCTTCAGGTAATATTGTGGATCCTGGTGAAAGAACAGTTAAACCCTTAAAAATACAACTTCCCTGAATGAGTAGCTCCAATGATGTAATTAGCAAATTATCATTTGATGAAACTTTACATTTGACTTCTACTTCTTTAATTAATCCTTCTCTTGCAATTAAGAAAGATTCTGTTTCCCCTGAAGTCTACACTTTAATTGAGAAAACTTCTGAATAAATATTGAAAGATACCCTTGATCTTAATGTTGTAAAAGACAAACATTTAAGAGATTCTTTAATACATGAGAGTGATAGATTAAATAATTTTAACTTGCATTGTAATGTAAGTTCTTCTGTAAAAGATACAGCTTATTTTAAAATCAAAAAACCTTGAATATTTTTCTTAGCTAACAAAAACAAATAAGGAGTGACCATAGATCTATCTCAGATTAGAATATCAATCTACATAAAACCTTGACTGAATTGAAACTTCTTATTGAGGAAAATTATTCATTAAAAAGTGAAATTAAATCTCTACAAAATGAGTTTAAAAAGCTAAAAAATGATTTACATGCACTGAATGCCAAACACACAGTTTCTGAGGACAGAAATGTTTTATCTCTTGCAAAATTAAATGACCAGATGTCTGACATTCCAAGGATAAAAAAATATGTGGCTGACCTGCAGGAAAAATGTTCAACCTTAACCATCAATAATTACAGTATAAATGAGAATGCTGCCCATAAGCTGCATAAGAATAAAGGAAAAGAACCTAAACAAAGTTCCTCTTTTCTTCCTGATATTTCAGCCATTAAAAAACTGACAATGATTTGGTAAAATCTTTAGCTACTAGCAAAAAATCTTGTGATAGTCATGTACCAGCTGTTTCTGTAAATAATGAAATTTCTGAACACCTGGCTAAACTTCAGGAATTATTAATGATAAATAATTCAACCCAAAGGATGGACCACCCCAATAGTCAGAAAAATTGGCCTAAATTGGACCAATATCCTACCTTTGATGGTGATTTTTCATCTGATTGGCAACACTTTATCCACAGAATTGATAATTTGAAAAGATCTTATAAACTACCTGATGAGAAATTGTTTCTAAGCTAATTTCTTTATTTTCCAATGTAGCCTTGATGTGGTATGAATCTGTACTATTAGATAACAGCCATTATACATGGAATGATTAAAAATACTTGATTGAGAATAAGTTTGGTGGTTCAAAATTCAGGTTGGCTCCGCAAAGACTGTATGAGAATACTAGATATGTAACCTCCTCTTTTGAAAAACCCATTGTTTTTCTTATGAAAGTAAAAAAAATCTTGAGAGCAATTGATCCAAAGATGGATTATGATATTTTGAGAGATAAAATCTTGTATAAATTACCATATTCTCTTAGAGATTTAATTGTAGCTAGAACTGAGCATGTGGGGGAACATTCTTCTTTCATTAATATCTGTAATGAGGTACTGCTAAGCCATAGATATGAATTAAAGAATTACCTTGGAAAATCTTATCTTGATCAGAATAAAGCCTCTACAAAGCCTCCAGAAAAATCTGGTAAACCCTCTTCCCCAGTTGCACCTAAAAAATATGCAACAAAAACTTGTTGTAAATTCAACAAATCATGGCAAAAGGGTCATGTTTGTGACAAGAAAATTCATCTTGTTGAACAAAATGAAGACACTGATGAGGCTTAAATTGATATCAATAATTCTTCATGTGACTGTGAAAGTAATATCTCCTATGACAATGAATCTGTTAAAGATGTTTTTGTTGGAACAGGATGTCCATTCTTTAGATAATATATCTGAAGAATGTGTATTGGATTTATCTTCAGTGGAAAATTCTGAAATAATTAAAGATATTACTAACTATTCTATAGCCATATCTCCTTTGAAGGCACCTTTTATCATTAATGGTAAAAATGTTGATGTGGTTCTTGACTCTTGTGCTGGAGGAAGTGTAGTTTCTGAAAGAGCCTTAGCTTCAGTAGATAAGGATTATTTGAGTAAATGGTTACCTATGAATTCTGAAAAATGGAGAGGGTATGGTTCTACCTTGTGTCCTATGGGAAAATTCAAAACCTCTGTATTCTTCAAATATAATGGTGGTTTTGTCAGAGCTATTTGTGAATGTGTTGTCATGAAAAATGATAATTTAAGCAATTGGTTTATTATGGGTAATGTTATTTTAACCATGTTTGGTGTGTAAATGGACCCAGAAAATAATTGCTTCACCTTGGGATTGAATGGCAAAAGAAAATTCAAAATTTCCTCCCCTAGAAAACCTTCTGGGCATCTGTTAAAGTCTTGTAATTCACTGATCCAGTGTAAAGGTAGACCAACAATTAAAATGAATGATTTATTAAATGAAATAAATACTGCTTCTTTTGGTGATCAGTTAAATAGTGAACAAAAGGATTCTATAATTGCCTCAATTACCTCCTTCCCTATGACTTTTACTCATGGTTCTCATGTCTTAGGAAGTGTTCAGGAAGAAATGAAAATTACCTTATCTTGTAACTTGAGTTATATTCCTACTAGTCTTATGAAAAAACCATATCCTGCTTCTCCAACAAAAAGAAAGGATATTGAAGATAATATTGCCACATTATTAAAAATGAATATCATTGAGAAAGTGGATGTCACCCCCAAATATTGTGTCATCTCCCCAGTTTTGATTTCTTATGAAAAGGATAAGGCTAGATTATGTGGAGATCACAAAGCATTAAACACTTATACTGTTGATGATATTTATCCTTTACCCAGAATTAATTTAATACATGCTACAAAATGGATTATTATGAATGGAAAGAAAAAATAATATATAAATTGCCTATATCAGTCAGAGACATTATTGTAGCTAGAACTGAAACCTTCAGAGATACTTCTTGGTTTATTAATATATGCAATGAAATATTATTGAACCACAAATATGAAACCAGGTATAATAATTAAAAGCAAAGTGTTGAGGTAGTAAAACCTACTACAAATAGGTTACCAGTGGAGAAGAAAAACCTTCAGCTCCCCTTGTCCCTAAAAAAGAGGAAAATAACACTTGCTACAAATGTAATGAAACTTGGGCTAAAGTTCATACTTGTAAGAAAAGAATAAATGTTATTGAAAACTCACAAGATTCTGAACAAAGTAATCACAAAGATGAAAAGGAAGAATCTAGTGAGGATTGTAAAATTAACATTTCTTACAGTGATGATGAAAATGAGATATATGTATTAGAACAGGATATTATGTTCCTAAATGATGCAATACCTCATACAGATAAATCATTAACTTCCATTGAAGAAGCTGAAATTATCAAAGATGTATATCATGATACTTACAAAATAATACCTATTAGAGCGCCTGTTATTATATGTGGAAAAGAAATGAATGCCATTCTTGACACTGGGGCTGAAGATAGTGTAGTTTCTATTAATACTTTAATGAAACTAGATAGTAAGTATAAGAAAAACTAGAACCTGTACAGACAAAGAACTGGAGGAGTTTTGGTTCAGTATTAAATCCAATTGGCAAATACAAAACAGCTGTATTCTTTAAATATCATAATGGATATGTAAGGGCAGTTTGTGAATTTTTGGTAATGGATAATAATAATTTTAGTGATTGGTTTATTATTGGTAATGACTTATTGACCAAATTTGGCATCAAACTAGATCCTGAAAATAGTTGCTTCACTATAGGCGTAAATGATAAAAGAAAATTCAAGATTTGCTCTGAAAATTCAGTTTATTCTATTTCTCCTAAAGAAGAACAACTGAAAGGTGGAAGAACCACCTCTGAAGTGGTAGAATTGGAAAATGAAATACAAAAATCCTCTTTCAGTCTTCAACTCTCAAAAATTGAAGAAAAAAATATTTTGAGATTGATAAAATCTAATCCTATGGCATTTGCTCATGGTTCAAATGAGCTAGGATTGGTCAAAGACCATGAGATGAAAATTTATTTAAGTTGAGATTTGGATAATATTCCTGGCAGCTTGAAAAAGAGACCTTACCCAGCTTCTCCTGAAAAAAGGAAAGACATTAAAGACAACATTAAATTTTTGTTAGAAATGGGTATTGTTGAAAAAGTAAACAAAAACCCTAAGTATTGTGTTATTTCACCAGCTTTAATATCTTATGAAAAAGATAAGGCAAGATTATGTGGTGATTACAGAGCTCTGAATACATTCACTGTGGATGACATTCACCCTCTACCAAGGATAGCATCTATCCATGCTACCTTACAAGGAGAAAAATATATTTCCTGTCTGGATGGAAACAAAGGTTACCACCAGATTCCTGTGGGAAAGAACTCTCAGACTTTCTTACTCATAACCACACACATGGGGATATATAAATATGTGAGAATGCCTTTTGGCCCAAAAAATGCACCTTCAGTCTTCCAAAAATTGATGGATAGTATTTTTCAACAGGAAATGATTGAAGGATTGCTTTTAGTTTATATTGATGACATCATAGTGTTTTCAAAAACATATTATGAACATTTAAATCACCTGAAAAGAGTATTTCAAAAGATGGATGAAATTAATATGACAATTGCATTGAAAAAATTTAAGTTTGGGTTTCAATCCTTGAAAGTACTTGGACATGTTGTATCTGGATTAAAAATTTGTGTTGACCAGAACAAAGTGTCAGCAAGAAAAAACATTAGTATACCTAAGAATGTGAAAGATGTTCAAAGTTTTTTAGGTATGTGTGGATATTATAGGCAGTATATAAAAAACTACCAATTAATTGCAGCCCCTTTAACAACATTAATCAGGAAAAATGAAGCTTTCATTTGTAATAACAAAAGACAACATGCTTTGGATAAACTGAAGGAGTGTTTAATGTCAGCTCCAATATTGGGACTGCCAGATTTTAACCTACCTTTTATCTTGTACACTAATGCAAGCTTCATAGGGTTAGGTTCTGCCTAACAGCAAAAACAGATATTAAATGGAAAATTATCTGAAGTAGTTATCTGTTATATATCCAGAACCTAAGAAAGACAGAATTAAGGTATGTTTCCACCCAAATGGAATTTTTAGACATTGTGTGGGACTTGGAGAAACTTCATTACTATCTGGAAGACCAGAAGTTTGAATAAATAACAGATTGCAATGCAGTAAAATCATTACTAAACATGAAAACACCTAATAGGCACATGTTTAGATGGAAAATAGCTGTACAAGAGTACAGATGAAGAATGAAAATCACTCATAGAGCAGGAAAATTGAATTCTAATGTGTATTTAGTATCCAGAAGTCATTTGCCAAATGATGCTGACAACCCAGATAATGTACCTGAAAATGAGGTTATACATATATTTGGGATTTATATAGTGGATTTAGAGGAAGATTTTATGCAAAATATATTGGAAAATTATTCATCTGATAAATATTTGGCTAAATTATCTAACATTTAAAATGATCCAACTAATGCCTCCATGGGTGCATTAACTAAAACCTTGCCTCCAAAGTATAAAAATGTGTTGTAAAAAGGTAAACTTTCAATTGAAGATGGATATATATATTACAGAAAAAAGCTAAGTAATGTAATAGTTATTCCACCTTCTATGAGAGAGTTAATGTTGAGTACTTGTCATGATGACATCTTAGCTAATCATTTTGATTTTGAAAAAACATTAACCAGAGTTAAAAATACATCATGGTGGATTAACATGAAAGAAGATGTACAAAAATACATTGAAACATGTGACTCTTTTCAGAAATCTAAAAGATTAGCTGGGAAGAGAGCTGGGTTGTTACAACAAATAGATCATCCAAAAGCTCCATGGGAAATTATAAACATGGATTTTGTCACTGGCTTGCCATTAGCAGGAAAAGAAAGTTTTAATTCTTGCTGGGTAATTGTGGATAGATTAAGAAAAATGTGTAAATTTATCCCTACCCATAAAGAGGTATCTGCAAAAGACTTGGAATGACTATGGCCAACTCCTATGATGAATACTGCTGGGTTCTCCAAAGCCATAATCTCTGACAGAGACCCTTAATTTACTTCAGAGTTCTGGACATTATTGATGGAAGTATCAGGTTGTCAATCGAAATTGTCTATAGCACACCATCCACAAACTGATGGGCTGGCTAAGAGAATGATACAGACTCTAGAAGATATGATCAGAAGTTATTGTGCCTTTGTATTAGAATACAAAGACAATGAGAAACTCACACATTACTGGGTAACATAAATTCCTGGCCTTGAATTTGCTTAGAAAAGCACAACTCATTCTGTAACAGAGAAAAAACTATTTGAACTCTGGCTGGGATATGTACCAAGTACCCCAGTGAATCATTTAAATAAATTACCAAGTTAGATATACACCCTGTTAATAAATCCTTAATTCATATACAACAAATTTTTAGAAAGCATGCAGAGGAATGCATCCAAAAATAATTTGAATATTAAAAGAAAAGGTTGGATAAATCTCATAAAGAATTTGAATTCAAAAAAGGAGATGAAGTCCTAATTTCAACACTACATTTTAACTTACAAGGTAATGTTAAATTAAAAGATCCCTTTGTAGGACCTTTTTTAGTAAGCAAAATGGTTGGTAATAATTCTGTGGAAGTCATATTATATGCCCCATATGATAGGAAACATTCAGTTTTCCCTATCTCATTATTTAAACATTACCATGCAAATGATCCTGACTTATTTCCAAAATAAGGAGGAAGGCCTAAAAAGCAACCTGAAGAAATTGTTTAAAAGGAAGAGATTAAAAAAATAGTCAAGAAAAGAATTCTTACTAAAGAGAAAGGAACTGAGTATTTACTAACATTTAAGGGGAAATCAAATGAATTTGATATATGGATACCTGTAAAAGAAATTTCAAATCTATCCTCTCTTCTTAAAAAATTTAAACAGAAATAAATTACTGTTAAACCAGCTGAGGTGTTAAAAAAACAAGTACTAATAATATTTTGTTATGTTTTATTTCTTTATAGAATTAATCTTTAATGCTACAGAATTTTCTGAATACCTGAAAAATAATATAAAATAAAAAAAGTGTATAACTTATCATTTTTTTATTGTTTTTTTGGGTGGGAGAGTGTCAGCTTTGATATTCCCAGGACTGAGTAAAAATTACTTATAAGTTATGTTAAACACATGGACTATACATGGGATCAATAAACTAGAGTACACAAATAGTATACATAAGTAAAATGATGATAATATAAAAAATATGCCATTATAACACCTTATATACACACATATATCCACCTTTTATAGGTCTTATGTACTTAGTATTAAGTTGAAATATTCTAGGGTAATCTTAAAAACCTTAAATATAAGGCTACATAAATTTTAAGTACACTTAAAGCTGTTATTTTCATTGTTTTATGTAAAAAACAAGAAATGTACTTTAAATCACTAAAAAGTTGATTATATGCTGTATAAATTTAATAAGATAAAAAATGTGCTTTGACAGATCAATTTGTCTTAATTAGGACTATTGATTTGGCTACTCAAATGCATAAAAATAACATTTTTCAAATTTGGTGTTTTTATGCCAGAAATGGCTTCTGTGTACTGTCCACATACTGATTGCATTTTTCCCGTGTGAATAGCTTCATTTTTAGCAAAGTTAGCTTTTTCACACTATAATTACCCCCCATTCTACACCCACTGTGGGGAAACACACTAAAATAGGTGAAAGGTACTTGTTTAGTGTCCTAGCTTAACTATAGATGCATTGACCCTCTTTATATGAACTAACTTCATTATTAACCTCATTCTTGGTGCTTTAATTCACTACCACGCTTAAATTTGCCTAAATTAATCAAGGATTTACGTGTTGTAGGTAGACTCTTACAGTTGCCTTGCTTTAAGCAGAATCTGAAGGAGTTAGATAAACCGAAGAAAACCCTGTCCTTATAAGTAAAATAATGGTTGTTAAAATAACTAAGTTCTCTAGTCTACTTGAATTGATTGAAATATATGAAACTCTGATTTATAAAAGCCTATTGAGAATCAGAAATTGCAGCTGTTGAAAAAGAAATACTGATGACAGCAATTAAGGTGTACCAGTGAAAGATCTGAAAAGATAGACTTATATGTTTTTATAAGATTTTATTTTTAATGAGATAACAATAAAATCAAGTCCCTAAGATGGATAACTTTACAATGATACCCTATATGTGATGAAAATATAATTGTTGTGTTCTATTTCAAAAGTGTTATAAAAAATATAAATGTTACAAGGGCATTATAATTTTATTTAATTTTGTTGAGTAATCATAAATATGAATGTGGTTGTTAATTATTTCAAAAAAGACCCTTCTAATCAAAACTAAAATTACAAAAAACATGTAAAAGACTAAGATTCCCCCTTTCTATCTGATTCTCCTACTCCAGACCTTTCCAACAATATCCTACATGCATAGGATCTACAATTAACTATTTATCTAATAAGCATAATAAATTCTAATCAAATTTTGCCACAATAGCCAAATTTTTCCACAGTCACAAAACTTTAATACAGTGTCCAAACTTTGGTACAGTGACCAAAATTTGGTACAGTGACAAAATTTGGCACAGTGACCAAACTATGGTCCAGTGACCAAACTTTAACACAGTGACCAGACTTTCCCATTGTGAGCAGATTTTGCCACAATGAGCTCTTTTTGCCATAATGAGCTAAATTTGCCACAGTGAGATAATTTTGCCACCATGACTAAACTTTGCCACCATGACAGAATTTTTCCAGTACACTTCACTTTTGCACCTGAAAATCACCAGAGCACACCGGAGAACGCCAGAGCACTGGAGCTTAGTGGCCATTCCATCAGCACACCATATCCACCAAAAATACTATAAGTCACTAAATCAAGTCAAACACTAAGAAAACAGTAAAATATGATAAAAAATCATCAGGACATGAAAGATAGAGAAAAATCTGGGCTATCCAAGGATAATAATCATCTTCCAAAATTCCAAATATCCAGTCATATAATCCAGAAATTTGCTGCTAATCTTCAAAAATAAACCTAAGTGGCTTACCCAGATGTGGAATGCCACATCCTCCCTCCAATATGGAATGTCCTCATTCGTATTCAATTTTTATTCATGATAAATTTGATTTCATCTATTTGTTGATATTCTTTGATAATGATGTGGGAAGAGATCCAAGAAACATCTTTTCTGAAATTTTATTATTGGTGATTTTCATTCATTTTCCTTTCGCTGATCTTCTATAAATTTAACTTTTTTTTTCTTCTTCTCTGGCTCTTGATATAAATCATAATAAAAAAATAATAATAATAAAAATAATTTTGTGATGATTTAACTACTGAGAGCAATGTTTTAATCCCTTCAGACTCTCATATAACAGTCTTCCATCTATGTCACAGCATGAGAGAGTGGATCTTTCTAATAGGTCCCCCCACTGAGCCAAATTCTGTGATTCCAATCTTGCCATAAGGTCCTCCAAGCTTCACACCATATAGCCTAACACTGAGGATCTTAAAAAAATCAATAATAATCCAACTACCACCTTTACTTCTAATTTCTTCATCAAAATTTCATCCATTGCTATTCAGAATCCTTTACAAATTACTTTAGCCAGGCTTCCAATATTTAATTTTAAGGTTTTAGACCATGTTAAAGCGCCACAAATTTCGCCTAATTAAACCATTATGCCTACTTAGCATCATTGTCTCCTAAAATTTTATCCTTCTAAAGCTTAACAGCACCTAAATCCAACAAATATTAAATATCCAGTTTAAAGTCTTGGTGGACAGTAATAAATTAAAAGATTGAATTGAGTTGACCAAATAGATTGACATTCCAGTTTTAAGTCTTGGTGGACCAAACATTTAATTGATTGCCAGTTTATAGTCTTAGTGGACTTAAGACCGTTTATGTGCATGAATTCTTCCTAATTAAGGCTTAGGCTTGACCAAAGATTGAATAATTTGTGTAATCCAGTTTAAAGCCCTGGTGGACCAAAATTTTGATTGATAGAAAATCCAGTTTAAGGTCATAGTGGACCAAAGAATGATAAACTTGCCATTTTAAAGTCATGGTGGACAAAACATTTACTGAACTAGCAGTTTGAGGTCATGGTGGACCAAACTTTTAATCGATACCAACTCCAATTTATATCCTAAACCTTTCTCCAAAAATATCCATAAAATCTTGAACGTGCTTGAAAATTAGCCAGTTTAAAGTCTTGGAGGACTAACAGCATATCTTGAAATAAATTCATAAACAGCCAGTTTAAAGTCCTAGAGGACTAAAAGATCCAATGAGGAACCAAATTCTTGAAATAAAATCGTAAAAAACTATCCAGTTTAAAGTCTTAGTGGACTAACAGATCCAATAAGGAACCAAATTTCTGGAATAAAATCATAAAAATATCAAGTTTAAAGTCTTAGTGGACTAACAGATACAATGAGGAACCGAATTCTGGAAATAAAATTGTAAAAACTTAAAGAAAGTGTTGAAAATTAGCCAGTTTAAAGTCTTAAAGACTAAACATTTTGATGTAGGATCCATTTTTTCTTAAGCTCCTCTTGACCCTTTTTCCTATATAAAATATACTATAAAAGAAATAAACCTTAAAAAATTTGAAAATTAAATTTAAAAAAAAATTATAATAATAATAATAAAAATAATTTTATGTTTATATATTTATTTTATCTATTTATTTATATATTTTTATTTTATTTTATTTAATTTTATTTAATTTTATTTATTAATTTAATTTTTTTAATTATGAAATTAATAAAAGGTTATAAAAGATTGTTATGAAATAAAATTTAAAATTTAATTGTAAAAAAATGAAAAACATATTCCTGATATAAAATTTATGAAATGTAAAATAAAATTTGAAAGATGCCCCCCGGCCAATTGATGAGCCGTACCCTCCACATCATAACCACAACCAAGTGCAACTTGATGTGGTTACACAATTTTGAGTAATCGAAAATACAAAATTAATAACTGAAAGTTTAGAAAAATAAATTTTATGATAATGATAACTGGGTGGGCTCCCTCCAATTGGTAAAAATGATTAGAGAGCACCAGTGAGCATCACCCTTAACAATTTTTTATAGTAATATAAAAATTAAAATGAAAGAAAAAATATTTCATTATATAAAAAAATCTAACCTAAAAGAAAGAACAAAAACAAAAATAAAAAAGTATCTTGAATCCGGAAGTGAGAGCATTGTCTCTTTGTACATTCCAGTTTATAGTCTTAGCAGACTTCCTATATATCAAAAACAAAGCCAGGATTCAACTAGAAACAGGGAAAAATCACTAAAAACCATTGTGGGGTAATTGTGTATAGAGCAGCCAGCCCATCAATTACCCCAAGCTTGCCAATATTTAATTCAGAAGGTTCCCCTGTGAACACTTCTACCAATAAAAATTTTATCAATCCAACATATATCTTCTCCATTATTTTTGTCGCTTTTAAGATTTTTAAGAATTTTTGAACGAATGTCTTCATAAATGTTGTAAAATTTTGTAATCCGTTTCGTCTCGCATACCATAGTAAAACGACAGTAATATTTTTAATAAGAAATAGTTTATCCTCATTCCGGAGTTATACTTGATAACAAATGATTTTTTTTGTTTAGTTTATCCTCATTGCGGAGTAAACTTCTGTCCTTGTAGTAACTCTAGGATAGAACCTCTTAACTTGATTGGCAGCTACCCTCTTTTTTAGTACCACTGCATCCAAGTCTTCTAAAACACATGAACTGCCAGATACTTGTTCCTTGACTTTATACGGTCCATTCCACCTATCTGCAAACATCTTTCCCCATTGGCTCTCCAAACTCCTATTATAAACCAAAACCATATCTCCAGTTTTCAAGGGTTTTCTAAGTCGATGTGCCAAATGCTCATCCCAATATCTTACTGACAGATTTTGGATCTTCATCATCCACGAATATTCCTTTTCTAAGTACTCTTCTTTCTTTTCTAGCTGCATCATTCTTGCACATAATAACTCTTCAGTAGCCTTGAATGTGTCCCAGTCAACTCCAAGATATGATTCAGCTTCCAAATCAACCGTTAAAACTGCTTTCTGTCCAAAAACAAGTTCATAGGGTGAAAATCAGGTTGTCCTTTTGGCAGTAATTCAATCAGCAAATAAAACTAAAGGTAAATAATGCCTCCACTTTTCAGCACTCAACCCACACATTTTGACTAAAGCATCCTTAATAACTTGATGCCCTCTTTCAACCATACCTTCAGCTTCAGGATAATAAAGGGTTTCTACCCTAAACTTTGACCCAAATTTTTATATAGCTTCTTTAAACTCTGTCTTAAACTCAGGACCTCCATTTACCGTTACCAAATTCATAACTCCATATCAATACACCCAATTTTTCAAAATAAATTCTGCCACTTTTTGGAAGTCAAATTAATAAGAGGTGCTGACTCTACCAAACCAGATAAATCATCTCTAGCTACAATTAATTATTTATACCGTCCCTCATTAATATGACCGGCATCCACGCTAACCCTTCCAAATAGAGTATTTTTGCTGGTAGAGTGTCCAGGTTTTTTTGGCCTTAAATAACTTCTTCTTTGACACTCTTCCCATGACTGAACCCACTGTTTAGCAGCCATCTTCATGCCTGGCCACAAAAATTGTTCAGTAATTCTTCTGGATGTTTCTCCAACCCCTTTATTCCCAAGATCTACATGCAGTTACTTTAAAATTAATTTTTGCCCTTTCTTTTGAGTTAAAACTACTTGAGAATTTGTATACCTCCTTTTCATTAATTGTTCACCAGATAAGTAAAATGTAGATGACTTCCTTTTAATAGCCACCCATTCATTGTCTCCACAATCTTCTTGCCTTTCTAAAGTCAATAAATATTTAACCAAAAACAAATAAAAACCAGTCTAACCCCAGATTTCATCTTGAAACTTGATTAATATAATATCAATGGGCACTTCTATATCACCAATATCACCTGCACATGAATGAGCCAATAAATGTTGGCCACAAATTTGTTTCTTAATTGAGCTATTTCGATTTTCTTCATCTGAACCTTTCAACCTCTTAGAAACTGAATTCAAAAATACCTCTTTCTCTTCTTCACCCTTTTTAACCAAATTTTCTAATTCTCCAACATATACACCCTTCCTTAACCTACTACTATCCCAAACTACCAATAAATCTTCATCTATATACACAACATCTTCTTCTACCTCTTTTTTACCAAATTTCTTCACACCAATTTCATCAATTTTATCAACATAAAAATAATTTTTCAGATTATCCTCTTGGTGGATGTCAACATCATAATTATTGAAACACAATAGTTCTGCCAGCATAACCTCATGGGGGAGGTATGGAAATTATTCAGCTCCTTTAGTGCTGGCTTTAATCATAGGTATATCTTCATCAAAATCTTCTGAGTATGAATCATCTTCAGTGGGTGGTCTTCTTGACAAACCATCCAGCATAGTAAAATTTTTACCAGGCTTATGAACTAAGTCAGAAGAAAAATGTTGAATGAATACTACCCATCTAGTCATAGGTGCATTTGGTAAACTTGGGGAATTAATCATGTGAATTAAAGATTTCACATCCACTTTCAATTCAAAGTGTTGGCCCCACAAATCATTTTAAAGTTTCTTTTAAATTTTTGCTACTCCACACAGTTCCAATTTTGGCTGAGAATGTATTGATTCAACTTTGGTGCATACCACAGATTCATACCTAGCTGGCCTAATGTAACCAGCTTTATCCATCTGAGACAAAACTGCCCCAGCAGTAACCTGACTTAAGTCAACTGCTAAATAATTCCTACCAGCATCATTTCCATATTCTAACTTTTGCAATACTAAATCCTTCCCACAACTTTCTTCAATCTCTCAAATGCCCTTTCACACTGTTCATCCCACTCCCAGTCTGAATCCTTTCTTGTCAACCTTCTAAATGGAGCTTTCAATGAAGAAAAGTCCTTGATAAACATTTGAACATAAGCACATATGCCTAAAAACCCCCTAACTTTGGTTGTATTCTTGGATCTTGGCCAGGACTGAATTTTATTCACTTTCTTCTTGGACATAATCCTACCCTCTCTACATACCACATGACCTAAAAATATCTAAAGCTGGCACACAACATGAAAATTTTGAACCCGAAATAGTTAAACCAGCTTCTTCAATTCTAAAAAAGATCCTCTCTAAAGTTATTGCATACTCCCAGATGAATTTTTGTATCCCTGGGTTCTCCTCCAACACTTCATTATCGTAATCTGTTGAAGGTCCTTTAATTCCTCCATTGTCAATAAAGATTCCAGAATATTGAGGAATTTCATCTTGAAGAATCCAAGCCATCTGAGCTTGATAAACGGCAACTGAATTTGTTGCTCCTTGAGGTAATCTTGTCAATTGTAATTGTCCTAGCAGTGTTTCAAAAGTAGTGAGAGGCCTAGAGTCTGGATGCAACTCTCTCTCATCATATCCCCCCATAATATCTCCTAAACCATAACACACTCTCTCAGAAAACTCTTCCACAAACTCCTCAGTAATAGGTCTTATACTAGCATCCCTTATTGTAACCCTATTTAATTCCCTGAGATCATTAACTACTCTAAGTTTGCCATCTGGTTTCTTGATACAAAATACCGGACTAGAATAACTTGATGACAATTTCTCATACAGTCCAGTGCAAATCTGTTCTCTGACAACTTTGATATAAGCTTCTTTTAATGCAGCCGGAATCGGGATTAGTTTTTGCTGCCATGGTTCATGACATACTACAATAATCTTGTAAGGCTCCCCATAGGAATGCTTCAACACACCCCTCTCCTCTTCTACAAAAGTAATGGACTTCTCTCGCTTGACCATCACATCCAACAACAACTTCTTCTCTTCTCCAGACAACCAGCCATAAGGTACAAAATTAACAACAGCTAATCTATCAAAAGTGATTTTTGATGTTTCTGAAAATTTGGGTGGATTATTCACCAAGGGACATTCATAAGGATCTCTTGATAGCCTAGGTCTTCTCAAAGGTGGATTTGATTCAGAAGTTAGCAGTTCATTAATTGGTCAGATTTTATTTTCTGCCTTCACATCTACATAAACTTGAGGTAAAATATTAATTTTTCTATTGCCATTAAAAATTTCATCAAAGGAATTCACTTCATCATCAGAATCAGAATCAATATAAGTAGAAAAATATTTTATTTAATTTTTAAATTTATCTCTTTTCTCTTTTCCCTCATCTAGTTTATCAAAATATTTTCCAACACCTTTAATTCTCTTATCCATCATAAAATCACCAGTAAAAAAAGTTGGCAGTTTATCCTCTTGCTGGAGGACCGGAATCAAATTATCATATAAATTATTTTTTTGTGTTTTAATTATACTAAGATTTTTTATAAAATTTTGATGAAATAATTTCAGTTTACCCTCTTGCTGGATGTCAGAAAATAAACAATTCCAATTTTTATTCAACATAATATTTCCCATCTTCCCTCTTGATCCATTCTTGAATGTGATTGAAAAACTTGACAGAGAAGCGAGACAAGCCAAAAATTTGAAGACATAATAACAATTTAATGTATTATTAACAGAAAATAATTGAGAATCCACTTGAATTATCTCCAAGTGAGCTGACCAATTACAATCTGGGAACTCATCCTGGGGAGAGATTGCAACATTAGAGTGATCAGCCCCAGCTACCCCAAAAAATGAGGGTTTCCGAAATTCCCCTTTAAACATAATTCACCAGAAGCCGTCTGTTTAATACGCTGCTTCCTGATGAAAGTACAACACTGAAACAGAGTAGCGATCCCTGGCCATGTCACCCAACCTTCATCTCCAGGAGGTGCCAACTGCATATATAACCTCCTCATATCTTCACCAGTAATCTCCAAGCTAATACCCTTGCCAGACTGATAGCTAATCCAGGCCTCAAAATCCATTAAAAAAGGACCACCAAGAACAGTTTTAACTGCCCCTCTGGCCACATAAAAGTGAACCTTACCAATAGATCCACCAATACCTAATTTGAGATGCTCAGCCCTACCCATCAGCTCTTTTGCATGCCCTCCAATACCTCTGAGGTTTCACCCAGTACCAGTTCTAATTGGCAAGCCTATAATTGTTGCTTACTCTAAATAAATCAAATTAATTTGAGACCCTGAATTGACCAAGGCCTTTACCTCTTTACCATTAAGAATTACCACCAGGTAACCCATGGGAGCAGAAAAATGTGTTTAAACATCCTCCCCAAGCTTCTCAGAATTCTCACAAATATATTCCACCTCTCCAGCAGAAACCCATAGCCTTGTCAGATGCTTCTTCTGCTTCTTTGCAAGTGCCAGACTAATAGTGAAAAGCTCCTCCAAAGATTACGGAATCTGAAGTTGATTCACCCTATTTAAAACATTGTCCATTACATTCTCTTGACCGGATACTACTGGCCATTTGTACTGGAATTTAGATTTAATTACCTTGGCCTTGGGCACCTCTTGAGGACCAACATTTCCATCTTCACCCCCCATAATAACATCTTCACTACTGATAAACCTAGCTCCATCACAAGTTTCTTTCTCTAATCCTGATCCATTGCTAGTCCTTCTTACTCCCTCTATTGGGATGGGACCGCTAAAACTTGGTCTGGTTAGTGACGCCAAAGGTACCTCCTCCTCAGAATCCAAATCATCTTCTGGAATAGGCTCACCATTTAAATCAAACTTTCCATAACTAGGAGGCCCTATATCAGCCATTCCCTTCTGCATTCTATAAATTTTGTCCTTAGAGTAAGGTCTCAACTTGTTAATTGCCTTGCCAGGTTTATCCTTTAGTTGGCTCTGAATGCTACTTTTAGCTTTAGTAGCAGCTGCTCTTCTAGAAGCATCAAAATCATATTTGCCAGCCATGCAGTTACCCTCCACTCTAGCCACCAAAAGAAGTTGAAAATGTGGCCTTACTGACCTCATTTTTTTACCTTTATCAACTTAACCACCGCTTTTACCATCACCATTTTTGCCACCCTTGGCATTATCATCATCATCCTTCAATTCTTCAAACCAGGCTCTTCTTTCAGCTTCCATATTCCTTCTAACCAAATCAGAAGGTGCTTGTCCATTGCTGGGCTTGATGAATAATCAATCAGGAAATTTATAAACTTTATTATCAAATAACACTCTCCCAGAATCCAAGTCTTTATCAAGAGTAAAACATACTCCAGCTCTGTGCCCCCTCCTTTTACAATAGGAGCACACCTTTGGCTAATCATAGCCACCTCCAAATCCATTTCCACCATTACCATTCCCATTCCTGCCATTGCCAGAGAAGCAGTTACCATTTCCATTGCCATTAAAATTTCAACGTTCATATCCCCTTGATTGATAAGAAGTAGACGTTGACAAAGAAGCAATTGGGGCCTTAATGGCCTTCTGAGTCTCTTGGACAAAAATCTTTAATTTATTTGTTAAATTGACCAAACAATTGACCATCTTGTTGTCCACATTGCCCTCAACTTTTGCCACCAGTAGTCCCACTTGAGCCTTCTTGGCTTCTTGAGCTTTGAACATGATATCATTATTTTCAGCTAAAACTTCACTAACCTTACTGACATACTGAGTGCAAGACTCCTGATACTTGTCCAATGCCATTAATTTAAGATGGGCTTGAATGTTTTCTTTGATGACCTCTAAAGCCAGAAGTTTTTTTTCGCCATTGGGTAGTTCCTTCATTAAATTCTTTCTTGAGAGATCCTTCAAGACATCCATTAAAATATCCCTGCTGCAAGCTGACCAATAAAGATCCTTAGCTTGATTTTCATACACTAATTCCTCCACCAGAATAAGATATTCGACCACTTCATCAAATTGAACACATAGCTTCCTAAAGTCAGCCATGGAAGATACACCATTCTTTGCCTTCCAATCACCAACAATTTTATTAAGATCCAGCAAAGTAAATCTAACTCCCCATCTATCAACCATAGCTTTAGACAGCTTCAACCAATCCTTATCCTTGAAAGCCTGCATAGAAATTACTTCTTTCTCCACCTCCATATCAGAAATAAAAAATCTAACCTGCTTCACCATATCCTCATGAGAAGCACCATAAACAGCAGCAGTCTCATACCTGCTAATAAAACATTTAACCTCCTCCCCATCAAGCTTTAATCATCCCAAGAAACAATCCTGACTGAAGGAATAAGAGGAAGAGAAGAACCAGAAGCAGCAGCAGAAGACATCCCAATAAAGTAAGAAAGTGTTTAAACCGTTGAAAATAAGCAAGCCTCTTGCAGGCTAATAAAATAAAATCGATTAGAGTTCCAAAGAATAAGCCTCTTTCAGGCTAAGAAAGTCCTAGAAAAAGCTAGAGATTTTGAATCCCATGTTGCACACCAAATATGTAGGTAGACTCTAACATTTACCTTGCTGTAAGCAGAATCCGAAGAAGTTGGATAAACCGAAAAAAACCCTGTCCTTCTAAGTAAAATAAGGGTTGTTAAAATAACTACGTTCTATAGCCTACTTGAATTGATTGAAATATATGAAACTCTGATTTTTAAATGCTTATTGAGATTTAGAAATAGCAGCTGTTGAAAAAGAAATACTGATGACAACAATTAAGGTGTACCAGTAAAAGATATGAAAAGATAAACTTATATGTTTTTATAAGATTTTATTTTTAATGAGATGACAATAAAAACAAGTCCCTAAGATGGATACCTTTACAATGATACCCTATATGTGATGAAAATATAATTGTTGTGTTGTATTTCAAAAGTGTTATGAAAAATATAAATGTTATAAGGGTATTATAATTTTATTTAATTTTGTTGAGTAATCATAAATATGAATGTGGTTTTTAATTATTTCAAAAAGACCCTTCTAATCAAAACTAAAATTACAAAAAACATGTAGAAGACCAAGACTCCCCCTCTCTATCTGATTCTCCTACTCCAGACCTTTCCAACAATATCCTACATGCATTGGATCTACAATAAACTATTGATCTAATAAGCATCAAGAATTCTAACCAGATTTTGCCACAATAGCCAAATTTTCCCACAGTAACCAAAATTTAATACAGTGTCCAAACTTTGGTACAGTGACCAAACTTTGGTACAGTGTGTCACCGGACGACCTACGCACAAGGTCGAGGATGTTCCTGAAAGTGAGATGAGGGATTTAGAAACTTCTTCGAAGCACAGAGGAATGATTTGAGGAAATGATTCGAAGGTCACTCGAATTAATCGCTACAGGTTCGAGGTTCGTTCGAGAAGAATTATAGACTAGTTTCAATGGTAATAGTAATTCTTAAAATCTCACGAAGGGTTGGAAACTCAATAATCAAAGATTTAGGATTTAGAAATGAATATTGAGAAAATAAAAGAAAGATACAATAACAATGATTTTAACTTTAAAGATTTACCACTATTAATGTAAATACGATTTTATAATTTAATTCTAGGGAATATCGAACCAAATACCCAACCCCTTTTATATCCTTTGTTCCTCCTCGCATTGACCTCCCTTCCATCACACCATTCCCATTCCATTGACCATTACTAACATACACTTAGACCCTCTTCGCTAAATATCCATCCATGCTCAATTTACCCCTTTTTAATTAATTAACAAAACTTTAATGAAAACTACTACTGTACTATTTTGTTAATCCTAGCGCTGTGCGTCGCTTATTGAAAAGGACTAAGGTACCCTATTGGGAGATTGACTAATTTAGATTTAGAGTTTAGGCTAGCGCAGTTAAATAGTAAGTACACAAAGGAAAATCACAGTTGCTATGGAGAATTGCTTTCTGCGCTTCGAGTATAGATTTAGGACTCAATATTATTGATTTAATGAGCTGATTTCGCCTCGAGTGTCACGTGGCGCGTGACAGATGCCCGGGTATAAAAATTGTGAACTCCGTTGAGCTGGAGCCATCTTCCCACACTAGTTTCCCTTCTTCTAATAATTTTTTCCTCACTTCTTAATTACTCTTTTTTATAATGAACTGCCCCACTTCCACACCTACGCCTCCACACCCTAAAGTGGATGGGGGAATGATCACGCGACAGTTTTCACAAACTTTCACGGCTTGTGAAAGCATGGAGTATTTCTGTGTCGAAAGTACGGCAACTCGAGGCCCTCGCCAGAAATGCAAGTTTTGCCGTTGGCGACAAGTGGCGTGTGATGCGTTGACAAAGAACGCAGAAATCGAAAGCGATTTACCAAGACTAAGTTTTGGGTAATTCCTAAAACCAAAGAGGTGGTCGAAGACATTTGGGATGTCTTGATTGAAGATGAACAATCGGTGGGGGAAAATGATAAGGAATTAAACAATGAGATCTCAACCTGGGTAACCCAGGCCACGAGTTCAAAGCGAGGTGTCGAGGAAGAGGTCTACGAGTTGGTGGAGGAATATGAAGATGAAGTCCCTGTTCCAGGGCGGGCACCCAAGAAACGATGGGTGGTCATCGAGGAAGACGAGGAAGAGAGAGAGGTAGAGGTGGAAGTGGCGCCAAGGTTATTTTTAGAGCCTGACCCCATCTTCGAGGTAAGTTTTAATTGTTTATTTTAAGGATGAAGTTACTGATGAGTTTTGTTTTAGACATCGAATAACCTTGAAGAGCCGATTGGGGAGCCTGCGCCGATTATACCAACTGAGGCAAACCCTCCGGCCACGGAAGTAGTTGAAGAGCCTGAAGACACCCTGGACCAGGTGTGGTCGAAGAAACCTCGTCAAGGTCGACGAGTAAGGTTCAGAGAAGAATTATGTGGGGAGGTCGACACAATTATCGACGCTGCTTCCTTCGACGTGGCAGAGGAGCTCTTGGAGATGGGAGAGGTGGTTCCAGTAGGAGAGGAGGAGGTATTTGAGAAATGCAGGAAGGAGATAAGGGTAGTTTTGGAGAAAATGAAAAGATTGGTTCGAGAGAAATTAAAAGAAAAGATTTGAAATGAAAAGGAGATGTAAAGAAGTAGAAAAAAAAAATTGTATTTTAGTTTTATTTTATTTTATTTTTTTATTGTAGGTGAATGTTATTAATTTTATAAGATTCGGGAGAGAGAGAAAAAGAAAAAAGAAGTTTAAAATAAAAAATTTTAGAATTTGAAAGAAGAAATTTAAAGAAAGAAAAAAGGTTGTTTAATTGAAGGAAGTTTTAATGTTTTTAAAAGGAAATTTTTATGTAAGAAAAGAGAGAGAAAAAAAACAGTTTTGTGATTGAGATGAGTTTGTTAAATTGAGGATTTAATGAAAGAAAAATATATATATATATATATATATATATATATATATTTTTTAAAGAAATTTTAGTTGAAAAGAGAGGAAGAAGAAAGAAAAGAAAAAAACAGAATTTAGAATTTAAGAGAATTTGAAAAGAAGAATTATTTGTTTCAAAGAATTATTATAGGGAGATTTAGAGGTTGAAGTTACGTTCGAGGAAATGGTCGTGTTGTACAAGATTTGATGATTCGAAGGAAAGAAAGTTTTTTAAAGAGAGAATGAATTTTTGGAAGAGAAATTTTTGAAGAGAATTTTAAATTTAAGAAAAGAATGTATTTAAAGAATTGAAAAAGAAAAGAAAGAAAATATTTAGAGAGATTTAAGAGTTTTTTATTTTATTTTATTATATATGTTTATTCTATTTATTTTATTTTATTTTATTTTATTATTTATATTTATTTATTTTATTTTATTTTATTTTAATTTTAATTTTGATTTTATTTTTAGTTGGTTTTGGAGGAAATTTTATAGAAGGAGAAGAAAGAAAAAAGAAGAGAGAAAAAAGAAAACAAGGCTAAGAAATTTAAGAGGTGTTTTTAGATTTTAAAGAAAGAAAGAAAAAGAAAAGAAAATTTTAAAATAAAGAAATTTTTTAAGGTTTTGGTTTTAAAGGATATTTCAAATGAAAAGATTTTAGGAGTTCAGGAGCGTTAGAAATATTGATGGCTGGTTCCCAGGATGTTTTTTCTGAGTCATTGAGGAAGCCTTCCCATTCCACGAGGTATTGAAGTTTCCCCTTGCATATTCTTGAATCAAGGATACGACTTACTTCCCACTCTAGATGATCTTCTACTTCGACCGGTTCCGGAGGGGGTTGGTTCTTGCCCAGGTATATTTCTCGAGCCAGTTCCAGGAGAGATACATGGAAAACAGGGTGAATCACCTGCCATTTAGGAGGTAACATGAGTCGAAATGCAGTTTTAGAGACTTCAGAGTCAATTTTGAATGGTCCCAAGCGCTTTTCAGCCAGTTTCTTTGATGGTCTTGTTGTTCGAATGTTTCGTGCGTTGAGCCATACTTTGTCGCCTGGTTTAAAGGAAGGAGCAGATTGTCGATGTTTGTTGGCCTGTTCCTTTTATCTTCGAATCGCTGATTCCAAATTTGTTTTAAGTTCTTCTTGGAGTTGTGATATAGTTCGAAGATAATGTTCCTCAGGATGATTAGTTCCTACATGGATTGAGTTGAATCGAGGATGTTGTCCATAAATGGTTTCGAAGGGAGATTGACGTGTCGAAGAATGAGTCGAGTTATTATAAGCAAATTCGGCCAATGGTAACCATGTGGTCCAATCGTCTTGTTGGTAACTGACATACATTCGAAGATATTGTTTGAGGATTTGGTTAACTCTTTCTGTTTGACCATCAGTTTCAGGGTGATAGGCCGTGGAGAGGTTCCTCGTGATATTGAGTTTTCAACACAGTTGGGTCCAGAATGTGGATACAAACAATGAGCCTCTATCTGAAATAATATCATTCGGTAAGCCGTGTTTAGAAAATACATATTCTAGAAACAATTTTGACAAATCTTCTGCTGTAGCAGTAGTAGTGGTTTTAATAAAAATAGACATCTTTGAAAATATATCTACTATTACTAATATAGCATCAAAATCATTAGAAATAGGAAGTTGAGAAATGAAATCCATCGATAAAGATTCCCAAGGTTTAGAGGGAATAGGAAGTGGTTGAAGCAACCCATGCTTCCGGTGATGGGGAGCCTTATTCCTATTACATTCGTAATAAGCTTTTATATAGGCCTTTATTTCCCTGGTGATACCTGGCCAGAAGAAATCCCTCGCTATTAACTGGTAGGTTTTATCAACCCCAAAATGACCAGCTAATGGAGAATCATGTCGACTGTTGAGAATCCATAATTTTATCTCATTGTTGTCAGGTATGACTACTCTACATTCGAAGACTAATAGACCTGATTCAATACTAAATCTTTTGGCCCCTTGCTTTGAGAGTATTTTGTCTTTTAACCCTAAACAATATTCGTCCTTCGACTGAGCTTCGAGGATGTTGGATAGTGGATTTCAAAAAGATTGAATTGTCATCCAATTAAGTTGATGAGTCGTTAACATTGATTTGTTGAAGATTGATTGCACATTTTCTGGGTTCTTGTCAGCAAATGCGTCCCCCCGCTGTGGGTAAACATCGTCCCGACGTGACAAGATATCTGGGACAATGCAGTTTTTTCCTGGGCGATAGGAAATAGAGAAAGAAAATTCAGACAAAAATTCAGCCCACCTGGCTTGACGCCTGTTTAACACATTAGAAGACATGAAGTATTTCAAAGCATTATGATCTGTTAAGATTTGAAAAGGACTATCTAGGCTGAGAAGAAAAGAACGCCATTTTTTAAGACAATGGATAATAGCTAAAAGCTCTTTGTCATGAATTTCATAATTTAATACTGCGGCTATGAGTTTGCGTGACTCAAAAGCAACAGGATGAAACAAATTTGTTTCAGGGTTTAATTGGGAGATGACCCCTGCAAAAGCATAATCGCTCGCATCTGTCTCAACTACTGTTGAGGCAGAAGGATCAAAATGTCAAAGAATTGGGGCTGTGGTGAACGCCGTATTTAGTGCTGTAGAAGTAAAAACAAAAGGAATGTCTTTTCTAAGAAGAGAAGTAAGATTGGAAATAGTTTTAGAGTAATCTTTAATAAATCTTCTATAGAAGTTTGCAAAACCCAAAAATCCTTGGAGAGACTTAATGTTTTTGGTCTCAGGCCATTCCAGGATTTTCTGGACTTTTTTGTCATCCATGACTAAACCGTCAGTGGAAAACGTAAAACCCAAAAAATCAATTGATTTGAGGTGGAATTCGCATTTATTATGCTTGGCGTAGAGACCATGATCTCGAAGACGATTTAGGACCTGTCAAACATGATGAATATGTTCATCTAGTGTTTTCGAGAATATTAAAATATCATCTAAATAGACGACTACAAATTTTTCAACAACATCTTGAAAGATATCATTAACAAAAGTTTGAAAAGTTGAAGGTGCGTTACATAATCCAAAAGGCATAAATAAATATTCAAAACTACCAAATCTAGTGCGCATTGCAGTCAGTGGTTCATGACCTTCCGCAATGCAAATCAGATTGTAAGCGCCTCTAAGATCAATTTTAGAAAAGAAATTAGCACCATTGAAAAGGGTAAGAAGTAATGACATAGGAGGAACAGGATATGCATTCTTCTTCGTGACTGTGTTGAGCTTTCTACAGTCAACACACAACCTAAGACTACCGTCCTTCTTTTTTACAAAGAGGACAGGGGAGCCGGTTGGAGATTTACTGGCTCTGATGAAACCTTTGGCTACATTCTCTGAAATGAAGTCTCAAAGAACTTGAGATTTGTCCTTCGATAAAGAATAGACAGGACCTGCCGGAGGTACTGGGCCTATTAACTCTATTTGATGGTCGTAGGGTCGATGAGGTGGTAACTTATCAGCCTTGCGGATTGAGAAAACATCGAGAAAATTGTGGTAGATCTCCGGTAGAGTTGATTTAATGGCTTCAACGTTGATTTGTTTGTCCTCTTCATCTTCGAGAGAATATGAAGAGGGGATACCTGTATTGAGAGAGCAGAATTCAATTACTTCGAGGCAATTTAAATACTCTTTGAGTGAAGTCATCGAGCTAGAAGTGTTAGCCAATTTCTCATTTAGAGAAGGATCAGATGCTTGCAAGTCATCTTGCAGAGACTTGTCCTCTAGCAGGACGTTGTCAGGTGGGTTGTTTAACTCCCTATTGACCTGCATTGAAGAATCAGAAATATACTTAGATCGTGGGGTGATCAATCCCCTAGTCCAATCAATTTTGGGATTCCAATGCGTTAAAAAGTCTTGGCCAAGAATGGTATCATCCATCCTTGTTGCATCCAAGACTTATAATTCCCACTCGAAGGGGGGGAAGTTCGGAAAGTTGAAAACCCATAAAACTTTCTTACTTACCCAATATTTGGGTTCCTCTGATTCGACCAAATAGATTGGAGTTTGATCGATATCTGTAAATGTTAGTTGAAGCTTCTCGGCAAAAGATAAACTAACAAAAGAAATTGAAGCTCCAGAGTCTATAAGACAACTGAAGGGGATATCCTCCTTAAAAAGAATGAATCTCAAGCGGTTTAAGGCAACTCCAGTCCTTAAGACATGGAGGTTCTGTGCACTGGGAGAGATAAGATAGTTTGCTTTGCACACAAGTAAACTATCTACTAGTTTTTTGACTTTGAACTAGTACCTTCTCTTTCCTTAAACTTTACACAGTCTTCCAACTTGTGCTTACCCCCACAATACATACATAACCCATTATCTGCTCGTCTCTTCCTCTCAGCTTCTTTAAGTTGCCCTTTAGGATCCAGTACTTTGCTGATATCGCCTGGGGTCGAGCCTTTTGGTTGAGGTTCATCCTTTCCCTTATTGGGTTTGGATTGAGTCAAGGAGGATTGATTTGGTCGTGGCTGTGAAGAAGGTCGTGATTTAAAATTTAGGCCTTGAGATTTGTTGGCATATCGACGATGTTGAAGTCGTCCTTGATAAACGCCGTCAAGTTCGAGGGTTCGATCCATTAAATCCGTTAAAGTAGTCATCTTCTGACCGTGAAGATTTAATGGATCCAGAATCCTCGAAGGAAGTCCTTTCTTGAAATGATACTTAAGGGCAGCATCATTCCAACCTACTCGAGTTTGAAGTGCTCTGAAGTTCAAGATATATTCAGAGGCTTTACCATTATCACTCATGCAAAGAAAATCAAGTTCAATTTCTGCGTTGTCCGTTTCATTAGGGTCCCCAAACAAGGTAAAAAGTTGGTCTTCGAACTTTTCCCAATTATTGATAAGTAAGTGGGTTTCTGTTGAAGAAAGCATGAGTAGATAAGGTTCAAACCATCTTGCTTCTTTCCCGGCTAGGAATGAAGAAGCGTAAACAACCTTTGATCGGTCGCTGTTAAAGGTTCAAGGGTCATTATAGAACAGTAGCTTGCAGGTTTGCAAGAAGGGTCGCAATCTGTCGGGGTGATCTCCGTCGAATTTGTCATGAGATTTCATAGAAGGAGTTTTGAACTTAGATCCCTCTGAAGATGTTGGATTTGAAAGGGTTTTCATGAAAAGTCTCATGAAATCTTCCAGAGAGTTAGATGGTCCAGGTTCTGAGGATTGGCCAGAAGGGTGATTGGCAGGGGCAGATGGTGCCTCGTGCATTGTATCCTCTCCTTCTTCTTCATCACTAGAATCCTCAAAATCTTGTGGGATGTCTTCTACAGATTGAACTGAATTTTGCAGTTCCCTAAGGTCGAGTGGTTCCAAAGAGTGAGTGCGGGAAACAGACCTTGTGGCTGTCGGCCTGCCTCTAGCGTGAGCTCTAGTAGTAGTGCCCGTAGGAGGAGTGCATTGAACAGGTGCCATTTAAATTTTAGAAACACCTAAAAGGACGTAGTAGTGCAAAGAATGAGAACTACGGAGAATTAAATTATACTGTCACCGGACGACCTACGCACAAGTTTGAGGATGTTCCTGAAAGTGAGATGAGGGATTTAGAAAATTCTTCGAAGCACAGAGGAATGATTTGAAGAAATGATTCGAAGGTCACTCGAAGTAATCGCTACAGGTTCGAGGTTCGTTCGAGAAGAATTATAGACTAGTTTCAATGGTAATAGTAATTCTTAAAATCTCACGAAGGGTTGGAAACTCAATAATCAAAGATTTAGGATTTAGAAATGAATATTGAGAAAATAAGAGAAAGATACAATAACAATGATTTTAACTTTAAAGATTTACCACTATTAATGTAAATACGATTTTATAATTTAATTCTAAGGAATATCGAACCAAATACCTAACCCCTTTTATATCCTTTGTTCCTCCTCGCATTGACCTCCCTTCCATCGCACCATTCCCATTCCATTGACCATTACTAACATACACTTAGACCCTCTTCGCTAAATATCCATCCATGCTCAATTTACCCCTTTTTAATTAATTAACAAAACTTTAATGAAAACTACTACTGTACTATTTCGTTAATCCTAGCGCTGTGCGTCGCTTATTGAAAAGGACTAAGGTACCCTATTGGGAGATTGACTAATTTAGATTTAGAGTTTAGGCTAGCGCAGTTAAATAGTAAGTACACAAAGGAAAATCGCAGTTGCTATGGAGAATTGCTTTCTGCGCTTCAAGTATAGATTTAAGACTCGATATTATTGATTTAATTAGCTGATTTTGCCTCGAGTGTCACGTGGCGCGTGACACAGTGACAAAACTATGGTCCAGTGACCAGACTTTCCCATTGTGAGAAAATTTTGCCAAAATGAGCTCTTTTTTCCATAATGAGCTAATTTGGCCAGAGTGATCTAAATTTGTCACAGTGAGATAATTTTGCCGCAATGACAAACTTTGCGACAATGACAGAATTTTTTTAGTACACTTTGCTTTTGCACTGGAAAATCACCAGAGCAAACTGGAGAACACCAGAGCACACAAGAGCACTAGAGCTCAGTTGCCATTCCATTGGCACACCATATCCACCAAAAATATAATAAGTCACTAAATCAAGTAAAACACTAAGAAAACAGTAAAATAAGATAAAAAATCATCAAAGCATATAGGATAGAGAAAAATATGGGTTATCCGATGATAATAATTGTCAGCCTAGATATTTTTAGGACTGATTATTTATTATACTTAAAATAAGATAAACTTAAGTACATTAAGCTTATATGATAAAATAAGGTTAAAACAATAATATATATGATTATATTACATATATATATAATTATTACTCTATTATAAAAATTATAGTAGTTTAAATAGCTTATCCATATCCTAAAAATACTTATTAAGGTTTTAATGGAGTCATAATATATTTATCTTAAGTGATATTAAGTAATTATTGACATACATAAGCTTATATGTATACATAAATCTCATATTCAGTGAAATATGCAGTATATTCTGTATATTTAGTTCTATAAGTGGGTTTTAGCCTCTTAATAGCCTATAACCTTTGTTTTTCTGCTTATTTTAGGTCATATGGACATATTCAATGGACTCACAACGCCTACAGAAGCATAGACATCTATTTCAGGCGCATACACTCCGTTTGGACAACTTAATCTGCTTCCTTGGATGGATATTCACGGATTTATAGGTTGGGAGGTCATTGCTGGGTTAATATGAATTCTTTGGGATTTTATTGGGGGATTTTAAATTTCATTTTCTTCCTTTATATGCTTTGGGTTTCATTATATCCTCTTTGGATGAGTTATTTTACCTGTTTCTTTATGGTATCTGCTTTTATCAGGATTTTCTATTTATGGTGTAGGTCTGTGTTATCATTAATTGTGATGGAGGGTCCTTACTGGAGGTCTGGGTATTGAATCTGCTTGAAGTGGACACCATGGGAAGGTGATGGGCCCTCACAGTTCTGTAATTTCCAGGGATAGCAGTGACATCATCTGGATTGAATGTCTGTGCACTCCAGTGGATTTTGGTATAAGTAAGGGAGGATTTTGACAGTTATTGGACATCACTTACTTACTACAATTCAAATAAACACTATAACACAATTTTTATCATTTATAAATAAATTTTAAAGAGTTTATAAATTGATATTATCTTTATATACGCTATAATTATATTATATTAATCTATTTTCCACCACTAGCAAGCATTTAAATCCAAGTATTGTGAGTTTTATTTGAGTATAACTACTTTGTTAGACTTCCCCTGAGGTTTAATCACTAAATCATCTATTAATAAGTAGTAGGACCATAAATAAATACAATTAAATCATACTTATATACTAGATACACTGACAATTGGGGGTCTTTCCTTAGTTTTGTTACTTATTATTTAGTATAAGCCTTGGGACATGATTTTTACTTTATTATAGCTCAAAAAAAACCTAATATTTGGTTATGCTGCACATTAGTGGGTAATCATCACTCAGTGATTTTGGAAAAGAACTCTTATAATAATTTTACTAATTTTTTATAATAAAAATTAGGAATTTACAGTAGTAACTGTACCCAATTTAAATCCAATTTCACTTGGTATTTGGTCTCCAATATAACACCCAATTAAAATGGTATTTGTTTGAAGCTTGGTAAGCTATTAATTCACCCTTATAAATGTCTAGTTAAACTTATTATTTTATTTTTAACAGATTTTTTCAAATTTTTCTTACATTTTATTTAAATAAATAAAGATTTAAATTCAGGGTGAGCTTCAGAGTTTTTTTTTATTAGTAATAAAGTTGCTAATACTTTTAATCTACTAATTCCAATAGGTTTTCCTTTCTGTAGACCTGAAATATTGTTATTCTTATCAATATGAGTGCTCCCCAGGACAATGTAAGTGAAAATCCTGCTTATTATACCAGGTCTAAAGCTAAAAAAAACATTGCTCCAGGACATAACCATGGAGTGTCAGTCATACCCTCAGGCAGAGCAAATGAGTATAGAGGAAAAATACGCCCTCTTAAAAAAATACTTAAAAAGAGACACCTTAATAAAGAAAAGGGAGTTGAGTATCTATTAAGATTTAAAAATAAATAAAGTGAATATGACCAGTGGATTCCACAAAATGAAATCTCTGATCTTAAAAATCTCTTGAAAAAATTTAAATCAAAATAATACTGTTTATTCAGTATATGTATTATAGAAAATTTAAAAAATTTTCTATCACTCCTTACTTTTATTTAAAATGTCTTAAACTTTTTTTAGTGTTTTTTTTTAGGTGAGGGAGTGTCAGCCTAGATATTTCTAGGACTGAGGTTTTATTATACCTAAAATAAGATAACCTTAAGTAAATTAAGCTTATATCTTAAAAATAAGGTTAAAATAATAATATATATGATTATATTACATATATATATAATTATTACTCTATTATATAAATTATAGTAGTTTAAATAGCTTATCCATAGCCTAATATTAGTTATTAAGGTGTTAATGGAGTCATAATATATTCATGTTAAGTGATATTAAGTAATCATTGACATACATAAGCTTATATGTATACATAAATCTCATATTTAGTGAAATATGCAGTATATTATGTATATTTAGGTCTATAAGTGGGTTTTAGCCTCTTAATAGCCTATAATCTTTGTTTTTCTGCTTATTTTAGGTCATATTGACGTATTCAGTGGACTCACAACGCCCAAAGAAGTATAGACATCTTTTTCAGTCGCATACACTCGGTTTGGACAACCTAATCTGCTTCCTTGGATGGATATTCACAGATTTATGGGTTGGGAGGTCATTTCTGGGTTAATATGGGTGCTTGGGGATGTTATTGGGGGCTTGTACATTTCATTTGTTTCCTTTATATTCTTTGGGTTTCATTTTATTCTCCTTGGATGAGTTGTTTTACCTGTTTCATTATGGTATCCGCTTTTATCTAGAGTTTCTATTTATGGTATGGGTCTGTGTGTCACGAGCCAAGTGACACTCGAGGCAAAAGTAGCTCATTAAATAAATAAAATAGAATTCTAAATCCATACTCAAAGTGCAGAAAGAAATTCTACATAGCAACTGCAACTTTCCTTTGTGTACTCACTATTCAACCGCGCTAGTCTAAACTCAAAATCTAAATTAGTCAATCTCTCAATAGTGTGTCTCAGTCTTTTCCACAATAAGCGACGCACAGAGAAATAGTCAATGTAATGGTGCACTAAAAGGTTTATTAAATGTCTGTGAATTATTAAAAGGAGTAGTGAGCATGGACGGAATGGATAGTGGAGGATTAAAGGGTTAACGAATGTTAGTGAGGAGGGTCCAGGTGTTTTGGATGTATTTTTTAATGGTCTGTGGTGTGCGGAATAGTGGATGGGTATGAGGTCAATGCAACGAGGAGTGAAGGATATAAAAGGGGTTGGGTTTTTGGTTTGACATTCTTTAGAATTAAATTATAAAGCGTATATATAGTTAATAGTGGTAAAACTTTAGGTTAAATCATTATTATTGTATCTTTCCTTATTTTCTCAGTAATCATTTCTAAATCCTAAATCTTTGATTATTGAGTTTCCAACCCTTTGTGAGATTTTAAGAATTTTAACATTACCTTTAAATTATATTAGAATTCTTCTCAAACATATCTCAAAGCAGTAGCTCTTCCTTCAAGTCATCTTTGAATCACTTCCTCGAAAATTTCCTCTGTGCATTGAAGAAGTTTCTAAACTCCTCCCTCCATCTCACTTCCAGGAACACCCTGGATCTTGTGCGTAGGTTGTCCGGTGACAGTATAATTTAATTCTCCCTAGCTCTCATTCTTTGCACTACTACGTCCCTTTTCAGGTGTTTTCTAAATTTTTAAAATGACACTTTTTCAACGCATGCCTCCTACGGGCGCTACTACTTGAGCTTGCGCCAGAGGCAGGCCAACAGCCACACGGCCTGTTTCCTGCACTCACTCCTTGGAACCACTCGACCTAATGGAACGGCAACATTCAGTCCAATCCGTAGAATACATCCCACAAGATTTTGATGATTCTAGTTATGATGAAGAAGGAGAGGATTCAATTCACGAGGCACCATTGGCCCCTGCTACTCACCCTTCTGGTCAACCTTTGGAACATGGACCATCTAATTTTCTGGAGGATTTCATGAGACTTTTCATCAAAACCTTTCCAATACAACTTCTTTTGAGGGATCTAAATTCATAACTACTTCCATGAAATCTCCTGATAAATTTGATGGGGAACACCCAGACAGATTGCGGCTCTTCTTGCAAACCTGCAAGCTCCTGTTCCATAACAACCCTCAAACCTTCAATAATGACCGATCAAAGGTTGTTTATGCTTCTTCATTCCAAGCCAAAAAATCAGCAAGATGGTTTGAGCTTTATTTTCTCATGATCTCTTCTACAGAAACCCACTTACTCATTAATAACTGGGAAAAGTTCAAAGACCAAATTTTTACGATGTTTGGTGACCCTAATGAAACTGAAAACGCAGAAATTAAACTGGATTTCCTCCGCATAAGTGATAATGGTAAAGCCTCTGAATATATCTCGAACTTCAGAGCTTTTCAAACTCAAGTAGGTTGGAATGATGCTGCCCTCAAGTATCATTTCAAAAAGCGACTTCCTTCAAGGATTCTGTATCAATTAAATCTTCATGGTCAGAAGATGATTACTTTAACAGATTTAATGTATCAAACCCTCAAACTTGACACTGTTTACCAAGGACTACTACAACATCGAGGATACGCCAACAAATCTCAAGGCCTAAATTTTAAATCGGGACCTTCTTCAAACTCAATAAGGGAAAGTACAAACCTCAACCAAACGGCTCGACCCCAGGCGATATCAGTAAGGTACTTGATCTAAAAGGGGACATTAAAGAAGCTGAGAGGAAGAGACGAGCAGATAATGGGGTATGTATGTATTGTGGGGGTAAGAAAGAGCTAGAAGATTGTGTAAAGTTGAAGGAAAGAGAAGGTACTAGTTCAAGGTCAAAAAACTAGTAGATAGTTTACTTTTGTGCAAAGCAAACTATCTTATCTCGCCCAGTGCACAGAACATCCGTGTCTTAAGGACTGGAGTTGCCTTAAACCGCTTGAGATTCATTCTTTTTAAGGAGGATACCCCCTTCAGTTGTCTTGTAGACTCTGGAGCTTCAATTTCTTTTGTTAGTTTAAATTTTGCCGAGAAGTTACAACTAAAATTTATAGATATCGATCAAATTCCAATTTATTTGGTCGAATCAGAGGAACCCAAATATTGGGTAAGTAAGAAAGTTTTATGGGTTTTCAACTTTCCGAACTTTCCCCCCTTTGAGTGGGAATTATCAGTCTTGGACGCCCCAAGAATGGATGATACCATCCTTGGAAATGACTTTTTAATGCATTGTAATCCTGAAATTGATTGGTCACGGGTATTGATCACCCCATGCACTAAGTATATTTCTAATTCTTCAATGCAGGTCAATAGGGAGTTAAACAACCCGCCTGACAACGTCCTGCTAGAGGACAAATCTCTGCCAGATGACTTGCAAGCATCTGATCTTTCTCTAAATGAGCAATCGGTTACCCTTCTAGATTTATGACTTCACTTGAAGAGGATTTAAATTGCCTCCAAGTAATTGAATTATGCTCTCTCAATTCTGGTCTTTCCTCAACATAATCTCTCGAAGATAATGAGGACGACCAAATCAACGTTGAAGCCATTAAATTGACTCTACCGGAAATCTATCATGATTTCCTTGATGTTTTCCTAATCTGCAAGTCCAATAAGTTACCACCTCATCGACCCTATGACCATCAAATAGAGTTAATAGGTCCAGTACCTCTGGCAGGTCCTGTCTATTCTTTGTCAAAGGACAAATCTCAAGTTCTTCGAGACTAAATTGCAGAGAATGTAGCCAAAGGTTTCTTCAGAGGCAGTAAATCTCCTACCGGCTCCCCTGTTCTTTTTTTAAAGAAAAAGGATGGTAATCTTAGGTTGTGTGTTGACTATAGAAAGCTCAACACAGTCACTAAGAAGAATGCATATCCTGTTCTTCCTATGTCATTGCTTTTACCCTTTTCAATGGTGCTAATTTATTTTCTAAAATTGATCTTAGAGGCGCTTATAATCTTATTTGAATTGCAGAAGGTCATGAACCACTAACTGCAATGCGCACTAGATTTGGTAGTATTGAATATTTAGTTATGCCTTTTAGATTGTGCAACACACCATAGAATTTTCAAAATTTTGTCAATGAAATCTTTCAGGATGTTTTCAAACAATTTGTTGTCGTCTATTTAGATGATATTTTAATTTTCTCAAAGACACTGGATGAACATATTCATCATGTTCAACAGGTTCTAAATCGACTTTGAGATCACGGTCTCTACGCCAAGCACAAAAAATGTGAATTCTATCTTAAATCAATTGATTTTTTGGGTTTTACGTTATCCACTGATGGTTTAGTCATGGACAACAAAAAGGTCCAAAAAGTCCTGGAATGGCCTGAGCCCAAAACCGTTAAATACCTCCAAGGATTTTTGGGTTTTGCAAATTTCTAAAGAAGATTTATTAAAGATTACTCTAAAACTATTGCCAATATTACTTCTCTTCTTAGAAAAGATATTCCATTTGTTTTTACTTCTACAGCACAAAAGAAATTCAAAGCATTGAAGACTGCGTTCACCACAGCACCAATTCTCGGACACTTTGATCCTTCTGCTTCGACAATAGTCAAGACAGACGCTAGCAATTATGCTATTGCAGGGGTCATTTCTCAATTAAATCCTGAAACAAAATTGGTTCATCCTGTTGCTTTTGAGTCATGTAAATTCATTGCAGGAGAATTAAATTATGAAATTCATGACAAAGAGCTTTTAGCTATTATTCATTGTCTTAAAAAATGGGGCTCTTTTCTTCTCAGCCTAAATAGTCCTTTTCAAATTGTAACTGACCATAATGCTTTGAAATACTTTCATCTTCCAAAGTGTTAACCAGGCGTCAAGCCAGGTGGGCTGAATTTCTGTCTTAATTTCCTTTTTCTATTTCCTATTGCCCAGGTAAGAACTGCATTGTCCCAGATATCTTGTCACATTGGGACGTCGTTTACCCACAGCGGATGGAAGCATTTGCTGACAAGAACCCAGAAAATGTGAAATCAATCTTCAACAAATCAATGTTAACGACTCATAAACTTAATTCTATGACAATTCAATCTTTTCAAAATCCACTATCCAACATCCTTGAAGCTCAATCAAAGGAAAATTATTGTTTAGGGTTAAAAGACAAAATACTCTCAAAGCAAGGGGCCAAAAGATTTAGTATTGAATCAGGTCTATTAGTTTTTGAAGGTAGAGTAGTCATACCCAACAACAATGAAATAAAATTATGGATTTTCAATAGTCGACATGATTCTCCATTAGCTGGT
Organism: Hemileia vastatrix; assembly: GCA_030280995.1. Taxonomy (NCBI): domain Eukaryota; kingdom Fungi; phylum Basidiomycota; class Pucciniomycetes; order Pucciniales; family Zaghouaniaceae; genus Hemileia; species Hemileia vastatrix. The sequence goes on from JASXTE010000011.1 coordinate 3,541,744, forward strand.
CATTTTGGGGTTGATAAAGCTTACCAGTTAATAGCAAGGGATTTCAAATTAAGGCCTATATAAGAGCTTGTTAAGAATGTAATAGGAATAAGGCTTCCTATTCCCTCTAAACCTTTGGAATCTTTATCGATGGATTTCATTTCTCAACTTCCTCTTTCTAATAATTTTGATGCTATATTAGTAATAGTAGATAGATTTTCAAAGATGTCTATTTTTATTAAAACCACTACTACTGCTACAGCAGAAGATTTGTCAAAATTGTTTCTAGAACATGTATTTTCCAAACATGGATTACCTAGTGATATTATTTCAGATAGAGGCTCACTGTTTGTATCCACATTCTGGACTCAACTGTGTTGACAACTCAATATCAGAAGTAATCTCTCCACGGCCTATCATCCTGAAACCAATGGGCAAACGGAAAGGGCCAACCAAATCCTTGAACAATACCTTTGAATGTATGTCAGTTACCAACAAGACGATTGGACCACATGGTTACCATTGGCCGAATTTGCTTATAATAACTTGACTCATTCTTTGACACAACAATCTCCTTTCAAAACTGTTTATGGAAGACATCCTCGATTCAACTCAATCCACATAAGAACTAGTCATCCTGCGGAACATTATCTTCAAACTATATCACAACTCCAAGAGGAACTTAAATCAAATTTGGAATTAGAGATTTGAAGGTACAAGAAACAGGCCGACAAACATCGACAATCTGCTCCTTCTTTTAAACCAGGCAAAAAAGCATGGCTAGATGCACAAAAAATTTGAACGACTTGACCATCAAAGAAACTAGCTGAAAAGTGCTTGGGACCATTTGAAATTGACTCTGAAGTCTCTAAAAAATTCATTTCATGTCAAGATACCTCCTAAATGGCAGGCTATTCACCCTGTTTTCCACGTATCTCTCCTGGAACTGGCTTGAGAAACATACCCGGGTAGGAACCAACCTCCTCTGGAACCGGTCTAAGTAGAAAACCATCTAGAGTGGGAAGTAAGCCGTATCCTTGATTCAAGAATGCGCAAGGTGAAACTTCAATACCTCGTGGAATGGGAAGGCTTCCTCAATGACTCAGACAAAACATCCTGGAAACCAGCCATCAATGTTTCTAATGCCCCTGAACTCCTAAAATCTTTTCATCTTAAATATCCTTTAAAGCCAAAACTTTAGAACTCTTTTTTATTTTTTCTCTTCTTTCTCTTTTCTTTTCTTTTCTTTTCTAAAAATTCTAAAAACATCTTTTCTTCTAAAAAATCCTTACTCTGTTTTCTCTTTTCTTCTTTCTTCTTCTCAAAAGCTTTTTTCAACCTTCTTTAAAAATAAATAAATATATAAAATAAAATAAAAATAAAATAAAATAAACTAAAAAAAATTAAATTAAATTAAAAAATAAAATAAAATAAAATCTTAAAATTCATTAAAATAAAAATCTTAAAAATCAATAATTTCTTTAATTTTTTTTTTTCTTTTTTCAAACTTTTCTTTTTTCCCTTATTACTTTTTCCTCAAACTATCAAAAAAATTTCACGAACTCAATATGACAATCTTTCTCAAACTTCACTTCAACCTTTAAATCTCTCTTTAAAAATTCTTCAAACATATTACTTCTTTCTTTCAAATTCTTTTTTTCAAAACTATTTTTCTTTTTTCTTTTCAAATAACTGAAATTCCTCCAAAACTTCAATAAATAAACTTTCACGAATAACAAATTTTTTCTCTCATTGAATTTTTATTTCAAACAAAATTGTTTCAATCAACTATTTCTTTTTTCTTACTTAAATTTTTCTTTTCAAAACTTAAACTAAAATTCCTTCAGTTAAACATTTTTTTCTCTTCTTTCAAAATTTAAAACATAATTTTATTCAAATCTTTTCTTTTCCTTTTCTTTTTTAAAATCTTATAAAATATATATTAAAATTTCAATTAAAATAACAAAATAAAATAAATAAATAAATACACAATTTACTTTCTACTTTTCTTCCTTCCCTCTTTTTTTCTTTTTTCTCTTTCCATTTCAAATTTTCGCCTGTATCTTCTCCTGAACCAGCTTCTTCATTTTTTCCAAAACCACTCGTATTTCCTTCCTGCATTTCTCAAATACCTCCTCCTCTCCTACCGGTACCACTTCCCCAATTTCTAGTAATTCTTCAGCCACGTTGAAGGAGGTAGCATCGACAATCTTGTCGACCTCACCACTTAAATCTTTGATGAATCGAGTTTGTTGAGCCTGCAAAGGTTTCTTCGACCATACCTGGTCAAGAGTTTCTTTGTTGTCCTCCCTCTAATCAATCACTGGTTGATTTGCCTCAACTGGCAGCAATGGCGCAGCTTCCACAATTGGAGCTTCCGCAAAGACATCTGAATTCTAAAACGTACGGTCATCAGTAACAAAATTTTTTAAAAAAAAAAAGAAAAACAGACTTACTTTGAAAGTTGGGTCAGCTTCTAAAAATAATTTTGGGATGACTTCCACTTTCACTCTCTTCTCCTCTTTGATATCTTCAATGACCATCTGCCGCTTCTTTGGCGTCCGTCTTGAGATGGGGACTTCATCCTCATCCTCTTCAACCAACTCATCTACTTCTTCTTCCACCCCTTTTTTTTTACTTGTGGCCTGGGTTACCCAGGTTGCCACAGTATCTTTGACCTCCTCCTCAATCTCTCCCACCGACTGATTGTCCCCGACCGATACGTCCCAGATATCTTTGCCAACCTCTTTGGTCTTTGGTATTACCCAATATTTGGTTTTTGTAAAACGACGCTCAATGTCCGCATTTTTCAATAAGGCATCACATGCCACCCGTCTCCAGCAGCAAATTTTGCATTTCTGGAAAAGACCTCATGTCGCCGTGCTTTCAATGCAGAAATATTTTATCAATTTGCAGGCTGTGCAAGCTTGAGAATATTGCCGGGTATTGATTCCACCATCCGCTTTGGGGTGTGGAGGCGTGGGAGTTGGGGTAGGACAAGTCAACATAATAGAATATAAAGTAATTAAAGTAAGAATGGAGAGAAAGTAGTGTGGGAAAGTATGTCTCACGCTCAACGGAGCTTGCGTTTTTATACCCGGGCATCTGTCACACACCATGTGACACTCGAGGCAAAAGCAGCTCGTTAAATCAATAATACAGAGGTCTGAATCCATACTGGAAGCACAGAAAGCAATTCTACATAGCAACTGCGACTTTCCTTTGTGTACTCACTATTCAACTGCGCAAGTCTAATCTTTAAATCTAAATTAGTCAATCTCTCAATAGTGTGTTTTAGTCTTTTCCTCAATAAGCGACACACAGTGCAATAGTTAATGTAATAGTCTGCTAAAAGGTTTATTAAATATCTGTGGGTTATCAAAAGGGGTAGTAAGCATGGACAGGATGGTTAGTGGAGGATTAAAGGGTTAACAGATGTTAGTGAGGAGGGTCCAGGTGTAACGGGTGTAATTTTGGTGGTCTGTGGTGTGCGGAATAATGGATAGGTATGAGGTCAATGCAAGGAGGAGTAATGGATATAAAAGGTGTTGGATTCTGGTTCAATATTCCTTTAGAATTAAATTATAAAATGTATATATAGTTAATAGTGGTAAAGCTTCAGGTTAAATCATTATTATTGTATCTTTCCGTATTTTTCTCAGTAATCATTTCTAAATCCTAAATCTTTGATTATTGAGTTTTCAACCCTTTGTGAAATCTTAATAATTTTAATATTACCTTTAAATTATATTAGAATTCTTATCAAACATATCTCAAAGCAGTAGCTCTTCCTTCGATTCATCTTTGAACCACTTCCTCGAACATTTCCTCTGTGCTTCAAAGAAGTTTTTAAACTACTCTCCTCATCTCACTTCCAGTAACACCCTTGACCTTCTGCTTAGGTCGTCCGGTGACAACTACTAGCTATAGGCCTTGACCAAGGGAGTGGGAGTATAACCGGAGAGAAAAACCATGTGAGATTAATTTTCTACAGCAAATTAGAAACTTTTACTATTCCCTCTTCAAAAGAACTCCTTTACTTCTTTAAAAGTCAACATAGTAGCCAACATCAGACCACTGAGAACCAAAGAAACTGAAAACCTGAAATGCATAGAAATCCACACCAGAAACAAAAGACACAGCGCACTTGTTGCACAAAAACAGAAAAAATACTTGATGTAGGTTTCAAACCTACAACAGAGAAACCAGTTTCAAAAGTTAAGTTAAATGAAGAACTAACCTTTCAAAAAACACAGCCAATTGTGGCCAAAAATCAGTAAAAACTGAGTGAGAAACAATGATATAATTACCAGATGGTTGTAGGATAATTAAAGTTTCCCCAAACAGTCTTATTCAGTATTTTCACACAGACCACCTATCTAAAATCCATGCACAGCAACTAATTTGGTGCCTTTGACAGCCAAATTGAATAAAAACCCTCTAGAAACGCTCTCCAGCCTTCTATAAATGACACAGGAAGACCTCCCTGAAGCCAAAAAACCACTAGAAAACATCTAATAAAGCCCTAAATACTTAGAAAAATCCACCATGACTACTAAACCCCTTAAAACAGAAAATTAAGCCATGACAACATTGTGACTTAATATATAGAGCCAAATTAGCCCTACTCAATGGTACTAAGCACTTAACCCTGATACTTAAGCCTAGCCCATAAAACAAAAAAACAAAATTAAACAGCTATCTTTTAGAAATGAAACATGAAGAAATGACGGCTTAAAACTTGGAATATAAAAAATGTCAACAAGACATACAATATAAAGAAAAACCAGGGCTATCCAATTTTAGTACCCACATACCCATAGCTCCAATATTCACTGAATAAAACTAAAATAACACCTAATTCTTCAACCAATGTCAATTAAGACATAAACAAACAGCACCAAACAACTCAAAAAAGGCTTCTTCCAATGTTGGAAGACCACACTATCTTTTCTCATTTCCATATCAAGAGAATTCTCTTGATTTCTATGAGTTATTACAGGTATAAGGGTCTGGAGAGGAGACCAATAGGGATGCGAAGAAGTGGAAAGTTGAAGGAATTCTTTTAAAGGTTTAGAGAGGGTTTAAAGTCATGGAAAAAATTGTGTTGAGAGGAAAGAAAAGAAACTTTCAATGGGGGAATAATATTGAAGATATTATTTTATTTAAGACAGAAGGTAGGAATGAAAATGTAAGTAATTGTTTTTACAAAATAAAATAATAATAAAACATGAATAATTTGTTCTATAGCATGGAAAAAGGAATAACCTCAACTCAAAAAAAAAATAGAAATCAAACAAAATATTTTTATTTTATTCATTGTAACAAAATTTCATTCTATGTCTTTCTTTCTTCATATTTTAAAGATATAGGGTTTATATATTGTAAAAAGTCCTATCAAATTTATATCTTTTTTATTAGTTGAATGAAAAAAGAATAAATATTTATATTAGAGCTTAATTTTATCAAAAATGTGTAATTACCTTCATTTTTCTAAGTGCTTTACATTTTTCAGATACTTTCAATATTTATAATGGTTAATAAAATCTTTTTGAATCATATGAATTGAAGTTTTGTTTCAAATTTTTAGTGCCAAAATTTGATTGAAATATTGATTCCCAAAATATTTTTCTCGAGTGATTTACTATAGTGCCTTATAATTTCACCCTATATTAGCAATTTTGTAAAATTATTTGAAAATCTAAGATCACATTTTTTTCAATTTAAATTGGGGAGAGTCTAGTTTTAAATTCAAAAAAGCACAAAATTATTTTTAACATTTGTTAGCTTTCCAGACTGGCTTAGCTGTGGGGAGGGCTGACTTCATCATACCATTACAAAATTGTGTTTTTAATGCTTCAACATTTTTTGAGAAAATATTCACATGTACTTCAATAAATAATAAATTTAGCTTCATCAGAGGTTCAATGTATTTTAAAACATTATTCCTGATGGATTTATCACTACCTGAATCTGTTCTCAATTAGATATGAATTTTTTTTCAAGGTTGGGGACTTGCTAGTGAGTCTGCTTCCCATATTGTGTGGTGTGAGGATTTGGGTGCCTCCTGCTCATTAACTTTCTTCTTGAGATATGAAACCCAGGACTTTTTTTTTGATTTCTAACCAAGTTTCATCATCACAACTATCTGGCCTCTTCAAGGTCAACAAATATTCCTCCAAAATCCAAAAAAACCCAGACTGACCCCAGGTCTTATATTCAAAGCCCAAAAAAAGAACAACCAAGGGTACAACCATTTCATCAAAATCACCAATAGGCACATGAGACATTTGACATTCCCAACCAGGTCACCAATCTTTAAATTTTTTTACATCCTTCTCTTTCCACTGAATTTTCAGAGAATCTGGTTCCCCCACAAAAATACAATTTTCCAATATTGAGCCATCCTAAAAAAAAGCCTTATCTTCATCAACAAAAACATCCTGATCACCAGAATCAAGATCATATTCAGCCAGTTTAGCCTCTTGGGGGGGCCAGAAAAATATTCACCACCTTTTGTTCTAGACATAACCATTGAAACATCTTAATTTGACTCGTCAGGATCAGAATCTTTATCTGTTGGTGGCCTCCTTGATAATCCATCAGGAATACTAAAAGTTTTTCCTGGTTTTTGTACCAGGTCAAAAGAAAAATTTTGAAAAAATTTCACCCACCTTGTTGTTGAAGCATTAGGAAGAGTAGGTGTATTAATTATCTGAACCTAATATTTTGAATCAACCTGCAGCTCAAAATTCTGCCCCCACAAAACAGTCTGTAGCTTCTTAAAGATTTTTGCTACACCACATAACTCCAATTTAGGCTAATAATACCTAGATTCCACTTCATTAAACACCACCAAATCATACCTGACTGGCCTGACCCTCCCTTTTTTACTTTCTTGAGATAAGACAGCACCAGAATCAATATAACTTGAGTCTACTTCCAGATAAATCTTCCCAGAACCAACACCATAATCAATTTTTGAAGCTCAATATCTTCACCAGAAAATTTTTAAAACTTCTAAAAAGCCTCTTCACACTCTTCAGTATATTCCAACTCCACATCTTCTATGTTTAACTTCCTCAAAGGTGAAGCCAAAAAAGAGAAATCCTTAATAAAAATCCTGGCATACACACACACCCCAAAAAACCCCCTGACTTCAGTAGTATTTTTAGATTTTGACCATGACTGAACTTTATTAATTTTTTCTTTGCCATAATCCTTTCCTCTTTTCACACAACATGACCCAGAATTACCAATGCAGGAGCATAACAACAAAATTTTGACCCAGAGATAGTCAAAAAAGCCTCTTAAATCCTGAAAAATACTCTTTCTAGAGTTATTGCATACTTCCAAAAAAACCTCTTTATACCAGAGTTTTCCTTCAACACCTCATTACCATAATCTGTAGTTGAACCTTTAATTCCTCCATAATCAATGAAAGTATCAGCATGAGTAGGGACCTCATACTGTAAAATCCAAGCCATCTGTGCTTGATAAAATTCCACTGAATTAGTTTCTCCTTGAGGTAATAATGTGAGTTGAAATCTTCCCAAAGGAGTCTCAAAAGTTTTGAGAGGCCTTGAATCCACATGAAGTTTAATTCATTATAGCCACCCATAATATCATCCAAATCAAAACACACCCTTCCAGAAAATTCTTCCACAAAAGTTTCTGCACTTAAAGGCATCCCAGCATGCTTGATTGTGACTATATTCAAATCTCTGAGATCATGAACCACCCTCAACTTTTAATTTTTCTTCTTCACACATAAAACAGGACTATTATAACTACATTTTGACTGTTCATATAACCTATTCCTGACTCTTTCCCTAATAATCTTCACAAAATTTTCACTGATATAAGCTGGAATTAAAATTGGTTTGATTTGTCAAGGTTCATGGCACACCACAGGAATCAATCAAGGTTACCATTAGAATGCTTCAACACACCCCTTTCCTTCTCCACAAAGCCACAGCTTTTTCCCTCAGCATAATCACATTCAATAAAAAATTCTTCTCTTCATTTGTCAACCAACCATCAGGATAAAAATTAACAACCTTCAACCTTTCCACAGTCACCCAAGCATTTTTGACAAAATCAGGAGGATTCTTCACCAGAGGAATAAAGTATGTATTTCTTGAGGAAGGAGGTCTCTCTAAAGGAGGATTCAAGCCAACTATCATAGGCTCATTGACAGGCCTGATCTTCTGAGCTACCTTCTTGTATTTTTCTTCTCCACCTTCAACTTGTGGGATCTTTAGGAATTCTTCACCACCAGACCTGGAACAAAAACCAAGGGTTTCTCTAATTTCTCCAATGTGTGGCCAAGATATTTTTTTGCAAGGTGTAGAAGAAACCCTAGTGGTGCACAATTCGGAGGACTTACTTCTATTCCCAAATCTCATCACTCCAGAACTTTTTCTCACATCCTGATCTCATCTTCACTTCCATCTTTGAAATATATAAATTTGGCTTCATCTTCAGAACCACATCTTCTAAGATTTTGCAGTTTGACCTCATGCTAAAAGCCCAAAAATTGATCTTGCTAATCTTCACAAAAAGAAATTGTCTTCTTTCTTCAATATCTTCAGAATTTTTTCTTGATTTTCTTGATTTATCTTGAAATTTTCCTCTTCCATTCTTGATTTTTCTTCTGGCCTAAAAAAGTAGCCAGGGGTTTTTCCAATGCTCACATGTGTGGCAATGATAATGCTTTTGAAAGGTGTAGAAGAAACCCTAGTAGCGCAAAATTAAGAGAACATACTTGTTTACCCCAATCTCATCACTCTACAGATTTTCCTCATATCTTTCACTAACAATATGTAACCAATCTTATTTTCAGTAATTGAATGAAAAATAATTGAAAATCTTGAGAGAGAACAGAAACTTGATAAAAAACTTGATGAATACATTCAGAGAAGAGAAACATTGAAAAGAAAAAGTTGAAAATCCACTTGGTATATCTCCAAGGGAGCTGACCTACTACAACCTGGGATTTCCTCATCGTGGGGACAGGTTTCAGAACTAGGTTTATCAGTCCTCAGAACCATAAAAAAGACAGACTACTACTGGATCCTGAGCCACACTCCAAAAAACCAGAGGAAGCACCCGCTTCCCTTCTTCTTCAGAAAAAATCCATAAACTGGCACATAGATGACAAGCCAGATCTTGTCTCCCATCCATCCTTACCAGGAGATGACAACCTTATATGGAGTCCCCTCTCATCTTCACCAGTAAAGTCCAGAATGATTCCCAGATCAAACTGGTAATCAATTCCTGTCTGAAAATCCATCAAAAATGGCCCACCCAAAACAGCTTTTACTGCCCCATTGGAAATATAAAAATTATCCTTCCAAGTGGCTCCACCAACATCTAACTTAAAAAACTCAGAATTCCCCACCAATTCAGTGACATGACCTTCTATCCCTCTTAAATTTCCACAAATCTCTGTCTTGACAGGGAGGCCTAAATGAGTAGCCTCTTACAAGTAAATATGGGTTCTTTGAGAGCCTGAATCAACCAATGACATAGCCTCCCTTCCATTCAAGGTGAAATTGAAAAAATCTAAAGGAGTAGAAAAATGAGGATCTAGCCCCCCACCAAACTTTTAAGTAGAATCACATATGTATTCCACTTCCCCATAAGAAACCCTTCTACTAGTTTTCAACTTTTTCTGTCTATCAGTCAACCCAGGACTGATAGCATAAAACTCCCCATAAGAAAGGGAAACCTGATCCTGATTCATCCTTTCCAGAACAGAGTACATAGCATTAGATTAGCCAGAAACTACTGGCATCTCAAGGTGAGCCCTAGGCTTCACTACCACCAGGTCAAAAGTTAGACAACTTTCAGTCAAGTGGTTTTTCAGGTATCTTAAAGTAACATCAGAAGTAACCTTTGAAGGAAATTTTTTGCTTAAATTAGTTACAAGCCAAACCAAAACTGTGAATGTCACTGTACCAAAAAAAAAATAGAAAAATTATATCTCAATGCTTATTGTTGAAGCTGTCTATCTGATTTGAACTCGAGTAATGTTCAAAAAATTTGCCTTAGTTCAATATTAGCTTCATTTTTCAGGCAAGAAGTCCTTCATACTAAGTTCCTTTACAACATTTATTTCAGGCCATGCAATACCTTTTCATAATTTTCTTTCTGCAGGCTGGAAACATAGACTTTACCAGGACAAAATTCAATGAAAGAACATATAAAATTCTCATACCCTGTTTTTGTGAAGGAAGTGTGGGTTTAATTTAATCATTGAAAATTTTACTACATGAAATAATATAATATTATTAATTTTACCATATTTTCAAAATGAATTCTAGAAAATAATGTGAAATTTTTGAAATTACTTGATGAATTTTTTATGGTATAAGAGTTAGAATCTAAATTTAAAAATAGACTTATACTTGAAATTTTATAAATATATATATATATAAAAGAATGCACTCATTCAGATTAATCTGAAACCTGTAATTTTTAAAATTGAGTCATAGTTTCACGAATATACTTCTCCATAATCTAAAAAAAACTAGATGAGTTGATCATTTGAGGTTTTACCCTATAGTGATAAACAAAAGGATTTGAAAAAAAAAATACGAAAGAGCAGATAAAAATATAAATAGGCAAGAAGAAAGTGTACTTTCACCAAACATAACTAGCTAATCAGGCACCTTATAGTACTCAATCTGATTTTATTTAAACTTTTTAATAATTATTTTAGTTTAAGGGTAATTTTAGAAACTTAGGGAGGGGAAATTTAAAGTATTTAAACAGATTACATGTATGCTCTATGCTATGATGAAAAATAAGGATTAAAACTAGAATTCTTTTTTGTTATAAACAGTACAGCTGCAGTTAGTATAAATAAATGAGAAAATTTATCCTTCTGTAAAAACTCAAGCTGTTCTGCTTTCAAACTAGCTTGACTTTTACAATAGTGAAGTTCTATAAAATTTGATAAATCTTCCAAAATGACTTTTTTCTCAGTATCAAAAATGAACTACTCTGTCACAGACAAATTATAATTGTGTGTTTCTTCTAGAAAGACTTTTGGAAGTTTCCCAGTAAAATATTCTTCAACAATATCATTCATAGGAAAACTCCTGGGCCCTGAAAAAGGCTGAACACCTTTTATTTCTGGGGGTTTAGGGACCTTCAATTTTTGATCAACCTTTTCCTGATAGCTTACTTATATGTTTGAGATTGAAAACTTAAAAGAAATTTAGACATCCACCCTTTTTTAAGTTTATTTAAACGTCAAGTAAAACAAGCACTCCTCCATAGGTGTCAGCCAGGCTACTAGATTCACCCAGTGAAATAATTAATTATTTACTGGATGAAGCCGCACCTTATCATCTTTAATTATTATTTAATTATCATTTAGTTACATTAAAATTAGTTATAAATTAACTAGTTACAGAATGTTAAAATTAAATTAATTAATTAAATAAATAAGTAAAATTAAAATTATAATTTTGTCCCTTATATTTTTTCTCTAACACCGTGCTCATTTGACAGGTTGGGAAAAAATAAAACTTTATATTTAAAAAATAAACTACAAAGATAAAATAAGATTTAAATATTCAAATAATAGTAAATATATACAAAAAAATCAAATTTCTTATTTAGGATTGACATTTACAGTAAATATTAAAAATATTGATATATTTCTGACATACTCTGTAAATACATCTTTTTGACGCCTTCTTTTTGGAATAACTTTATTATTTGAAATACTCTTTCTGGAATGTTCTTTTTCTCTCTCTCTTCCTACTGTTTTTAGAATTTGATTTCCGTGCTTTGTCTCTCCTTTGCCTATAAAAGGCCTCTCTTTTTGTTGTCTTTTAATCATTCTATTTTACCAACTCATTTATTACAATAACTACAACACTAAAACTTATTTATTATAATTTATATCTTTAGTACTTACAATAAATGTAATTCTATTCTATAACTTATATAAAATATTTAAAACCTACCTCTTACTTTGAGAAAAAGGAAATCATACTTGATTAAGAAATACGTACCTTACTGTTGAGAGTCAAATAATCCTTAAAATCTTCATATTACACTGTACCAAAGCTTCTAGACCAAAAGTGACCCTTGAAAATAGGGATCCTTTCCGAAATATTGACGGCGCAACGTTACTTGAGGCGTAATGGAGGGGACCATCGGCGTACAAGCACCTGTAAAGGACGAGTGGAGGCGAGAAAACGACAAACGTCATACGTCACGTGATAAAAGTTTTTTGCTGCGAACGGGAATCGAACCGCACTCCAAAACTTAAGTTCATATACTGACTAAAGATTGTATATATCGTGGTAATTATTGTGATTACTATTTGTGGGTTACTCTTCACTCTTCATTTGCTACGTATTTCCTTTTACTCAGCACTCTGTAAGTGGCATTAATTTGCTCATTTTGCAGGGGGAGGTGTCTGGTAATTGGAATTTATTTTTATTATTATATTTTTTTTTATTTTTCCTGGTTGACCATAATAGAGCAATAACTGTTCTTAGTCCCAGAGGTAATAAAATAATTATATATTAATATTAATTATTATCATTTTTCAGTTGACAATTGTCCTGATTAATTTGAATTTTAATTGTTCCAGTTGACAAACTGTCCTGACAATAATATTTTTTATTAAATAAAATAATTATTATAATTTTTCAGTTGACATTTGTCCTGATTAATTAATTGTTCCAGTTGACAAATTGTCCTGACAATTATATTTTTTTTTAAATAAATAATTAAAATTTCATTACTTCAGTTGACTTTGAGTCCTGGTAATCCAATAAATCTTTTTAAGTAATAAAATTCATATTTAAATTACTTCAGTTGACATTAAGTCCTGGTAGTTAGGTAATCAGTTAAAATAATTTTATTAATAAAGATTCATATTTTGATTATTTCAGTTGACAATAAATTCTGGTAATAAATTAGTTGATTTAAATCCTGAAAATAAAAATTAATAGAAATTCTAATTTATTTCTACAGTTGATTGCATTATCCTGGTTTTAAATTTTTTTTTATTAATTTTATTTAAGTTGATTTTTATCCTAAAAAGATTTTTTTATTATTATTTTTATTTTATTTTTTCTGTTAAATAAAAATTAAAAATAAAGACTAATTAATTTTTTGTCTCTTTTCCTTCACTTCAGTAGAATCTTAAAATGACTGATCAAAGTGGTTTTGCTGCACGTGAAGAAGAACTAGACTTAATTGATTATGATGAGCCTACTTCTGTAAGTTCTCCTTTAACAAGAAGAATTTCTCAAACTAATAAATCCTTGCCCCAAACAGGATGTGGAAATGGAAGAAGTAGAAATCCTAGTGGACAATACTCAGGATCAGAAGCCCAGGACAAACCCACCAGAAGAGCTTCCAAGAGGCTTCAAGATAAAAAAGATGCCGTTGTCCCAGCAGATAAAGAATCTGTCAACCCACATAAAGGAGTTAAAGACAGACAGCTTAAAACTAAAGGTAAGAGTAGATGCCTTGGAAGAAAGGGAGAAAAGAATAAATACTTCTCTCCAACTGAAAAGGAAACCTCTTCCTCCCAGGGATCAACAACAATTGGCTCCCCAATCCCAAGAGATGGTGGAAGTGTCCAAGTGGCAGTGGGACTGGCTCAACACACAGTGGGACTACTTAGCTCAAAATCAGCATCAATTACCTCAGGTAGGTCCATCAAGGCCCACCCAGGTCAACCCCACTCCTCCCCACCCTTATCAAGGAGGCAAAAGAAGAAGGAAGCCCAATATGGTGATACCCAGCAAACCCTGGTACGTCCCTCTATTGATTCTCAAGTGCCTTTTCTTGTGGCTGACTCTGTTCCTTCAGGTAAATCTGGAAGGCAGGATGAAACCTTGAGACCTATAGAAGTTGGGAATAGTAGAAAGTTATCTCATGTATCTAATCCATTACTTTTAATTTCTACCTCAATGATTAATCCTGATATGGCTGTGATTGATGAAACTCTTGACCCTGAGTTCTATGAGAGTCTGGAAAGTTACTCAGTTTCCTTATTGAGAAACACTCCAGATGTAGCAAGAATTAATGATGAGCACTTGAGAGATATTATTGCCAAGAAAAATCATTTAATGAATAATATGCAATTGACTCAGAGATATAATAGTTTGTTAACTGATCAGGGTTATCAAGCATTAAAAAGTGAAGCACAGAGAGTCTCTGATGAATTGTCTCATTACAAAGCAACCCATGAAAAGAAAATTGCTTTATGGCAAAATATAAAAAATGATTTGTCTAAACTAAAAGATACTGTATCTGCCTGTTGACAGGAGGTAGAAATAGATAAGATAAATCTGAAAAGATTGAGTGACCATTTGTCATCTTTTCAACATAAAAACCAATTATCTTTTGCAACTATCAATGAAAGTTTATCTAGTCTTCTAAGAATGAAAACAAGACTAACAACCGTTGAAGAAACATTGAACTCATTGTTAAATGACCAAAAATATTCTGACAATTCTGTGAAGGAACATATAGTGCAGGATGCTCAACCAGTACCTGTGGCTAGTTCATCTAAAATAAAAATTGATCCAGAAATACCTGTTGATGACACTGAGTTTCCATCAAAAACTGATGATGCTCCAGGATCTGCAACAGAAGGATTAAACAATAATATTTCAGCACAATCAGAGAAATTACAGCTTCTTCTTACTCAGAAACAAGCTAGTACTAAGGAGACTCCTTCAAATCAAAAGAATTGGCCAAAACTTGACCAGTACCCAACATTTGATGGTGATTTTTCCTCTGATTGGCAACAATTTATTTGCAGAATTGATAATTTAAAAAATTCTTACAAACTCCCAGATGAGGAAATTGTGTCCAAATTAATTTCTTTGTTCACTAATGTTGCCCTGATGTGGTATGAATCTGTTCTCCTGGATGGGAATGACTACTCATGGGAGGATTGGAAGAAATTAATTAAAGCACAATTTGGTGGCTCCAAGTTCAGAATGGCTCAACAAAGGCAGTATAAGGAAACTAGATATAGCTCTTCTACTGATAAACCTATTGAGTTTTTAATGAAACTTGTAAAAATCTTAAGGGCAATGGACCCAAATATGGAGTTTGATTTATGGAAGGACAGGATCCTCTATAAATTACCAATGTCTCTGAGAGACTTGATTGTGGCTAGGACTGAGTTCTCCAAAGAACCCTCTTCTTTCATTAATACTTGCAATGAGATACTTCTAAACAATAAGTATGATGCAAGAAGATTCATTCCTAGGACCCCTTTGGAGAAACCCTCCACTTACCAACAAAAACCTCTGGAAAAGGTTGGTAAACCTTCTGCCCCTGTTGCACCAAAGAAGTATGCAACAAACACTTGCTTCAAGTGCAACAAGCCTTGGCAGAAAGGCCATGTTTGTGACAGGAAGATAAATCTTGTAGAACAAACAGAGGAGCATGCTGATGACACAGTGGCACTGGATGATACATCAAGTGATTGTGCTAGCAATATTTCATATGAATCTCAACAAGAAATCTTGATGCTGGAAGAGGATATTCATTATTTAAATACTATTGACATTGATAATAATGATTTATCTACAGTTGAAGATGCTGAGATCATAAAGAACATTGAGGATAGCTCAATTGTTATTGCCCCTCTTAAGGCACCAGTCTTGATTAATGGAACCAGCATTGAAGTTTTTCTGGATTCTGGAGCTGGAGGAAGTGTAGTATCTGAAAGAGCACTTGCCTCAGTAGATCAAGACTATAAATCTAAACTGTTGCCTATCATTTCTAAAAATTGGAGAGGGTATGGCTCTGTTTTGTCCCCCATTGGTAAATACAAAGCCACAGTGTTTTTTAAATATAACCATGGTTTTGTAAGAGCTATTTGTGATTTTGTTGTCATAAAAAATGATAACTTGAGCAATTGGTTTATTGTAGGGAATGATATTTTAACCAAGTATGGCATAAAATTGGATCCTTCAAACCAATGTTTCACAATGGGGTTGAATGGGAAGAGAAAATTTAAAATTTCCTCCCCTAAAAAATTATTAAAACCAGAATTGAACACATGTCACCACACAATATGGGGGGCGGACTTGCTAGCGAGTCCGCAACCTTGGACCCAAACTCACCACAGATTGAACACACATTGAGCTATTGATAAAGGAACCATACAATCAGGGATGAACACCACTCAGCAGAACAGTTATAGGTGGGTGTTCAAGTAGAGTTCAGAATGGGTTCAGTATGAGTTCAGTATGAGTTCAGTCTTAGTTCCATCTGAGTTCAGGTTGATGACTTGCTAGCAAGTCCACCCCCTATATTGCGTAGTGTGTAATTGTGTGGTTCAATATAAAGGAAGATCTACAAAAGAAATGCATGCCCTTATGTCTGAAATTGACAATGCCTCTTTTGGAGAAAAACCTTCTGGTGAGGATAAAGATTCCATCATTAACTTGATAAAATCTTTTCCTATGGCCTTTGCTCATGGATCACATGAACTGGGATTAGTTAAAGAGGAAATGAAACTTTCATTGTCTTGCCCATTAACTGATATACCACCTAGTTTAAAGAAGAAGCCTTATCCTGCTTCTCCCACAAAGAGAAAAGATATTGAAGATAATATCTCTACCCTTTTAAAAATGAATATTATTGAAAAGGTAGTTGAAACACCTAAATATTGTGTTATCTCACCTGTCCTAATTTCTTATGAGAAAGATAAAGCCAGGTTATGTGGTGATTATAGAGCACTAAATACTTATACTGTTGATGATATCTATCCTTTACCTAGAATCAGCTCTATACATGCTACTTTACAGGGTGCTAAATATATCAGCTGTTTGGATGGTAATAAGGGATATCACCAGGTACCTGTTGAGAAAAATTCTCAGAACTTTCTGATGATTGCCACTCATATGGGTATTTATAAGTATATTAGGATGCCATTTGGCCCTAAAAATGCCCCTTCTGTTTTCCAAAAAGTAATGGATAACACATTCCATCAAGAGATAATTGAAGGTTGGCTGATGGTTTATATTGATGATATCATTATATTCTCAAAAACATTTGAGGACCATATTAAACACCTGTGTAAAGTATTCCAGAAGATGGATGAAATAAACATGACACTTGCTTTGATGAAATGTAAATTTGGTTTCCATTCTTTAAAAGTTCTTGGTCATGTTGTTTCAGGCTTACAGATATGTGTTGACCAGAACAAAGTGGCAGCCATACAACAGGTGAAAGCTCCTACAACAGTGAGAGAGCTCCAAAGTTTTTTGGGAATGTGTGGATACTATAGACATTATATTAAAAATTACCAAGTCATAGCTTTACCCCTTACCCAATTAACTAGAAAGGATGTTGCTTTTGTCTGGAATAGTGAAAGACAAAGAGCCTTTGACACTATGAAACACTGTTTGATGTCAGCACCAATTCTTGCTTTACCTGACTTTGATCAACCATTTGTATTGTACACTGATGCCAGTTTTATTGGTCTTGGTGCTGCCCTCCATCAAAAACAAGTGATAAATGATAAAGTTTCAGAAGTAGTAATTTGTTATATTTCAAGAACCTTGAGAAATAGTGAATTTAAATATGGTGCTACTCAATTAGAGTGTTTAGCTGTAGTATGGGCTCTAGAAAAGCTTCATTATTACCTAGATGACCAGAAATTTGAACTTTTCACTGACTGCAGTGCAGTTAAATCCCTTTTAAACTTGAAAACACCTAATAGACATATGTTTAGATGGCAGCTGGCTGTTCAAGAGTACAGAGGGAGAATGACAATTATTCACAGAGCTGGTATTGGTCACTCAAATGTGGATATGTTATCAAGGTTACCCTTACCAAATGATGACTCAAATCCTGCTTATGATCCTGAGGATGAAATTATCCATATCCATGGGATATATGTGGTTGATATGGAGGAAGAGCTATTACAGCTTATTCTGGATTCATATGATAAGGACACTGACTTGAAAAAGTTATGCACCATATTAAATGATCCAAAGAATGCTTCAATACAAGCATTAATTAAAACCCTTCCACTTAAGTACCAAAAAGGTTTGGAAAAAGGAAAATTTTCAATTGATGAAGGATATCTATATTATAGAAGAAAGTTGAGTAATTTTATTGTTATTCCTCCTTCTATGAAAGAAATCATCTTGAAAATTTGTCATGATGACATATTAGCTGGACATTTTGATCTTGACAAAACAATGATCAGAATTAAGAACACTGCTTGGTGGGCTAATATGTCTGAGGACACAAAATTATATGTTGAATCCTGTGACTCATGCCAAAAATCAAAAAGATTAACTGGTAAAAGAGAAGGATTAATGCAACATATTGAACCTCCTGATGCTCCATGGCAAATAATAAACATGGATTTTGTAACAGGATTACCTATTGCTGGTAAAGACAGTTATAACTCTTGTTGGGTTATTGTGGACAGATTCACAAAAATGTGTAAATTTATCCCTACCCACAAGGATGTTTCCACTAAAGAATTGGCTTTCTTATGGTGGTCTCCTATTTTTAATACTGCTGGTTTTCCTAAAGCCATAATCTCTGACAGAGACCCTAAATTTACTTCTGAATTTTGGATGTCTCTGATGGATGTTTGTGGTTGTGATCTGAAACTTTCTACTGCCCATCACCCTCAGACTGATGGTTTAGCTGAAAGAATGATTCAGACTTTAGAGGACATGATAAGAAGATATTGTGCCTTTGGCCTTGAGTATAAAGATAATGACAGATTCACTCATGATTGGGTTACCTTACTTCCTGGGTTAGAATTTGCTTATAATAGCACTGTTCATTCTGTTACTCAAAGAAAGCCTTTTGAGCTCTGGCTTGGATATGTTCCTAATACTCCTTCCCGAATTCTCAATAACAAAATACCTAAATTGGATATACATCCTGGTGTAAAATCTTTTCTTCAAATGCAACAACTATGTAGAAATCATGCTCAAAAATGTATTGAAAAATCATTTGAATATGAGAAGAAAAGATGGGACAAATCCCATAAAGAATACACTTTTAAAAAGGGTGATGAAGTGTTGATTTCTACAGTCCACTTCAACTTACAAGGTAATAACAAATTAAAAGATCCATTTGTTGGTCCTTTTGTTGTCAGAAGAATGATTGGAGATAATGCAGTTGAAGTTATTCTGTATTCCCCATATGACAGAAAACATCCTGTTTTTCCAATATCTCTTTTGAAACCTTACACATCCAATAGTGATTTATTTCCAAAAAGGAGGGGTAGACCAAAGAAAACCCCAAATGAAATCACTGAGACAGCAGAAATTGAAAAAATTTTAAATGACAGAATAGTCACTGCTGAGAAAGGTACAGAATACTTATTGAGATTCAAGAATAAATCATCTGAATATGATTCTTGGATACCTGGGAAGGAGATATCTAATCTTCCTACTCTACTAAAAAAGTATAAGAAGAAAAAATAATAGCATTTTTTTTAATATTTTTTTTTAGAGTGAGGGAGTGTCAGCCAGGCTACTAGATTCACCCAGTGAAATAATTAATTATTTACTGGATGAAGCCGCACCTTATCATCTTTAATTATTATTTAATTTTCATTTAGTTACATTAAAATTAGTTATAAATTAACTAGTTACAGAATGTTAAAATTAAATTAATTAATTAAATAAATAAGTAAAATTAAAATTATAATTTTTTCCCTTATATTTTTTCTCTAACACCGTGCTCATTTGACAGGTTGGGAAAAAATAAAACTTTATATTTAAAAAATAAACTACAAAGATAAAATAAGATTTAAATATTCAAATAATAGTAAATATATACAAAAAAATCAAATTTCTTATTTAGGATTGACATTTACAGTAAATATTAAAAATATTGATGTATTTCTGACATACTCTGTAAATACATCTTTTTGATGCCTTCTTTTTGGAATAACTTTATTATTTGAAATACTCTTTCTGGAATGTTCTTTTTCTCTCTCTCTTCCTACTGTTTTTAGAATTTGATTTCCGTGCTTTGTCTCTCCTTTGCCTATAAAAGGCCTCTCTTTTTGTTGTCTTTTAATCATTCTATTTTACCAACTCATTTATTACAATAACTACAACACTAAAACTTATTTATTGTAATTTATATCTTTAGTACTTACAATAAACGTAATTCTATTCTATAACTTATATAAAATATTTAAAACCTACCTCTTACTTTGAGAAAAAGGAAATCATACTTGATTAAGAAATACGTACCTTACTGTTGAGAGTCAAATAATCCTTAAAATCTTCATATTACATTGTACCAAAGCTTCTAGACCAAAAGTGACCCTTGACAATAGGATTGGAGTTATGACACTACTCCCATCCTGTCTTTCCTCAGTATCAGAGTGAATACAGATATCTTTAAAAAATCCAGTAATTTCAGGGACCAAAAAATATGAAAAAATTTTGATTATTCCATCACACAACTTAAAAAATGTGATGTTAATTTATAATAACTATTTTAGAGCTATATAAACAATACTATTAATTCTCTTCTTTTAGAAAGTTTAACTTCAATTTTTTCAGATTCACATTTTCTATCTTTTAAGAATAGGTTTATATATCATTAGCTATATAAGAAAATTAATTAGCTTCTCAAGTGCTGCACCTCTGAAGAGATCTGAAAACTGCCTCATCTATAATACTTTCATCTAAAATTGAAAAGTTCACCAAACCCTTCCCATAATATCATTTCATCCATCCAATCACAATATAATTTACTATACAAGATATGTAAAACATGAGGCAACATGCTGCTACATGTTCTCCTACATATGCTAACCAATATGTTTCAATCCAACATAGTACCTTAATGATATGTTGGCACACTTTTGTACATACAAAATATCTACCATGTCCTCATGACATGATGCAGCGCATTTATTCATATCGCCAGGACATGTTAAATTTGCCTCAAGATGAGGTGGCATGTTGCATCATCTTTTACTTTCTGGCAAATAGTGAAGGTAGTGGGTAGTGTAGTTGCTTACATGCATACATGAGGCAACATGTTGCTTCATGTATGCATGTGGGAAACTTACTTTCTCAAATTGTAAAAATAAAAATTATACAAAATAAAATTAAATATTGTAATTGCATACATGAGGTGACATGTTGCCTCATGTATGCAATAACAGCAGCTCAGAAAAAAAAACAGGCAAAAGATGAGGCACCATGTTGCCTCATCTTATGCTTGTTGGTCAAAGGAAGATGCCACATACACTAGGCCATATTTGCATAAAGATTAGGTGGAATGTTGTGTCATCTTTTGCTTTCTGGAAAATAGTGAAGGTAATGGGTAGGGTAGTTTTTTACATGCATACATGAGGCAACATGTCGCCTCATGTATGCAATTATAATATTATGTTTTTTTTTTGTTTTTTTTAAATGTGAGAAGCAAGTTGCCCACATACATACATGAAGCAACATGTTGCCTCATTTATGCATGTAAACAACTGCCCTACCCATTATTTCACTATGTGCCAGAAAGAAAAAGATGAGGCAACATTCCACATCATCTTTTTGAGAAAATATGGCATAGTGTATGTGGCAACTTTCATTGACCAACAAGCAAAAGATGAGGCAACATGGTGCCTCATCTTTTGCCTGTTTTTTTTCTGAGCTTCTGTTATTGCATACATGAGGTGACATGTCGCCTCATGTATACAATTACAATATTTAATTTTATTTTGTATAATTTTTATTTTTACAATGTGAGAAAGCAAGTTTCCCACATGCATACATGAGGTGACATGTCGCCTCATGTATGCATGTAATAAACTACACTACCAACTACCTTCACTATTTACCAGAAAGTAAAAGATGAGGTAACATTCCACCTCATCTTTATGAAAATGCACACTAATGTATGTCACATATGCCTTTGACCAACAAGCAAAATATGAGGCAACATGGAGCATCATCTTTTGCCTCTTTTTCTTCTGGGCTTCTGGTATTGCATACATGAGGCGACATGTCGCCTCATGTATGCAATTATAGTATTAAGTTTTTTTTCATTTTTTTTCAATTTGAGAAAGAAAGTTTCCCACATGCATACATGAGGTGACATGTTGCCTCATCTATGCATGTAAGTAACTACCCTACCAGTTAGCTTCACTATTTTACAGGAAGCAAAAGATGAGGCAAAATGCCACCTCATCTTTATTCCCATGCACCCTAGTGTATTTCACATCTGACTTTGACAAACAAGCAAAAGATGAGGCAACATTGTGCCTCATCTTTTAACTCTTTTCATTTCTGAGATTTTGTTATTGCATACATGAGGCGACATGTTGCCTCATGTATGCAAAGTAAATATTCAGTTTTTATTTGTATTTTATATTCAATGTGAGAGAGCAAGTTGCCCACATGCATATATGAAGCGACATGTCACCTCATGTATGCATGTAAGCAACTAACCTACCCATTACTTTCAATATTTTCCAGAAAGCAAACAATGAGGCAGCATGCCACCTCATATTTATGCAGATGAACCCTAGTGTATGTCAAATCTGCCTTTGACCAAAGAGTGAAATATAGGGAAACATGGTGCCTCATATTTTGCCTCTTTTTTTTTCTGAGCTGCTGTTATTGAAAACATGAGGCAACTTGTTGCCTTAAACTTTTGTTGAAAATTTTATCTGATTCATTTTAAAACTTCATTCTATGAAAAAATTCAGAGTATATGATAAAAATATGCTAAGTAAGAATGAAAAAATTGAAGTAATTAAGTGTTATTTTGAGAGGCTTGTGCAAGACCTTGTGGCTGCCAAAAGGGGGGCAGGGTGGGGCACCCCAGGGCATGACTGTAGAGCACTTCAAGTTGCTGAAGTTTTTTGTAAATATATATTGTTGAGTATCTTTATGAATTTCTTTATTTGTACTGGAACTTGAGTTCAGTGAATTAAAATCTGGTTTTACTATTTAAAACTTTTTTAAGAGAATTCCAGAGGAAAAATATAATATAATATTTATTATTAAAAGAAAATTATTTTATTAGATAGACTTAATCTCATAAACTTACTAACACTTTTTTGACTATAAGAAGTTGAACCTGTGCTATGGATTTTAAACAGAAATCAAGTAAGATTACAAGGCATGTGCAATAATAGATTTTTCATATACTTTGACTGAGATCCACTTTTATTTTAACTCATTTTTGTGCAGTTTTTTAAAACAGGACTTTAAAGTAAGAGCATATTCCAGGCCCTTCAGATCCTGTAATTTTAGTTCAATACTAGATAATAGAAACATGAGAAAATTACTGGATGTATTTATGTGTCCATAAGCATTTTTCACAAGTCAAAAATTTGGTTTCTTCTTTTGTAAAAGTGGAAGTTTCAGTATTTTTTTACTTTTCAATTTTTCCTAATCTATTCCTTTAATTTGGGAGAAAACCTTAATTCATATTTTAAACAAGTGGAGTTCAAATTATACATGAAAAAACCAATCATTAATTTTTCAAATTTTCATTGGTCAAGTGGGACCTCTTGTGACATCAATCGATGTACAAATTATAATTCAGTTAATATTAGCTTCTGACATATTTCCTGATGGTTTATCTCAACCTAGAGTGATTGAAAAATCTCTGAAAATTATTGGAAATCTGTTCATCATTCAAACCATGTGACTTACTTTTCCAAGAAATGTTTTTAGTCTTTTATAAAAAGTAATTTCTTCCTGAATTATTGTCCTTCCTCTCATAATTAATTTATATTCAAGATGGAATAATTGTATAATTCCTCTCCCATCTGTACTAGCTTACTTCAATTTCACATTTCTGACTTCAGAAGCTTCCCAGGTTTTATTGAGAAACCTTTTTCACTTCATCTCTCTCATACATAACATATTATCAGGGCTAGGGCACATTCAAATCATATTAACATTAGTAAACAGTGCCCTTCTAATTCCCACATCCTCTATGTAATAATTGGCCTCTCAGGATATCAAACTTAATTTTCTCCTGTTGGGGGTTTAGCTTCTAGGGCAGGATTCATCCTCTATATGAGTTGAAGATACATTATTACCCCAAAAAGATACCAACTTCCCCCTACTAATTAATATTTTGAATTTCTATCTTTCTAATTTCCTAATAGCTATCTTCCAAGGACTTGAGTCACTCCCCAACATAATTAATCTTATTCCTGACTATAACCCATTGATTAATTTGGGCTATCCTTTGAAAGATATATTCAATCAAAACAATTAAATATCCTCTATCTCCCCTGATTCTTTATTTCTTATCAGACCTTATCATTCTATAAAATTCATCAATGAAGATTTTTTAGCACAGGGGAAGGTGAAAAAC
This sequence comes from Hemileia vastatrix, assembly GCA_030280995.1. Taxonomy (NCBI): domain Eukaryota; kingdom Fungi; phylum Basidiomycota; class Pucciniomycetes; order Pucciniales; family Zaghouaniaceae; genus Hemileia; species Hemileia vastatrix. The sequence goes on from JASXTE010000011.1 coordinate 3,566,065, forward strand.
ATGTCAATGAGAAACCTTTCACCTTTCAAAAAGAAACTACAACAAAGAATGTGATAAAAATGGAAATAATACTCTATTCTCCCCACATGGAGCATTTACTTTCAGATGCAGCCAAGGGGGAAGAAGTTAACAGGAGGGATCAATTAAGGGGATAAAGATAATAGAGGTAAAAATACTTTTATATCATTTCAAAAACAAACATACCTAAAAATAGGTCAATCAGCAACTGTGCACCTTACAACAACTACAAAAAAGCATGTGATGAAATAAGAAGGTACAAAAAGATGAGTTTCTGTGGTTAGGATTAAGAGAATAAGCAGAAAGTAAAAGGAAAGAACCTGGAAAAAGGACTCTATTATCCCCAAAAAATTCAAGGAATGTAAGTTTCAGCCAAGGGGGAAGCAGTGTACAGGAGGGAGAAAGGGAAGTGATAAAGAGAATAGAGAGAAAAAAATTTTGATGGGGAAAATGGAAACAGCAAGAAGAGGCTTGATTATATGACAAATTGCACCATATAAAACAATAGAAAACAACACAATGTTGACTAAGACTGCTAAACTACAATACAGATAAAGAGAAAGGTTCACACTCAAAGACAGAATTCACACAAAAGGAATTTTTTTTCAAAAATACCATCTTTCCCCTCAAATTATTCCTCTCATGACTCAAGTAAAAGAAGAAAAAAGAGAGTACAGTTTGCATAGTGATACCACCACTGAGAACAGACCTCAAGAAAAAATTATCTTATGATGAAATTTGTTGAGAGAAGGCAAAAGAAGCTCTAAAAATTGTTGGGACATCAGGAAGTTCTAATCCACTAGGTGTTGGACCCAGCTCATATAATGAAAAATATAGTTCTGATGTAGATAGTTCAAGTAATTATAGCTGAATCATCATTAGTTAAAATTTTCCCTAATAAATATCTTCCTTAGAGTCCACATTTCAGGAATTTTCTGCCTGTTTTAGACCTTAAATCAAATGGGGATCAGTTGCAACACCAAATGATTTAACTTCTTATTTGGATCTTAGTACTAAGGATTTAATGATGGTTCAGAATTTAATTTTTCATACACTCATTACCTCATGGTTAAACTGTGTTCCACACCATTTAGGGAAGACTGGAACAAATCTCAAGGCAGAAGAATTAATTTTGCTAAAAAAAATTGAGATGTGGTTTCTTTGTTTCTAGTTGTGAATATAGAAAATTCTGAAAGTAAAGAGAAGAATTTAATTAAGTTTATTGCCATTTTTGTATCAATAAAAAACCTTTTAACTTACTTTTAAATCAATGAAGATGAAATTATATCTCTTCATGATTAGCTGAAGGAGTATTAAAATTCCATGGAAAATTTTGGCCACAAATTCACATCAAGCCTAATGTCCACTTAGCCCAAAATTTTCCTGAAGTTCTGCAAATATTTGGACCAGCATCACCAGAGGAAGCTTGGGATCATGAGAGTTTTAATCAAATTTTAAGATCTATCCCACACAATATTAATAAACTCATTTTTTCATAATTCTTTTTATTACCCATAATTTTTTACTTTATTTTTTTGTTTTTATTTGAAATGGACAAAATGTTAATGGAAATTTTCATCATGATAGTAAATCTTCAATCTCTTCTTGAGATGAATGACAATTGATTTAAAATACAAATAAAGATTTTTTCAATATAGAAAAAGGAAAGATTTCAAAATAAACTGTTATATTTCTCTGTGAAGAATACAATTTATGGCCGGAATATTTAAACAAGATTTATAGAAAAATGTCTTTTTTAAAATTTTTTTTAAAAAGATAAATTCATTGGTGCTTTAAAATTTCTACAATCTAAAATTACTGATCTCCAATACTAAAACATTGGTGGTAAATACTTCTCATTATACTCAAAACAACAAGGTTATGGGAATATCTAGAGGCAACAAGATTGGAGTTTTTTTTTTGAGAATGTGGAAGTCACTGAATTTTACCAGATCAAATCTTTATTCTAGTTGAATTGTATGATGCTGTTGAAAAAAAAAATAGAAAATCCTTTCTTAAAATCAGGATTCAAAACATTTTGGTGCTACAATTGATGGTCTAAAAATGTTATTATTACTCATAAAGATATTATTGGACATGATTCAAGAACTCTCAATCCAAGTGGCTTTGGTGGTGTTTTATCAGATACTGTCTGTATAATGTCATTAAGTAATATAGCTGGTGCATATTAGTCACCTTTGTAATATCCATTATGAATTCAATATATGTATTTTAGACACCAAAGTATGATCTATTGCCTGTTGGAAATTGTGCAAGCAGCACTATATGAAGAATTCAAATTGGTCCTAATGATTCAGCTATGAGCTATGTGTCATGATGAAAAATTGTCCCACCAAAGTTCCAACACAGGTTTGACTCAGGTTAGACCACAGGCACTAAACAACCACTTGACTGCAAGTAGTCTAACTTTTGACCTGGTGTACTTTGGTCCTAGAAATCTCCTGAGGACCAGAACCACCAACAGATTTTCCATCAACAGGAATCAAACCAGATTGCTCACCAGAACCTCTAACTCCAGGAGGCTTTGGCAATGAAGCCAAAGGGACATCCTCCTCTGAGTCAGAATCAACATCCATTGGCATTGGCTCACTGTTCATGTCCAATGCACCAAAACTGGGGGGGGCCATATCAGCAATTCCCTTCTGCATCTTATACAGCTCCTCTTTGCTGTACTTCCTCCTAGCTGCACTCAGCTTAGGATCCACCTTTAAAGCCTTAGGCTTTGGTTGGGCCTGAGAATTTCTCTTAGGCCTTCCCATCTTTCCAGATTCAACATCATAGACACCAGCCAAGCATTCACCTCTTGACTGTCTTCCACAAGAATACAACTCCAACCCACCAAAGGAAGTAGAAAAAGAGACTTTATTAACCTCCTTCCCTTTTCCCTTGACATCTTCATCTGCCTTAGCAGAAGACTTCCCCTGATCAGGGATCTCCTCAAACCTTGGCCTCCTCTGATTGAGACCATTTCTTCTCCTGAACAAATCAACAGGAGCCTGACCCTCACTAGGCTTCACAAATGAACCATAAGGGAATTTGAACACCCTTCTTTCAAACTCCACCTTTCCTTCTGACGCATCTCTGTTCAGAGCCCAACAATCATTGGACTTGTGCCCCCTCCTGCTGCAATAAGAGAAGACCCAAGGATCACTCCTACCAGCCCTCCTATCAAAATCTCTAGGCTGAGAAGGAGCCCTATTGTCAGTGTATCTAGTATATAAGTATGATTTAATGGTGTTTATTAATGGTCTTACTACTTATTAATAAATTATTTAGTGATTAAACCTCAGGGGAAGACTAATAAAATAGCTATACTCAAATAAAACTCACACTACTTGGATTTAAATGTGTGCTAGTGGTAAAAAATAGATAAATATAATATAGTTATAGCTTATATAAAGATAATATCAATTTATAAAGGCTTTATAATATATTTCTGAATGATATAATTGTTTTATAATGTTTATTTGAATTGTAGTAAGTGAATGATGTCTAATAACTGTCAAAATCCTCCCTTACTTATACCAAAATCCACTGGAGTGCACAGACCTTCAATCCAGATGATGTCACTGCTATCCCCAGCAATTACAGCACTGTGAGGGCCCATCACCTCCCCATGGTGTCCACTTCAAGCAGATTCAACATCCAGACCTCCAGTAAGGACCCTCCATCACAATTAATGATAACACAGACACATACCATAAATAGAAAATCCAGATAAAAGCAGATACCATAAAGAAACAGGTAAAATAACTCATCCAAAGAGGATATAATGAAACCCAAAGCATATAAAGGAAACAAATGAAATGTCCAAGCCCCCAATAACATCCCCAAGCATCCATATTAACCCAGCAATGACCTCCCAACCCATAAATTGGTGAATATCCATCCAAGGAAGCAGATTAAGTTGTCCAAACTGAGTGTATGCACCTGAAGTAGATGTTTATGCTTCTGTAGGTGTTGTGAGTCCACTGGATACGTCCATATGACCTAAAATAAGCAGAAAAACAAAGATTATAGGCTATTAAGAGGCTAAAACCCACTTATAGACCTAAATATACATAATATACTGCATATTTCACTGAATATGAGATTTATGTATACATATAAGCTTATGTATGTCAATAATTACTTAATATCACTTAAGATAAGTATATTATGACTCCATTAACACCTTAATAAGTATTATTAGGCTATGGATAAGCTATTTAAACTACTATAAGTTATACAATAGTGTAATAATTATATATATATGTATTATAAACATATATATAAGTGTTTTAACCTTATTTTTAACATATAAGCTTAATGTATTTTAGGTTATCTTATTTTAAACATAAGAATTACTCAGTCCTGGAGATACCTAGGCTGACAGATTTTAAACCCCCTCCCCCTATCATTGCCCTTTCCCTCTTTATTTTCAGTGTCTCCCAGACACATTTACATGTATCAAGCCCCTTGATTGATTAAATCACTTGTGTCAGAATATGGACTTATTACAATCTATTGAGTAGCCAAATCACCTGATTTACAGTGCTAAATCATGATGAACCTCAAAGTTGAATACAATTGTATGCATTGGGAAAAAATGTAACTGGTATGTCACAACCAGTATGTCTGCAGGCAAACTACTTTTTTTGCCATGAAAAGTTGTATGAAATGTCTCAAGCCAATAAACGATAGATTTCTTGACTGACAGGTCAAACAATTGGGTGGCAAAAAGCACAAAACATCATTAATTTTCTTGTGATGTAAGTTACATGACTTGAAATCATGCAACTGTCTTGCAGTACATTCATCACACACACACCGGGTTACTCATATGGTAGCAGTGTCAGCGCTTTGTCCGGAGTGAACCAGTATAGTATTTCATGACTCACCTATGGTAGCAGTGTCAGTGCTTCGTCCGGAGTGAACCGGAGTTAGACGCATCAGCTGCACCACAGACTATATACACGTTATGTACTTAACAATGACTAAGCTATTACTATACTACACTTAACAACTCAATTACACCCCCTACAAGCAACACTCGTGACAGGATGCACGGCCCGTGCGTGATATGTGCGAGATTCCATGTCCTGTCCTATTACGAGACGTCATGTCTCGTCATGTTTGCAGGACAGTACCACCCGAAACACACACGTGACACAATCTTACCCGCAGTGATACTGGTTGATTATTTTTAGCACTATTGCGTTAGGTGATAAATCCAAAATTTCCGAAACCAAGAATAAAGCATTGAATCCATTACTTTTAAGTTGAGACGGAAATATGGAGATTTGCCGATTTTCTCAAGCCACGTTGAGAAATTATTAAGAAAATTATCTTTTTGTATATCAACCGCAATCTTATTAGCCTTATAGGACCGATAGCGCACCAATAATAATTTGACATAATGGTTCATCTTGTATAAAAAATCATATGGATCTTCAAGATCCATGATTCTAGATATAATTAACTTTTGAACTCGTGGCGTAACGTCTTCCATCAACAAATGTGCCAAAATAAAACTGCAAAATGCGGCACGCCGCTGGTCCCTACTTTCTAGCGTTTCCGGCCATGAATCAGAAGTGAGTTCTCTCCAGGTAATGAAAACTTCTTCAATTAAATTTATCAATGTTTCATCTTTTTCTGAAGATTGGTGCCAATCATGCGGTAGTTTCCCAAGAAGATCCGTCATTCGGAGCGTTTGAAAATCTTCATCTGGCAACAATGACCCACGCCATGTAGTTCTAAAATGCCTTTTAAGATATTCAGGTCCATTCAATCTGGTGGCTAGTTTTTTTTTTAAAAATGATATTTTTCAGCGCATTGTAAATTAAAATGTGTGTCACGTTTGCTTACCTTCCCGATTGTACACCGGTCCTCTGTAAAGAAAATTTATGAATCCGTACAGACCAATTCCTGATATGGGGTGCTCTTCTTTGTCTGCTATTATACTAACTAAAAATCTTGCAAGCCAGAAATTTTTTTCAGCTTGATACTTTATTTCTATCCAGGACCCAATCTGCTCGCCAGCACCGAAATGAAGTGACAGTAAGAAAATGAGTAAGTTTTTGCCAATGACTCGTTGTTCGCTTAGCATGTGTGAGATAAGGTCTTCATAAACTGGATGTAATTTTTCTTCATCGATTATCCCATCTTTGCTATTTAAGAGAAGCAATGAAAGTCGTTTTAATGCTTCAATTTTTAAATTTGAAGAGCTGTCATCTCCGATAGCCCCCTCAAGGTCATGTAGAGTTGTGAAAAATCGACTAAATTTGATTTCTTGACGATCAATCCAAAATTTTCTTCCTTTAAATATTTCTATTGCCCTGAAGTATTGTTGCTTTTTGTGAAAGTACATAATTCTTCAATGTTCTTACATCTTCTAATCCAACATGACATGCTTATCGTGTTATACAACTTGTCTATAGTTATCACGTATTTTTCTGTCTTTCTATTTTAGTCGTGCAGTTTTGTGTAGATTCTACTTTTTCGTGCTATTCAATCATATCCAACCTGCTGATGAGCGAAATCATTATTATATATAGAAGATGTTATGTATTTGTTTTTCCCATCTCTGACTATTTCGCTCATCGATTTATTATTACCTTTATAGGTTGGGTATTTTCTTTATTTCAATAAACTTGAATGTTAATGTTTTATTGGTTATTTTAATATGTCAGGTACTTATTGGCAGAGATCAGTTTACTTGAGAGGATAGGACGTTTATTGATAAAGCGTCTATTTATTTTATAAAAGGTTCTTTGTACTACTTTGAAATATGATCTCTGACTATTTCGCTCATCGATTTATTATTACCTTTATAGGTACTTATTGGCAGAGATCAGTTTACTTGAGAGGATAGGACGTTTATTGATAAAGCGTCTATTTATTTTATAAAAGGTACTTATTGGCAGAGATCAGTTTACTTGAGAGGATAGGACGTTTATTGATAAAGCGTCTATTTATTTTATAAAAGGGTTACTTGTCGAATTCTTTCAGGTTATGGGCCCAGCCCTGTATTGAATGTCATCAAGCGATACATTTGATATCCCATCACCAGCACCAACAGATCCATCATCAGAATTCTCGACATCTACAGTACGACCTACATCCAACAATATGGAGAACCCTGAAAATTCCAACGATTCCTCTCGAAATATACCTATCCTTTCCTCAGACAATTTCCACGAATGGCGCATTCGAATGCTTGCTCATTTAACTCGTCACAAATTAAAATCTTTAGTTTTGGGAAAGGAAAATAAACCTGCCGAAACTGCAGCACAAGCTGTTATTGATGATTTTCAAACAAAAGTTGACAAAGCGACCGATATTATTATATCTAAAATTGATGCCGGAAATTTAGCTGCGTTTGTTACAGATGAAGATATGGAAAGACCATGGCAAATTTGGTCTAAACTAAGCACCCAATATGCTGCTGATGATGCTTCTAATAGAGCCTCAATTTTCTCTCGCTACCATGACGTCAAATGTCACGATAAAGGTCTCAAAACTTTTGTTAATGAATTGAGAACTCGCATTAACGAGCTTGGAGCAGTTGGAGTGTCTGTTGAAGGCGAACTTGAAGCACATCGAATATTACGTCTTCTTCCTGAATCCTATCAGACTCACAAAGCTCTCATTCTTCATTCCTCTGAAGTTTCTCATCAGAAACTTTCTGTTCACAATCTACTTTCTCGCTTGGCTCGTCTTGCTATTGAAGTTGATTCTGAGGGTAATGAAAATTCGGCACTTACTTCCACCACGAAGAATTCTGAAAAGCCCAAGTGGCCGGTTTGTCGCAATGGCAAACACAACCCAAAAACAAAGCATAGTGAAGATAACTGTTTTGAACTTCATCCAGAAAAGAAGAAATCTCGAGCTGTTTCACAGAATATTTCAATTACTGAGCCTGAAATTCATGCGAATGTCAGTTATGGCCCCACAAAAATTTTTAAGGCGTGTTCAAATAACAGTTGTGTTGGAAATCTCATTATCTTCGACAGTGGAGCGACAGTTCATATGTTCAGAAACCGTTGTCACTTTAAAAACTATCGCTATTGCCGAAAACCAATTAAACTTGGTAATGGTACTGTCATTTACAGTCATGGTTCTGGATCCGTTAATCTTGTCACTCCTAGAGAAGTCATTACTCTCACGAACTGTCTACATGTTCCTCAGATAAATCAGAATCTAATTGGTATTGGTCCATTTATCAAGCTCGGTTGTCATCAAACGACTAATCCCGATGGCAAAGTTCTGATTTGCAAAGATGGAGAAACTATTCTTGACGGACATTGGGATTCATTGGAAGGTCTTGTCGTTCTTAATGCAAAGTTCGGTGAGTCTTTCAATGTTTCTTTCAATTCCTTTTTATCTTCTAACTCAAAATCGCTCTGGCACTACAGATTAGGCCATTCGAATAATAACTATCTCAACAAATTAGAGAACCAATTAGGTTTTAAATTTATTGAAGATCTCGGTGTTTGTGAACCGTGTGTTAATGCAAAGCATCATACACATCCTTTTCCAGGAACTTTACCACGAGGTTCACGATTTCTTGAATATTTACACTGCGATTTAAGTGGCTTAATCTCACCACCATCTGAGGGTGGATCTCGTTATTATTTCAAAATCACTGATTCATTTACATCGTATCGATTTGTGTATATTATTAGCAATAAATCAGATACTTTTGATATATTTCAGAAATTTAAAAATCAAATTGAAAACATATCTTTACAAAAAGTTGCGCATTTAATCTGTGACAATGGAACCGAATTCATTAATAAAAACTTTTTAGATTTGAGTTCTAAAGATGGCTTCAAGATAATAACCACCTCACCATACACACCTCAGCAGAATCCAATTTCAGAGCGAGGTAATCGCATCACTACTGAAATGGCAAAATCTCTTCTTTTCCATGCGAATATGCCGGTCGAATATTGGGGAGAAGCAGTAAATACTGCCGTTTATATTGAGAATCGATTGCCGTGTGCATCTATTGACTTTAAAACTCCATTTGAAATGAGATTCAATAAGAAGCCTAATCTTTCACACATGCGAACTTTTGGCTGTACAGCATATGCTCTTCTTAATAAAAGCCTAAGAAAAGGAAAATTTGCAGCAAATTCAATTAAATGCTGTTTTCTTGGATATTCAGACGACACGTCATCATACCGACTGTTAAGACTTGACATCATGAAGATCCTGTATTCGCATAGCGTGATTTTTGATGAATCAAGTTTTCCTCTAAGCGCTAAAGATCATAAAAATTCAGAATTAGTTGAATTTTTTGCAGAAAATTCTGATTTTATTGACATATCTATTGATGCTCGTGACAAAGATTTAACTACGCCTGCTCCTGTTCAACAAGATTTAGATGCTAACGAAAATTTACAAGATGATATTAGTCATGATGTTACGACAAATTCATCGAGATTCTGGGAGTATAAAGTAACTTCTGATAAAGCTGAAAAAGATATTAGTTCAAACATTGACACAAACAACATCATAGTTGGATCAAGAACACGAAATCGTCGAGTACTTAACTCAGCAGTTCTAATTAATGAATATTTATGTGACACGATGGCATTATCATTGCATTCCACACATGATCTTACATCAAATTCAGTGTTCTCAGATCCTCTTACCTACTTTGAGGCAATTAATCGACCTGATTCTGACAATTGGGTTGATGCAATAGATAAAGAATTAAAAATGATAGAGGAGCAAAAAGTGTGGGAAATAGTCGAAAAACCAGATGATAGTCCCACTATTGGTTCAGTATGGGTTTTTAAAATTAAACGAGATGCAGATGGTAACGTCAGTAAATACAAAGCCAGACTATGTGCAAGAGGTTGTTCTCAGAAGGCTGGTATAAACTATTTTGAAACTTTCGCACCCACTGGACGATTGACTACACTCCGAGTTTTAATCAGTTTAGCTAATAGTGAAGACTGGGAATTTGCTCAAATGGACGTCAAAGGAGCTTTCCTTCATGGAATACCTGATGAAGAAGTATTCATGAATTTCCCTCTTGGAATGAGAAAACCTGCTAATTTCAATAATCCCGTACTTTTACTCAAACGGTCACTTTATGGTCTCAAGCAAGCTTCCCGTTGTTGGTACAATGAATTATTAAATTTCTTTTACTCAATAAATTTTTACCCATCTTCAGCAGATCCATGTCTATTTATTCACGAAAGCGAAACCAATCCTTGTTATGTTCATGTTCATGTCGACGATCTCTCTATTTTTGGAAGAGACATTTCATGGTTCAAAGAAGCAATCAAGACACATTTTGAAATGGACGACTTAGGTGATGCAAAGTTCATCCTAGGAATGCGAGTTACGAGAAATCGAGAAGCAAAGACCATTTCGCTTTGTCAAGATCAAGAAATCAGAGACTTACTTCAATCATATGAAATGAGCGATTGCAAGCCAATTTCCACTCCCATGATGATGAATACTCAACTGGAAAAGGCAACAGAGGATGAAATTGAAGCTTTTTCCAAATTAAATATCAATTATCGAAGAGCTGTTGGACGATTGAATTATATTACACAAGGAACTCGACCCGACATTGCTTTTGTTAATAGTCAACTTGCTCAATTTTTAAATGCACCAGGTATAAAACATTGGATTGCATTTAAGAGAGTATTACGTTACTTAAAAGGCACTATTAATGTCTCACTGAATTTTAAAAGTTTTAATGTCTTCTCAAACAGTGGAAATTTTAGTCATTCATTACCCGATGGCTTTGCTGATGCTGATTGGGCAGGATGTCGAGAGACACGTCGTTCAACAACAGGCTATGTGTTTGTCATAAATGGAACAGCTGTAAGCTGGAGGTGTAAAAAGCAACCAACTGTTGCTTTAAGTACTTCTGAAGCTGAGAGTAAAGCTACCGTCGATGCAAGTCAAGAAGCAATCTGGATGCAAAATCTACTCATTGATCTTGGTTATGACCGAAAGACATCCTCAACGCTTTTCTCAGATAATCAAGGTAGTATAGCACTCTGTAAAAATCCTGTATTCCATGCAAGAACAAAACACATCGAAATTCAATTTCATTGGATTAGAGAACAAATCAGCAATGGTAAAATTGATCTCAGATATATTCCTACTACCGACATGGTCGCAGATATTTTCACAAAATCCTTAAGTAAAGAAAAATTCACCAGATTCACTAAGAAAATAGGCTTGTTGGATACGATTGACAGCAAGGAGGGGTGTGAAAGTACATAATTCTTCAATGTTCTTACATCTTCTAATCCAACATGACATGCTTATCGTGTTATACAACTTGTCTATAGTTATCACGTATTTTTCTGTCTTTCTATTTTAGTCGTGCAGTTTTGTGTAGATTCTACTTTTTCGTGCTATTCAATCATATCCAACCTGCTGATGAGCGAAATCATTATTATATATAGAAGATGTTATGTATTTGTTTTTCCCATCTCTGACTATTTCGCTCATCGATTTATTATTACCTTTATAGGTTGGGTATTTTCTTTATTTCAATAAACTTGAATGTTAATGTTTTATTGGTTATTTTAATATGTCAGGTACTTATTGGCAGAGATCAGTTTACTTGAGAGGATAGGACGTTTATTGATAAAGCGTCTATTTATTTTATAAAAGGTTCTTTGTACTACTTTGAAATATGATCTCTGACTATTTCGCTCATCGATTTATTATTACCTTTATAGGTACTTATTGGCAGAGATCAGTTTACTTGAGAGGATAGGACGTTTATTGATAAAGCGTCTATTTATTTTATAAAAGGTACTTATTGGCAGAGATCAGTTTACTTGAGAGGATAGGACGTTTATTGATAAAGCGTCTATTTATTTTATAAAAGGGTTACTTGTCGAATTCTTTCACTTTTGATAGATATATATATTTGAAGTGAGAATTATATTTTTAAAAATCTCTACAAAGGGTGCTGTGTTATCATAAGGAGCTACACAATGTTGTTGAATAATGTGTAAAATATTTTTCTTTGCTGTTTGAGCTTCTTCACTCCTTACAATTGTGGGCTCAAATGTGATTTTTCGTAGATTATCCAAGAAAGCTAAATAATTTATAACTACTTCCTCGTGCGTCTAATAGTTAAATACTTCTTTAGTCACAGATAGATAATTACAGCAAAAATGAATTTAATAAATACTCCTACCTAAAAAGCGGAAGATTTGAATTGTGGAAGTTGTTTAGGAAAAACCATTACAGTCAAAATATGTATCATGAAAAATTCAAATAATAAAAAACATATTACTTTTGTAGGGACATAGCTTCTCTCTCTTTTCCCTAGTATTTCCTTTTTCAAATAATATGAAAATGAAACCTTGGGCTCAATCAATATTTCTGTACATAAAATGAAAGAGGAAAAAGATTGTTACTTTTTTATCCTTCCAAAGTTCAATAAAAAAATTTTACCTTGAAATTTTTGGTATTCAAAAGTTTTCCAAGATGGTTGTTTTTTATCTTGGGTCCAAGTGATCAATTTTTTTTTCTGTTCCAGGTCTGATCTCGCCAAAAAATCTATACCAGAATATATTATAAAACTCTCCTCAGCATTGAGATCAAATCTCCTCTTAAGAATCGGATCTGATCTCTCAAGTAAGTCTTTTCCTGCTTCAATTAGGTCATAAGAAGTGGTTCCCTTGAAAAAATCCTCTACCCAGACTTGCGCTATTGAGCTTTTTGCCTCTTGATTAAACTTCTTCAAATAGTTAAGTGTGTCAATATAATTTAAATATGAAAAGAAAGCTGGTTTTTTCAAGTATTCTAAAATCCTCTGTGGGACTCTTTCTGATGCGTTTTCTGGAGTTAAGACTTTCAATAAACGGTTCCCAACTTGATATACTTCTTCCATTCTCTCCTTTAAACTTTCAAAATTTTCCCCGCGTTTTAAAGATTCGCCTACACTATCCAGTAAATCTACTTCCAATGGCTGACTTGACACTATATCATCATGAGAAGGATTTTAATCATCTGCAGGAGTTGCCTTGTTGATAGATGAAAGCAAAAGATAACTTCGAAATGCTTACCAGGAGCTGAAAGTATTGATAGTGAGTCCCTTGCATCAATGACTTGAGTAATTTTTTCATTATTCATCAGTTTTGCTAAAGATCCATGAGCAACATGTGCTATACGAAACCAGAAATAAATGAGGAGAGTTAGAAGGATCTTCGACTGCGAAGTAACGGACAAAATTAACATTCTAATTTACAAATTTTTAGGTTTTAATTTTCACTTTTGTAGAGCGTTAATGAATATTAATGTAAATTTTTAATTCACAGATAAATATGAGTTTCGAAGTCAAATGCAGAGATTATAGAATTTATGAAATTTTTTTGAAGTTGAAAGCCAGATATTTAGGTCGAAACACTCCTTCTTCTAAAGGAGTTTTTTGGGTTTTCCCAATTATACCAAAAAAAATCTGTATAACAACCAAGAAAATTGTGTGACAAATTTTTTTTTGAAAAAAAAGATCGAAAATAACTTCGATAGAGAAGATTGAAACTTAATAAGACAAAAATAGACATACATCCATTACTTTAAAAAAATAATGAGTCTTATGGCAGTGTTTTATTAATCCTGTCTTGAAAGATTGAATTCTTTGCCTCAATGTTTTATCTCTTACTTTCAATATTGATTTCGTAAAATCTGTCAAAATCAACTAATGGGCATGTCGAACGTGTGTTAACGACCTATCCCTTCAAGAACAAGTCGCTTCACGTTTGGCGTGATAAGAGCATCCACAAGCGTCGGGAAAAACTCCTTCACTTAGCAAACTTCAATTCAGTTTTGTCAAGAAACGAGATTGATTTGATTTGAAGTTAACAAAGTGAAGGAGTTTCGATTGAAGTTAGATAAATGGAGGAGTTTCCCTTGACAGTTGTGGATGGTATGAGAAGTTAGCACTTCAGTTGGATATAAATCAGCCTTCCTTGACACTGTGCGCAAGAAAATGACATATTTCAATTTACTGGAATCCCTTCAAACTTTCTTCATGTATATATGTACCTTTAACACAACGTGCAAACACTAAGCATTAAGTAACACGACAGACAAATCACTGACGTTCCCAGGGAGAGCGTCACCCTGAAGTTTGTGTTGATCCAACCTAATGAATTACAACAGCGGGTTAGTATACCAATTACCCAATGTTAGACTTTTATAGAGCGTAAGTAAGTCTTGAATATTTATCAAGACCACCTGAGCTGACTTTAAGGGAATGCTAACCTGTTAACAATAGTAGCAATGAGTGAAATGAGAAGAAAAACAGAAGGATGAATTGCAGGTTTTAACAGCATACCTAATGTCAAGCGTAAGTTATTCTACTTCTAATACTAGCTCTATTGATAGGATTATGCTGACTTAAACAAAAATATGTAATATAAGAAATAACATTATAGTGATAGTAAATACTGGTTAAGCAGACCTTTTATAGAGCGTAAGTAAGTCTTGTATATTTATCAAGACCACCTGAGCTGACTTTAAGGGAATGCTAACCTGTTAACAATAGTAGCGATGAGTGAAATGGGAAGGAAAACAGAAGGATGAGAGAAAATTACTATGATATCTACTCCTTTATATATACAGTCTGTCTTCCTAAAGTGATCATTTACTAACACGCTTTGTTAATTAGTTGTGTAGCATAATTATGTACTTATACGGAAAGAGAATACAAAAAAGGAAAAGTGATGCTCCTTAGTACGAAAGAGTTTTGACATGTTCAAATGTAGATATCTTCTCACACTAACACCCAAAAGCCACTGACTACAACTATTAACTGATAATTATCTGTCCCACTAATCATCTGTGTTTAGTTGTATATGTCATGAGTGCTCCTTCTCCCCATGTTTTAATGTAGCTGGCATGGCCCCGGAAGCCTGACACATACTCAGAGACAGAGTTTTTCTGTTGCAACTGGTTGAGAGCATGGTCCAAGGTTGTGGCCACATTGGTGTTGCCAAAGGCCAGTTCAAAAGCCACCATGAAATGACTGAAAGTTGTTTCTAACTTGCCATTTCCAAGGAGTTTCTTTGTATATGGCCTTGCCCAGCATGCTGCCTCATCTGTGAGGTAAGAGATTGCAAACCCAATTTTTGATTGCTCATCTGGGAACTGATGACTTTTAAGCAGGACATAAAGGTTTACCTGCAATGTGTACTGACCTGCCCAGGGGCCTTACTTTCCATTGAAGATTGCTGGGACTACAATCATTGGGCCTTTAACCAGCAGTGCTGGTGTTCTAGGCCGTGTCAGTGCCTTGGCTTCAGCAGCTTCTAGTTCTGCTTCCATGGGGCCAAAATATGAGGGCTGTTCTACTGCTAGATGTTCCATGAGCCTGGTGTTTTGTTCTTGCATTGCAGCAAGGGTTTCTGAATCAGGTTGACCTGAGTAATTCATTGTTCTTCAGTAGTGCACCAATTAGGATTTGACAAAATGTTGGGACCTAAGAAGGCTGGCTACTACTAGCACTGAAGCTAGCCTGGGATAGGACTGACTATGCTACTAAGCATTAAGACTAAGAAGTAACTGGATTACTATATAAGTTGTCCAATAAGGAGTGCTCCACGATGCTTACCCCATATGACCCCCTTATGCAATATCCCCTCTCCCACCTCTCACAATGCATAGAGCCCATAGTACTCCTCCTCACCTCTCAACCAAATCCTAAAAGGCTGTCAGGAGACAGGAAAGGTTCCTTGAAAACTAAGACATCATGTGAGCTAATTTTAGAATCATTGAAAATAGAATAAAATATGTAGTAAGAGCAATGACAGTTCAGTAGGAAGAAGGAAAAGGGTTTTGTATTAATGGGAAACTGAAGGGTGTTTTCAATAATTGATATTTGTTGTGGGAGAGGTGGAAGATGGGAGGTGCCAAAGAAGGATCTTCAAGGAGGATAGAGCAAGATGTTGTAGAGTTTATCAGGGGATGGTTATGGGGGAGTGCATCCACACACCAGAAACAAACTGGTGATGAGATTTTTTGAGATTGACAGGATTTTCTGTTGAGGTGACCAGCACAGTTAGAGCATCTAGGAGGAAGGGAGCAGTGAATAGATAAGTGAACTTTTCTCCAGCACTGAAAACAGTTGCTTCTCTTGCAATTGACTTCTTCTGTGTGTTAGACCTGACCTTCAACAATAAGAGGGTGAAGAGGGTAAGAGAAAATGAGTGAGTAAGCATGATTTGGTCACATAAATGAAAGACTATGAAGGAGTGGTTTTTTCCCAACCTAGCCTCTTGGAATCTCAGCCTTGAAATCAAGTAAAGGAATATAAGGGTTTTTAGGATTATCTTCAATTAAAGTATTGATGAAGGCTTGATCATTGAAGTTGTAATAAGTTGTGATGCCATTGGCGCCTCACCCCAAATTGTCATGCTTTCAACTACATTCAGAGAAAAGAAAATAATAGAAAGAGAGAAAGGCCTCAAAAGAAAAGGCCCATTGAGCACTCACAATTTCTGGGTCAATACCTTCACACTATTTCATTTTTGATAGTGGTGCCTCAATCTCAATCTTTAAATATGTTGGTCTATTTTGAAACTATGAAAAGGAAACCACTTCTTTGAAACTTGCAAATGGTGATGAACTTAAAGCCCTTGGTTATGGCTCAGTCTCACTCACTCTGAAAAATGGTCATAATATCTTCATTAAAAAGGCTCTTAATGTTCCTTCAACTCAATCCTCCCTTATTTCCACTACTCAAATGTTATTGGATGGTTGGTCACTCAAAAATAACAATGGCAAATTCTTTATAAAATCAAATGGAAAATTAATCATCAAATGTCTCCTACAAGACAAAGCTATATGTCTTCATTCAAAATTACAAAATATCAGCATGGCTATCTCCAAAAACAAACTACAACTGATGCATCATGCGTCTGGTCACCCAAATTCAAAAATTATGAATAAAATGTTCCCAAGAATGAATTTTTCCAAATTCATCTGAAAATCATGTGCTTTAGCTAAATCACATGTCCTTCCTTATTCTGGAAGTTTCCCTACTCCATCTGCTCCTATAGACCTTCTCCATATGGATTTATGTAGCCTGGTCAGCCCAGTTTCAAAAAGAGGCGCTAATTATTTCCTAAAATTTGTTGATGGCTTTTCTCAATATTTTCGCAATTATCTTCTTACTGTAAAATTGGAAACTTTTGATAACTACAAATTATTTGAAGCTATGGCTGAAAATCTATCTAACAAGAAGGTTAATACTATAGATTCCAACAACAGCACTGAGTTCTTTAATAGAATTTTCAGAGCACACCTTCAACTTAAAGGAACAACACACCCTTTAAAAGTGCTTTATTTACCTAAAAAAAGTCCTTTTGAAAAACAGCGTAACAGATCACTAGATGAAAATGCAAGATGCTAACTTCTTGACTCAGGTCTTCCTGGTGACTGGTGCAGAGAAGCTATAAACACTGCCGCTTACCTTATGAATCACTCTCCTACTACCTAACTACCAAATCATACTACTCCAAATGAAATTTTGACTGGTCATCCCTCTTCATCTCAGAAATTGTATCCTTTTGGTTTTGATGTTGTCTTTCATGTACCAAAAAGCAAAAGAGCTGGTAAATTTTCCAGTCCTGGAGAAAAAGGGATTTTTCCTTGGTGTAGTGATGCCCATAAAAATTATTGTATCTACTCTTCTAATCAAGATAAAATTTTCATCATTCACAATGTCACTTTCTTTGATAAATTTGAAATTGCTTCTTCATTATCTAAAATCAAATAATCCTTTGTTGATTTTCCTGAAATTCCTTATCTGAGTCCTATCTCAGTTACCAATTTAAAAGATAATTCATCGTCAAACTTAATTGTCACCAATAATAACGATGAAACATCTTAAGAAGAGCAATCAATCAAGAAATCTTTACCTCAATTCAAAAATTATACTTGGGTTGAAAAGGATGCTTTTCCACCCAACTTAATTTCAAGAAAAATTGATTATTACAAACAACGATCTAATCAAATCAATATGATATTCATTTCTATGAATTGCCCAAAAATTATCAGGAAGGTTTTAAGTTCTCAAGAGAGCTCCAAATGATTAAGTTACATTGAATCAGAGCAAAGCAGTATTGCAAAACATGGAGTTTGGGAAGAAATAAAGAAGCCTTAAAGTTCTCATTAATTAGGTACCACTTGGACTTTTAAAAAGGAAACTAATTCTTCAGGTAGTATCACTAAATATAAGGCTTGTCTTTGTTTTCAAGGGTTCTCTCAAATTGAAGGAATTGAATACAACAAAAATTTTGCACCAACTGGTCAACTTGCTACTCTAAAATTTCTTCTTAGTTTTCCTGCCACAAAATATTGGGACATACATGAAATGGACATCAAATCATCCTTTCTGCATGGGGATCAGAGTAATTCTTAAATTTGTGAATTCCTGACAGTCACTTCACTGAAAAAGGAAACAGAGGTCTCAGACTCAAAAAGTCTCTATATAGCTTGAAACAATCACCTCAATTTTTCTACAATGATATTGTTAAATTCTTTTCTTAAATTAATTTTATTCCAAGTTCAGCTGATCCTTTTCTCTTCCACAATCAAGAAAAATCAAAATGATATGATCATTGTATGTCCAGATTTATCAAATTTTAAACAATGTATTAAAAAGTTATTGAAAATGGATGATCAAGGTGAACTGAATTGGGTACTTGGTATGAAGGTCATTTTTAATTGTAAAAAAAAACAATTAGTCTATCTCAGAAATTATACATTGAAAATATGTTAACTGAATTTAATATAGACAAATGTAAAACTTGTAGTACACCTCTTTTTCCAAATTTACAATTTAGTCCAACCAAAACCTCCATTAAGTCTCCCATTTTTAACTATTTCAGGATTCATGGTTTACTTAATTATCTTGTTCTATGTACTTGACCAGACCTAGCATATGCATCTAGTTTACTTACCCAATATCTTGATCATCCTTCTAAAGAACAGATATATTCTTTTAAAAATGTACTTTGTTATCTATCTAATACTAAAAATTATGTTATAAATTTTGGAGCTGTTTCTAAATCATCAATAAATAACTTATTGGGTTATGCTGATACAGATTTCAACAACCCTCCCAATTCTCATTCCATGTCTGGTAGTCTTGTTTTTCATATTGGACTTGTTGGCTGGTATTCTTCCAAACAACCAGTTGTATCATTATCAACTACAAAGTCTGAATATAGGGAAATGTCTAAAAATGGTCAAGATTAATTGTGGTTTCAACAACTATTTTCTCATTTCAATCTTAATTTATCATCATGTTTACTCACGTGTGATACTTAAGAAGCTTAAGCACTAATTAAAAATTCTCTCTATCAACATCAAACTCAAAACTTTAATACAAGAACTCATTGGTTGCATGAAATAATCTCCAATAACACTATACAAGTTCAATACACCAATACTAATTTGATGATTTCTGACTAACTCACAAAATCCTTACCCTGTATTAATTTTATAAAACATTTCAATGCTTTAGAACTTGTAAGTATGCCTTCATGAGAATGAGGGGGTGTTAAATTGTTGAAAATCTAATGCAATAGCCTATTAATCTATTCTCATTTACTTACTGGTTACTTTATTCTACAATTTGTTACAACTTCCATTAATTAACTTCTAACAGTTTTCAATGGTATATTTATTAAGATGGAATCATTCTTACTGTAAATTTTCTTATTCATTATATCTCTATTCAATATTTTAAAAGTCAGATGCCTTCATGCTTTAATAAGCATCTACCTTTCTCTAACTCTTCACTTACTAACCACTTGAACATATTAGATTGCTTTCATCTTTGACATTGACCTACTTTGCTCCTACACCTTATACATCTGACCAGTATATAATATATTTTGACCTTAACTAATCTACCTGTTTATTCCATCCTTACAGGTAACTTATTGCGTTCTTGATTGAACTTAACCTACTTGACTCCTACACCTTGTATACCTGACCAGTATATAATATATTTTTAGCTTTACTAATATAACTGTTTATGCAATCCTTACAGTATGTATGTACCTTTAACACAATGTGCAAACACTAAGCATTAAGTAACACCACCAACCAATTGCCTACATTCCCTGTGATAGTGTCACCCTGACTTTTATGCTGATCCAACCTAATGAATTACAAAAGTGGGTTAGTATACAAATTATCCAAAAGCTTCTGACTACAACTGTTAACTGATAATCACCTTTCCCAGTGATTATTGGTTTTTAGTTGTACATGTCAAAGGTTACAGTTATTGGTGAGGTGATTTGATATACAAATGTAACTAAGTCCTTCCTGGATCTTGACTACAATGACCACAATGTGCAAATGCACGTGTCACCTCCCACACCTGCCAAACACAAATCTCTCCCCCCTCTCCCCCCTCTCCCCCCTCTCTCCCTCCATGCACCCACCACTTGTCTCATGCTTCCATGGATGATACCAGGGACAGTCATCCAAACTCTTCTTATCCCCTTGTAGCCAAGCCAACTCTGAAGGAAGCACTACACCTTTCACTTTACCCAGAATAAACCCAGAACCACTCCCCTCCACATCCTCAGAACCCTCTTAAGGAGCCTTTCTGGATGCCTTAGTTCATAACCTGCAAAACCCTTTTCCTGGGTTAGCCCCAGTTCTAAAGGACTTTCCTAATCCTAAACTTCTCTCTTTCATTAACAATTGCATTTCCAAAAAAAATTTCCAAAAATAAATATAATCTCACCCTCAAGGCTTTTAAGACCTAGGAAGGCAGACTACTACTAACGCTAAAGCTAGCCTTAATGGGACTGAATATGCTGGGTACAGCAGTGAGAAAAACTAGATTGACTATTTTGGGGCTACCAACAGTGAGGGAAGGTGGTACTGAATATGCTAATTTTAGCAGTGAGACAAGAGAGTGATTAGAGTACTATAGAAGCTGTCTGATGAGGAGTGCTCCACAGCTCTTGCTTTATATAAACTCCTTATGCAATACCCACTCCTCCGCCTCTTTACAATTCATAGAACCCATAGCACCCCTCCCACCACCTTGCAACCAAATCCTAACATTACCCCCTCTTTTACCCCTCCTGCCCCCTGAACTCCTTCTCAAAATCCTGCAATATTCCCTTTGCACTCACCAAATTTTCAACCAGTTCCCAAAACCTATATCCAACCCCATAGCCTTTCCAATGCACCAAGTACTGAACCTTTCCCCTGTACATCCTCTTAGAAAAAATCTTTTCCACCTCGAATTCCTCTTCATTTCCTACCTGGATTGGCACTGGTGGCTCTTCTTGGAATCCTGGAATTTTATCTTCTTTGTGCTCTGTGAGAAATGAAATGTTGAAAACTGGGTGTACTTGCCTCATTGAGATTTTTAACTCCAGTTCATAAGAAGTGTAGTATTATTAAGTTGAGTATGGCACTCAAGTTTATTAAAAAGAGATTTTTGGAAATGATTTTTGAGATTGTTAAGGCCAATCTGATTTTAAAATGGTTATATTTAATAAATTAAGTATTAAAAGTGGTTTAAAAGGGTTAATTATAAGGGTTAAGATTTAACAAATAATTGCCAGGTAGGAAATGAAAGTATTGGTTTAAAAGTGCATAAAAATTTAATTTATGAGTCTCAAGAGCCTTATGGATTTTTTCTCAAATTTTACAATTTTTCTACAATTTTTCATAATTTTATAAAGTATTTTTGATTATTTTTAAATTTTAATAATTTATTTAACTTTCAGAATTGTTTATTAGGTAAATAAGGTTGCGCAGGCTACAAATCTTATAATGTAATATAAAAGAGAATTAGCTCTATCATCTTTAATTTTTCTAGATTTTTTATTAATTTTTAAAAGGTTCTAATTGAGTCTAGAAGTCCATATGAGCTCCTGAATACTTCAGACCAGCTCTGTAAAAACTCTGGAGATCTCTGGGCAAGCTCCAGATGAACTCCAGAATTCTCCAGCTAGGGAAAGTAGGGAATGTGAAATAATATGCATATAAAGCCTGTAGACTTGAAATTAGATATTATATAAGTGAATAATAACATCACACACCAACCAACCAACAACACATATTATGAAAATCATTTACTATTTCATAACAAATCATAAAATTGTAATACCCTTATATATATAACACTTTTAGAAAGCATTTTATTAACTTCATGCATCATCATAAATGTTAAATATATTGTACCATTATAAATTTTGCATCACCAGGGATCTGAATTTAACAACTAAATCTTATAAAAATAAAAGCTTCATAAAAATATATTATTCATTCATTTACATAATGTTTCTAAATTCAGCTTCACTGTTGTGTTTCTCATCTTCATTATAAAGAAAAATGATTTACATATCAACACCGTTAATAACAAATGTTTTATTGGTCATTTTATATGAAGTAGAGGTTATAGCTTAGATAAATGTAAACTCTTTATTTATATAAAGGGACAGGGTTTTTTTGGTTTATCCAACTCCCTTGGATTCTGCTTACAGCAAGGCAACTGTAAGAGTCTTTCTACATTGGTGGAGTCCAATGTGGGATTGGAATTCTCTAGCTTTTAAACTGTCACCGGACGACCTACGCACAAGGTTGAGGATGTTCCTGTAAGTGAGATGAGCAGTTTAGAGACTTCTTCGAAACACAGAGGAATGATTCTAGGAAGTGATTCGAAGATGACTCGAAGGAAGAACTACTGCTTCGAGTTATGTTCGAGAAGGATTCTAATATAATTGAAAGGTAATATTAAAATTCTTAACATCTCACGAAGGGTTGAAAACTCAACAATCAAAGATTTAGGATTTAGAAATGATTATTGAGAAAATAAAGAAAGATACAATAATAATGATTTAACTTAAAAGCTATTGCCACTATTAACTATAAATACGTTTTTTATAATTTAATTCTAAAGAATATCAAACCAAAAAACCAACCCCTTTTATATCCTTTATTCCTCCAAGCATTGACCTCATACCCATCCACTATTCCGCACACCACAGACCATTAAAAATACACCCATTACACCTGGACCCTCCTCACTAACATCCGTTAACCCCTTAATCCTCCACTAACCATTCCGTCCATGCTCACTACCCCTTAATAACCCACAGACATTTCATAAACCTTTTAATGTACTATTATATTAACTATTGCAAGTGCGTTTCTTATTGAGAAAAAGATTAAGACACACTATTGAGAGATTGAATAATTTAGATTTAGGGTTTTAGGCTAGCGTGGTGGAATAGCGAGTACACAAAGGAAAGTCGCAGTTGCTATGGAGAATTGCTTCCTGCGCTTTGAGTATGGATTTGAGCCTCTTATTATTGATTTAATGAGCTTCTTTTGCCTCGAGTGTCACGTGGCCCGTGACAGATGCCCGGGTATAAGAACGGGAGCTCCGTTGAGCGTAAAACATACTTCCCAAACTAATTTCTCTTCCCTCCTTATTTAATTATTCTTTAATTTATTATGACAGATTTCCCTACTCCAAATCCCACGCCTCCACACTCTAAAGCGGATGGGGGCATTGTTACACAACAATATTCCAAGACTTGCACAGCCTGCAAGTTGATGGAGTACTTTTGCGTAGAAAGCACGGCAACACGAGGTCCTCGCCAGAAGTGCTAATTTTGCCAATGGAGAAAGGTGGCCTGTGATGCCTTGTTGAAGAATGCCGACATCGAGAGTCGGTTCACTAAGACAAAATATTGGGTGATTCCCAAGACAAAGGAAGTAGTCGAAGACATTTGGGATGTGTCAATTGGGGATGATCAATTGGTGGGAGAAAATGAGGAAGAAGCTGAAGCGGATGTAGAAACATGGGTGACTCCGGCTACGAGCAAGAAGCTAGTGGTCGAAGATGAAGTCGACGAGTTAGTTGAGGAGGAAGAGGAAGTCTCCATCTCGAGACGGACGCCAAAGAAGCGATGGGTGGTCATCAAGGATGATGAAGAGGAGAAGGAAGTGGGGGTGGAGGTTACTCCAAAATTATTGTTAGAAGCAGACCCTATCTTCGAAGTAAGTCCATTACCTGATATTTTAGAAATCTAGTGACTGATGATCTTATTTTTAGAATTCAGACGTCATCACAGAAGTCCCTACGGCGGAAGCTTCGAATGCAGAAGCAACCATTGTGGAACCCACTTCTGTGGAAGTGGCAGTGTCGATTGAAGATAGATTACCGGTGGTTACCTCGAGGAGGAGAATTAAGAAACCCT
The DNA here is from genome assembly GCA_030280995.1 of Hemileia vastatrix. NCBI lineage: Eukaryota > Fungi > Basidiomycota > Pucciniomycetes > Pucciniales > Zaghouaniaceae > Hemileia > Hemileia vastatrix. The sequence goes on from JASXTE010000011.1 coordinate 3,590,328, forward strand.
GGATCAGGTATGGTCGAAGAATCCTCGCCCGGTTCAACGAATGAGATTTATTGAAGACTTAAGTGGCAAAATCAATAAGATTGTCGATGCCGCCTCCTACGACGTGGCTGAGGAGCTATTGGAACTTGGAGAATTGATTCCGGTAGGAGGGGGGGAAGTCTTTGAGAAATGTAGGAAGGAAATAAGGGAAATTTTGGAGAAGATGAAGGGATTGGTTCGGGAGAAAATTAAGGAGAGAATTTAAAATGGAAGGAAAAAAGAAAAAAGAAAGAAAAGAAAGTAGAAATAATTTGTATTTAGTTATTTATATTTTGTTGTTTTATTTAAAAATTTAAAATTTTTATTTTTTATAAGATTTTGAGAGAAAAAAGGAAACAACAGAAAAAAGATTTAAATAGAAGTTTGTTTTTAAAATTTTGAAAGACAAACTTTAATTGAGAGACAAAAAGAAAGAATATTTGATTGAAGGAGTTTTAGTTTTAAAGTTCGAAAAGAAAAGAATTAAGTAAGAAGAAAGAAATAGTTGATTGAAATAATTTTGTTGTAAAATAAAATTTAATGAAAAGAAACAATTTGTTATTTATGAAAATTTCTTAATTGAAGATTTGAGGAATATTAGTTATTTGAAAAAAAGAAAAGAAAGAAAAGAAGAGAATAAATAAAAAAAAGTTTTGAAAGAAAAGACGTAATTTGTTCGAAGGACTTAAAAGAGAGATTTAGAGGTTGAAGTGAGGTTCGAGAAGATGGTTGTGTTGCTTTCGTGAAGAATTTTGATAGTTTGAAGAAAAGAAAGTTTTAAAGAAAGAATGTATATAGAAAATTTGAGAAGGAAAAAAGAAAAAAAAGAAATAAATTTTTAAAGAAAAAAAATTTTAATTTTAATTGTTTTATTTCATTTTATTTTTATTTTATTTTATTTTATTTTATTTTATTTATTTTAAAGAAGGTTAAAAAATTTTGAAAAGAAAAAGAATAAAGAAGAAGACAAAATTAAAGAATTTTTAAGAAGTAAAGATGTTTAAGATTTTAAAAAGAAGAAAAGAAAAGAGAAGAAAGAAATAAAAAGAGAAAGGAAAAATAAAAGAGAGTTTTAAGGTTTGGGTTTTAAAGGATATTTAAGATGAAAAGATTTTAGGAGTTCAGGGGCATTAGAAACATTGATGGCTAGTTCCCAGGATGTTTTGTCTGAGTCATCGAGGAAGCCTTCCCATTCCACGAGGTATTGAAGTTTCCCCTTGCGCATTCTTGAATCAAGGATACGGCTTACTTCCCACTCTAGATGGTCTTCTACTTCGACCAGTTCTGGAGGAGGTTGGTTCTTGCCCGGGTATGTTTCTTGAGCCAGTTCCAGGAGAGATACGTGAAAAACAGGGTGTATAGCCTGCCATTTAGGAGGTAGCTTGAGTCAAAATGCAGTTTTAGAGACTTCAGAGTCGATTTCAAATGGTCCCAAACGTTTTTCAGCCAGTTTCTTTGATGGTTGAGTCGTTCAAATGTTTCGTGCGTCGAGCCATACTTTGTTGCCTGGTTTAAAAGAAGGAGCAGTTTGTCAATGTTTGTCGGCCTGTTCCTTGTACCTTCGAACCGCTAATTCCAAATTTGATTTAAGTTCTTCTTGGAGTCGTGATATGGTTCAAAGATAATGTTCCGCAGGATTATTAGTTCCTACGTGAATTGAGTTGAATCGAGGATGTCTTCCATAAACAGTTTCGAAAGGAGATTGTTGTGTCGAAGAATGAGTCGAGTTATTATAAGCAAATTCGGCCAATGGTAACCATGTGGTCCAATTGTCTTGTTGGTAACTGAAATACATTCAAAGGTATTGTTTGAGGATTTGGTTGACCCTTTCTGTTTGCCCATCAGTTTCAGGATGATAGGCTGTGGAGAGGTTCCTCGTGATATTGAGTTGTTGACACAGTTGAGTCCAGAATGTGGATACAAACAATGAGCCTCTATCTGAAATAATATCATTAGGTAAGCCGTGATTGGAAAATACATATTCTAGAAACAATTTTGACAAATCTTCTGCTGTAGCAGTAGTAGTGGTTTTGATAAAAATATACATTTTTGAAAATCTATCTACTATTACTAATATAGCATCAAAATTATTAGAAAGAGGAAGTTGAGAAATAAAATCCATCAATAAAGATTCCCAAGGTTTAGAGGGAATAGGAAGTGGTTGAAGCCACCCATACTTCCGGTGACAGGGAGCCTTATTCCTATTACATTTGTAACAAGCTTTTATATAGGCCTTGATTTCCCTGGTCTTACCTGTCCAGAAGAAATCCCTCGCTATTAACTGGTAGGTTTTATCAACCCCAAAATGACCAGCTAATGGAGAATCATGTCCACTTTTTAAAATCCATAATTTTATTTCATTGTTGTCAGGTATTACTACTCTCCCCTCGAAAACAAATAGACCTGATTCAATACTAAATCTTTTGGCCCCTTGCTTCGAGAGTATTTTGTCTTTTAACCCTAAACAATAATTTTCCTTTGACTGAGCTTTGAGGATGTTGGATAGTGGATCTTGAAAAGATTGAATTGTCATTGAATTAAGTTGATGAGTCATTAACATTTATTCGTTGAATATTGATTTCACATTTGCTGGGTTCTTGTCAGCAAATGCCTCCCCCCGCTGTGGGTAAATGTTGTCCCGATGTGACAAGATATCTGGGACAATGCAGTTTTTACCTGGGCGATCGGAAATAGAAAAAGAAAATTCAGACAGAACTTCAGCCCACCTGGCTTGATGCCTGGTTAACACTTTGAAAGACATAAAGTATTTTAAAGAATTATGGTCTGTTAAAATTTGAAAAGGACTATCTAAGCTGAGAAGAAAAGAGCGCCATTTTTTAAAACAATGAATAATAGCTAAAAGCTCTTTGTCATGAATTTCATTATTTAATTCTGCTGCAATGAGTTTGCGTGACTCAAAAGCAACAGGATGAAACAATTTTGTTTCAAAATTTAATTGAGAAATGACCCCTGCGATAGAATAATCGCTTGCATCTGTCTCTACTATTGTCAAAGCAGAAGGATCAAAGTGTCGAAGAATTGGAGCTGTGGTGAACGCCGTCTTCAATGCTTCAAATTCCTTTCATGCCGTGGAAGTAAAAACAAAAGGAATATCTTTTCTAAGAAGAGAAGATTGGAAATAGTTTTAGAGAAATCTTTAATAAATCTTCTATAGAAATTTTCAAAACCCAAAAATCCCTGGAGGGATTTAACGGATTTGGGCTTAGGCCATTCCAGGACCTTTTGGACTTTTTTGTCGTCCATGACTAATCCATCAGTGGATAACGTAAAACCTAAAAAATCAATAGATTTAAGGTGGAATTTGCATTTATTGTGCTTGGCGTAGAGACCATGATCTTGAAGTCGATTTAGAACCTGTCAAACATGATGAATATGTTCATCTAGTGTCTTCGAGAAAATTAAAATATCCTCTAAATAGACGACAACAAATTGTTTGACAAAATCTTGAAAGATGTCATTGACAAAAGTTTGAAAAGTAGATGGTGCGTTACACAATCCAAAAGGCATAACTAAATATTCAAAACTACCAAATATAGTGCGCATTGCAGTCAGTGGTTCATGACCATCCGCAATGCAAATAAGATTGTAAGCGCCTCTAAGATCAATCTTAGAAAAGAAATTAGCACCATTGAAAAGGGTAAGAAGTAATGACATAGGGGGAACAGGATATGCATTCTTCTTAGTGACTGTGTTGAGCTTTCTATAGTCAACACACAACCTAAGACTACCATCCTTCTTTTTTACAAAGAAAACAGGGGAGCCGGTTGGAGATTTACTGGCTTTGATGAAACCTTTGGCTACATTCTCTGAAATGTAGTCTTGAAGAACTTGAGATTCGTCCTTCGACAAAGAATAGACAGGACCTGCCGGAGGTACTGGACCTATTAACTCTATCTGATGGTTGTAGGGTCAATGAGGTGGTAACTTATTGGCCTTGCGGATTGAAAAAAAATCGAGGAAATCATGATAGATTTCTGGTAGAGTTGATTTAATGGCTTCAACGTCGATTTGGTCGTCCTCATCATCTTTGAGGGAATCTGTCGAGGGAAGACCAGAATTGAGAGAGCATAATTCAATTACTTCGAGGCAATTTAAATCCTCTTTGAGTGAAGTCATCAAGCTAGAAGGGTTAGCCAATTGCTCATTTAAAGAAAGATCAGATGCTTGCAAGTCATCTGGCAGAGATTTGTCCTCTAGCAGGACATTGTCAGGTGGGTTGTTTAACTCCCTATTGACCTGCATTGAAGAATTAGAAATATACTTAGTGCGTGGGGTGATCAATCCCCGTGTCCAATCAATTTCAGGATTCCAATGCATTAAAAAGTCATGGCCAAGAATGGTATTGTCCATCCTTGGGGTGTCCAAGACTGATAATTCCCACTCAAAGGGGGGAAAGTTCGGAAAGTTGAAAACCCATAAAACTTTCTTACTGACCCAATATTTGGGTTCCTCTGATTCGCCCAATTAAATTGGAGCTCGATTGATATCTGTAAATGTCAGCTGTAACTTCTCGGCAAAAGATAAACTGACAAAAGAAATTGAAGCTCCAGAGTCTATAAGACAACTGAAGGGGGTATCCTCCTTGAAAAGAATAAATCTCAAGCAATTTAAGGCAACTCCAGTCCTTAAGACATGGAGGTTCTGTGCACTGGGAGAGATAAGATAGTTTGCTTTGCACACAAGTAAACTATCTACTAGTTTTTTGACTTAAAACTAGTACCTTCTCTTTCCTTCAATTTTACACAATCTTCCAGCTTGTGCTTACCCCCACAATACATACATAACCCATTATCTGCTCGCCTCTTCCTCTCAGCTTCTTTAAGCTCCCCTTTAGGATCCAGTACTTTACTGATATCCCCTGGGGTCGAGCTTTTTGGTCAAGGTTTTTCCTTTCCCTTATTGGGTTTGGGTTGAATTGAGGAGGATTTAGTTGTCTGTGGGTGTGAAGAAGGTCCTGATTTAAAATTAAGGCCTTGAGATTTGTTGGCGTATTGACGATGTTGAAGTCGTCCTTGGTAAACACTGTTGAGTTCAAGGGTTCAATCCATTAAATCCATTAAAGTAGTCATCTTCTGACCGTGAAGATATAACTGATCCAGAATCCTCGAAGGAAGTCGTTTTTTGAAATGATACTTAAGGGCAGCATCATTCCAACCTACTTGAGTTTGAAGCACCCTGAAGTTCGAGATATATTCAGAGGCTTTACCATTATCACTCATGCGAAAAAAATCAAGTTCAATTTCTGCCTTGTCAGTTTCATTAGGGTCACCGAACAATGTGAAGAGTTGGTCTTCAAACTTTTCCCAGGTATTAATAAGTAAGTGGGTTGCGGTCAAAGAGAGCATGAGAAGATAAGGTTTGAACCATCTTTCTGCTTTTCCGGCTAGGAATGAAGAAGTGTAAACAACCTTCAATCGGTCATTATTAAAGGTTTGAGGGTGATTATGGAACAGGAGCTTGCAGGTTTGCAAGAAGGGTCGCAATCTGTCTGGATGTTCTCCATCGAATTTATCAGGAGATTTCATAGAAGGAGTTTTGAATTTAGATCCCTCTGAAGACGTTGAATTTGAAAGGGTCTTCATAAAAAGTCTCATTAAATCTTCCAGAGAAATGGATGGTCCAGGTTCTGAAGGTTGACCAGAAGGGTGATTAGCAGGGGCAGATGGTGCCTCGTGCATTGTATCCTCTCCTTCTTCATCATCAATAGAATCATCAAAATCTTGTGGGATGTCTTCTACAGATTGGACTAAATGTTGCTGTTCCCTTAGGTCGAGTGGCTCCAAGGAGTGAGTGCGGTAAACAGGCCAAGTGGCTGTTGGCCTACCTCTGGCGCGAGCTCTAGTAGTAGCACCCGTAGGAGGAGTGCGTTGAACAGGTGCCATTTTAAGAATTTAGAGAAAAAACCTTAAAAGGGACATAGTAGTGCAAAGAATGATAAATACGGAGAATTAAATTATATTGTCACCGGACGACCTATGCACAAGGTCGAGGATGTTCCTGTAAGTGAGATGAGGAGTTTAGAGACTTCTTCGAAGCACAGAGGAATGATTCAAGGAAGTGATTCAAAGATGACTCGAAGGAAGAACTACTGCTTTGAGTTATGTTTGAGAAGGATTCTAATATAATTGAAAGGTAATATTAAAATTCTTAACATCTCATGAAGGGTTGGAAACCCAACAATCAATGATTATTGAGAAAATAAAGAAAGATACACTAATAATGATTTAACTTAAAAGCTATTACCACTATTAACTATAAATACGTTTTTTATAATTTAATTCTAAAGAATATCAAACCAAAAAACCAACCCCTTTTATATCCTTTATTCCTCCTCGCATTAACCTCATACCCATCCACTATTCTGCACACCACAGACCATTAAAAATACACCCATTACACCTGGACCCTCCTCACTAACATCCGTTAACCCCTAAATCCTCCACTAACCATTCCGTCCATGCTCACTACCCCTTAATAACCCACAGACATTTCATAAACCTTTTAATGTACTATTATATTAACTATTGCAAGTGCGTTGCTTATTGTGAAAAAGACTAAGACACACTATTGAGAAATTGACTAATTTAGATTTAGAGTTTTAGGCTAGCGCGGTTGAATAGCGAGTACACAAAGGAAAGTTGCAGTTGCTATGGAGAATTGCTTCCTGCGCTTCGAGTATGGATTTGAGCCTCTTATTATTGATTTAATGAGCTGCTTTTGCCTCGAGATTCACATGGCGCGTGACATAAAAAACTTATATGGTATTTGGACATGCCTAGCCTGAAATAGGCATATTTAACAAACACGTGTATTATATTCAACAGTTTAATCTTATGTTTTGGGATGTCTTCTGCTATTGGATCTGGTGTTTTGGCTGCTGGTGTACCAGTTAGGGCATCAGTAAGGATTGTATTCCTGTATGGGCCCAAGTTTACTGGTGAAGATTTAGAGGGTTTTTATTTAGGTATGAAACTGCTTCTGAATTGGATGAAGCTTTACCTTTGGATATGGCGAAACAGATTAGGTTTTTTATGAGAGAAAGAGAGGTAGAAGAAGAGGCTATTGCTATGGATGGAAATAAAGTTCTAAATTGGGAGAAGCTGGAGATAGAAATGGAAAAAAGGTGGCCAAAGGTTTATTCATTGGAGGATCTAAAGGATATATCTTGAAAATAGGAATCAAAAGGTGGTGTCAAATCTCTTTTTCAGTATCATCAGTTTATGGTCAAATTCCAGGTGGTTTTGAATAATTTGTTAGAGTATGATATTTTATTTCATGATAATGTATAAAAGTATGATTTTTTGGATACTAGGCGGGAAAAAGTTAAGAAGGATTTTTTGGATGGTTCTTTTTAATACTTATTTGATCGAGAATCTCCCAGATGGAGAAACTAGGATTCCTGGTATGGAAGTGCTAAAGCAGGTTATTTTGGAACATCTCCATACTCATAATTCTGCTGATTTGGCCTCTGAAGAAAATGATTTTATGGAGAAAGAGGAAAACAATGATGGTGTAAAAGATGTAGTTACTGTTAAAATTCTGCATTTAGCTATTCCTGAATATTTTGTCCAGCCTGAGGATATTGTTTTAAATGAAAACTCTGTTGGGAAAGAAGAGGTTACTAAAGATGAAAATATTTTTGTCACTTATGAAGAATGTTTGAATTCTGAGGAATATATGGTGCTGGTTGATTTGGAGGATAATTCAGAGGATACTTTCTCATTGGTTTTACTATCAGGAGCATAAAATAACTGCAATGAAGAGGTGGATTATGATGACGTATTTGGAATATATATGGAGGATTTGTTTCAATCTTAGGAATAGATTTAAAAGGTGGATAATGTTTTCCCTGATCTTATGAAGAGTGTAGAAGAATTGGATAATAGGATGTATGAATTGGATGCACATATTTTGGAAAAATGTGGTTTATTTTTTATCTCCTTTGGTAGGACAAACTCTGGTGAATGGTTTCAGTGAGTCTCAAAATATGTGGAAATGCCCTTGGGGAAAATTTATTGGTTTCTACAAAGGGATCTTAAGAATTTAATTCTGCAAAGGAGGATAAACTACCTTTAAAATGGCTAAACTTTCTTTATCTGATATTTGGATTATTTTGGATTCTTTATTCCCTTCAAGATTTTTATGAAGACCTTCATTTTTTGGGGTAGTAAGGGCTGATTGCTCTAATGTTGCAATCTCTCCTCAAGAAGAGATCCTGTCAAGTGGTCCTTTTGGTCTAGAAGCTTGGTTCGAGGTTTTCACGAGGTTTTTAAGGGATGAAATGGACTCTCAACAATATAGTACGTATTTTTTTAATCAAAATGATTATTTTACTCAAATATAACAGGTAGAATTTAAATATTAATATAGATTATAGATTAGAATTACACTGTTGTAAGTACTAATGTTATAAAATATAGAAATAAGTGTTATATTGTAAAATATAGTAATAAAAGTAAGTAATGAAGGAATGATCTGAAAAGCACAAAGTAAGAGGCCTTTTATAGGAAAAACATGAGGGAATAAAATATATTGAATTTACACCATATATTGTAAGAATGTGAGAAAAAGAATGACTGAAAGGAGTACATATATGACATAAGAATTAAATAAACTGGTACGTCAACAAGGGCATCAAATTTATTAGCAATAAAGTTTGAGTTCCTTGGACTGTCACAATTAATTACAATAATTAATTAATTATATTACTTTCACGGAATTCCAGATCTCTAACTGAGGTAATATAATTGTTTTAAAGTTTTTTTATTATAATTTTATTATTAAATTCTATTCCCATTGACTTATACCATTGAGCACGGTGTTAGGGAGTAAAATTGTAAGGGACATTTTATTTACACTAAACTTATTTTACTTAACTAGTTAATTGTAAAAAATACTTAAGTAGATAATTAATTATTAGTAAGAAGAAGGGGTGTGGCTTCAACTCAGTAAAATAATTAATTATTTTACCAGTTAAGTCTAGTAGCCTGGCTGACACTCCCTCACTCTAAAAAAAAACAATAAAAAAAATGCTATGATTTTTTCTTTTTATGCTTTTTTAGTAGAGTAGTAAGATTAGATATCTCCTTCCCAGGTATCCAAGAATCATATTCAGATGATTTATTCTTGAATCTCAATAAGTATTCTGTACCTTTTTCAGCAGTGACTATTCTGTCATTTAGAATTTTTTCAATTTCTGCTGTTTCAGTGATTTCATTTGGGGTTTTCTTTGGTCTTCCCCTCCTTTTTGGAAATAAATCACTATTGGATGTGTAAGGTTTCAAAAGAGATATTGGAAAAACAGGATGTTTTCTGTCATATGGGGAATACAAAATAACCTCAACTGCATTATCTCCAATCATTCTTCTGACGACAAATGGACCAACAAATGGATCTTTCAATTTGTTATTACCTTGTAAGTTGAAGTGGACTGTCAAAATCAACACTTCATCACCCTTTTTAAAAGTGTATTCTTTATGGGATTCTCCCCATCTCTTCTTCTCATATTCAAATGATTTTTCAATACATTGTTGAGCATGATTTCTGCATAGTTGTTGAATTTGAAGAAAAGATTTTACACCAGGATGTATATCCAATTTAGGTATTTTGTTATTGAGAATTTGGGCAGAAGTATTTGGAACATATCCAAGCCAGAGCTCAAAAGGATTTCTTTGAGTAACAGAATAAACAGTGCTATTATAAGCGAATTCCAACCCAGGAAGTAAGGTAACCAAATCATGAGTGAATCTGTCATTATCTTTATACTCAAGGCCAAAGGCACAATACCTTCTAATCATTTCCTCTAAAGTCATAATCATTCTTTTAGCTAAACCATCAGTCTGAGGATGGTGGGAAGTAGAAAGTTTCAGATCACAACCACAAACATCCATCAGAGACATCCAAAATTCAGAAGTAAATTTAGGGTCTCTTTCAGAGATTATGGCTTTAGGAAAACCAGCAGTATTAAACATATGAGACCACTATAAGAAAGCTAATTCTTTAGTGGAAAATTCCTTGTGAGTAGGGATAAATTTACACATTTTTGTGAATCTGTCCACAATAACCCAACAAGAGTTATAACTGCCTTTACCAGCAATAGGTAATCCTGTTACAAAATCCATGTTTATTATCTGCCATGGTGAATCAGGAGGTTCAATATGTTGCATTAATGCTGCTCTTTTACCAGTTAATCTTTTTGATTTTTGGCAAGAATCACAAGACTCAACATATAATTTTGTGTCTTCAGACATATTAACCCCCCAAGCAGTGTTCTTAATTCTGATCATTGTTTTTCAAGATCAAAATGTCCAGCTAATATGTCATCATGACAAATTTTCAAGATGATTTCTCTCATAGAAGGAGGAATAACAATAACATTACTCAACTTTCTCCTATAATATAGATATCCTTCATCAATTGAAAATTTACCTTTTTCCAAAGCCTTTTGGTACTTTGGTGGAAGGATTTTAATTAATGCTTGTATTGAAGCATTCTTTGGATCATTTAATATGGTACATAACTTTTTCAAGTCAGTGTCCTTATCATATGAATCCAGAATAAGCTGTAATAGCTCTTCCTCCATATCAACCACATATATCCCATGCATATGAATAATTTCATCCTCAGGATCATAAGCAGGATTAGAGTCATTATTTGGTAAAGGTAGCCTAGATAACATATCCACATTTGAGTGAACAATACCAGCCCTATGAATAATTGTCATTCTCCCTCTGTATTCTTGAACAGCCAACTGCCATCTGAACATATGTCTGTTTGGTGTTTTCAAGTTTAAAAGGGATTTAACTGCACTGCACTCAGTGACAAGTTCAAATTTCTGGTCATCTAGGTAATAATGAAGCTTCTCTAGAGCCCACACTAAAGCTAAACATTCTAATTCAGTAGCACCATATTTCAATTCACTATTTCTCAAGGTTCTTTAAATATAACAAATTACTACTTCTGAAACTTTATCATTTATCACTTGTTTTTGATGGAGGGCAGCACCAAGATCAATAAAACTGGCATCAGTGTACAAAACAAATGGTTGATAAAAGTAAGGTAAAGCAAGAATCGGTGCTGACATCAAACAGTGTTTCATAGTGTCAAAAGCTCTTTGTCTTTCACTATTCCAGAAAAAAGCAACATCCTTTCTAGTTAATTGGGTAAGGGGTAAAGCTATGAGTTGGTAATTTTTAATATACTGTCTATAGTATCCACACATTCCCAAAAAACTTTGGAGCTCTCTAACTGTAGTAGGAGCCTTCACCTGTTGTATGGCTGCCACTTTGTTCTGGTCAACACATATCTGTAAGCCTGAAACAACATGACCAAGAACCTTTAAAGAATGGAAACCAAATTTACATTTCTTCAAAGCACGTGTCATATTTATTTCATCCATTTTCTGGAATACTTTACACAGGTGGTTAAGATGGTCCTCAAATATTTTTGAGAATATAATGATATCATCAATATAAACCATCGGCCATCCTTCAATTATCTCTTGATGGAATGTGTTATTCATGAATTTTTGGAAAACTGAAGGGGCATTTTTAGGGCCAAATGGCATCCTAATATACTTATAAATACCCATATGAGTGGCAATCATCAGAAAGTTCTGAGAATTTTTCTCAACAGGTACCTGGTGATATCCTTTGTTACCATCCAAACAGCTGATATATTTAGCACCCTGTAATGTAGCATGTATAGAGCTAATTCTAGGTAAAGGGTAGATATAATCAACAGTATAAGTATTTAGTGCTCTATAATCACCACATAACCTGGCTTTATCTTTCTCATAAGAAATTAGGACAGGTGAGATAACACAATGTTTAGGTGTTTCAATTACCTTTTCAATAATATTCATTCTTAAAAGGGTAGAGATATTGTCTTCAATATATTTTCTCTTTGTGGGAGAAGCAGGATAAATTTTCTTCTTTAAACTAGGTGGTATATCAGTAAATGAGCAAGACAATGAAAGTTTCATTTCCTCTTTAACTAATCCCAGTTCATGTGACCCATGAGCAAAGGCCATAGTAAAAGACTTTATCAAGTTAATGATGGAATCTTTATCCTCACCAGAAAGTTGTTCTCCAAAAGAGGCATTGTCAATTTCAGACAAAAGGGCATGCATCTCTTTTGTCAATCTTCTGTTACATTGAAATACAAAATTACATGTGTTCAATTCTGGTTTCAATAATTTTTTAGGGGAGGAAATCTTAAATTTTCTCTTCCCATTCATCCCCATTGTGAAACATTGGTTTGAGGGATCCAATTTTATGCCATACTTGGTTAAAATATCATTCCCTAAAATAAACCAATTGCTTAAATTATCATTCTTCATGACAAAAAAATCACAAATAGCTCTTACAAAACCATGGTTATATTTAAAAAACACTGTGGCTTTGTATTTACCAATGGGGGACAAAACAGAGCCATAAACTCTCCAATTTTCAGAAATGATAGGCATAAGTTTTGATTTATAGTCTTGATCCACTGAAGCAAGTGCTCTTTCAGAAACTACACCTCCTCCAGCTCCAGAATCCAGAACAACTTCAATGCTGGTTCCATTAATCAAGACTGGTGCCTTAAGAGGGGCAATAACAATTGAGCTATCCTTAATGTTCTTTATGATCTTAGCATCTTCAACTGTAGATAAAGCATTATTATCAATATCAATAGTATTTAAATAATGAATATCCTCTTCCAGCATCAAGATTTCTTGTTGAGATTCATATGAAATATTGCTGGCACAATCACTTGATGTATCATCCAGTGCTGCTGTGTCATCAGCATGCTCCTCTATTTGTTCTACAAGATTTATCTTCTTGTCACAAACATGGCCTTTCTGCCAAGGCTTGTTGCACTTGAAGCAAGTGTTTGTTTCATACTTTTTGGTGCAACAGGGGCAGAAGGTTTACCAACCTTTTCCAGAGGTTTCTGTTGGTAAGTGGAGGGTTTCTACAAAGGGGTCCTAGGAATGAATCTTCTGGCATCATACTTGTTGTTTAGAAGGATCTCATTGCAAGTATTAATGAAAGAAGAGGGTTCTCTGGAGAACTCAGTCCTAGCCACTTTCAAGTCTCTCAGAGACATTGGTATTTTATAAATGATCCTGTCCTTCCATAACTCAAACTCAATATTTGGGTCCATTGCCCTTAATATTTTTACAAGTTTCATTAAAAACTCAATAGGTTTATCAATAGAAGAGCTATATCTAGTTTCCTCATACTGCCTTTGTTGAGCCATTCTGAACTTGAAGCCACCGAATTGTGCTTTAATCAATTTCTTCCAATCCTCCCATGAGTAGTCATTCCCATCCAGGAGAACAGATTCATACCACATTAGGGCAACATTAGTGAACAAAGAAATTAACTTGGACACAATTTCCTCATCTGGGAGTTTGTAAGAATTTTTTAAGTTATCAATTCTGCAAATAAATTGTTGCCAATCAGAGGAAGAATCACCATCAAATGTAGGATATTGGTCAAGTTTTGGCCAATTCTTTTGATTTGAAGGAGTCTCCTTAGTACTAGCTTGTTTCTGAGTAAGAAGCAGCTATACTTTCTCTAATTGGGCTGTAATCTCATTGTTTAATCCTTCTTTTGAAGATCCTGGTGCATCATCAGTTTTTGATGGAAACTCAGTGTTATCAACAGGTATTTCTGGAGCTATTTTTACTTTAGATGAACTAGCCACAGGTAATATTTGAGCATCCTGCACTATATTTTCCTTTACAGAAATGTCAGAATATTTCTGTTCATTCAACAATGAGTTTAATTTTTCTTCAATGATTGTTAGTCTTGTTTTCATTCTTGGAAGACTAGATAAACTCTCATTGATAGTTGCAAAATATAACTGATTTTTATTTTGAAAAGATGAATAATGGTCATTCAATCTTTTCAGATTCATCTTATCTATCTACAACTCCTGGCAACAGGCAGATACAGTATCTTTTAATTTAGACAAATCATTTTTTATATTTTGCCATAAAGCAACTTTCTTTTCATGGGTTGCTTTGTAATGAGACAATTCATCAGAGACTCTCTGTGATTCACTTCTTAATGCTTGATAACCCTGATCAGTTAACAAACTATTATATCTCTGGGTCAATCGCATATTGTTCATTATATGATTTTGTTTGGGAATAATATCTCTCAAGTACTCATCATTAATCCTTGCTACATCTGGAGTGTTTCTCAATAAGGAAACTGAGTAACTTTCCAGACTCTCATAGAACTCAGGGTCAAGAGTTTCATCAATTACAGCCATATCAGGGTTGATCATTGAGGTAGAAATTAAAAGTAATGGATTAGATACATGAGCTATCTGTCTACTGCTCCCAGCCTCTACTGGTCTCAAGGTGTCTTCTTACCTCTCAGATTTACCTGAAAGAACAGAATCAGCTACAAGAAATGGCACTTGAGAATCAATAGAGGGACATACCAGGGTTTGCTGGGTATGGCCATATTGGGCTTTCTTCTTCTTTTGCCTCCTTGATAAGGGTTAGGAGGTGTGGGGTTGACCTGGTTGGGTCTTGACGGACCTGCCTGAGGTAACTGATGCTGATTTTGAGACAGGTAGTCCCACTGAGTGTTTAACCAGTCCCACTGCCACTTGGACACTTCCACCTTTTCTTGGGACTGGGGAGCCAATTGTTGTTCATCCCTGGGAGGAAGAGGTTTCTTCTTCTCTTGAAGAAAGGTATCTATCCTTCTCACCTTTTCTTCCAGAGCATCTACCCTTGTCTATAGTCTCAAGTTTTCTGTCCTTAGCTCCTTTATGTGAGTTGACAGATTCTTTACCTGTTGAGGCAATGGCATATTTTTTATCCTGAAGCCTTTTGGAAGTTCTTCTGGTGGGTTTATCATAGGCTTCTGATCCTGAGTTGTGTCCACTAGGATTTCTACTTCTTCCATCTTTACATCAGAAGTAGGTTCATCATAATCAATCAAGTCTAGTTCCTCTTCACGTGCAGCAGAACCACTTTGGTCAGTCATTTTAAGATTTAACTGAAATGAAGAAAAGAGACAATAAGATTAATTAGTCTTTATTTTTAATTTTTATTTAACAGAAATAAAATAAAAATAATAATAAAAAATCTTTTTAAGATAAAAATCAACTAACTAAAATTAATTTATTAATTCAAAAAAAAATTTAAAACCAGGATTATAATTGAATCAACTGTAGAAATAAATTAAAATTTTTATCAATAATTTTACTTAATTATTTTCAGGATTTAAATCAACTAATTTATTACCAGGACTTAATGTCAACTGAAGTAATATGAATTTTTATTAATTAAATTTAAAAAAAAATTTATTAAACTGATCACTTAACTACCAGGACTTAATGTCAACTGAAGTAATTAAATATGAATTTTTATTTTTAAAATTTTTATTAAACTGATCACTTAACTACCAGGACTTAATGTCAACTGAAGTAATTAAATATGAGTTTTATTAATTAAGAAAAAATTTATTGAACTACCAGGACTCAAGGTCAACTGAATTAATTAAATATGAATTATTTATTAATTAAAAAAAATATTATTGTCAGGACAATTTGTCAACTGGAACAATTAAAATTTAAATTAATCAGGACAAATGTCAACTGAAAAATTATAATAATTAATATTAAAATATAGTTATTTTATTACTTCTGGAACTAAGAACACTTATTGCTCTACTATGGTCAACCATGAAAAATAAAAAAAAAATATAATAATAAAAATAAATTCCAAATTACCAAACACCTCCCCCTGTAAAATGAGCAAATTAATGCCACTTACAGAGTGCTGAGTAAAAGGAAATACGTAGCAAATGAAGAGTGAAAAGTAACCCAAAAATAGTAATATTAATAATTACCACAATATATACGACGTTTAGTCAATATATGAACTTAATTTTTGGAGCGCGGTTCAATTCCTGTTGTAGACAATCCTATAGTACTAGCTATAGGCCTTGACCAAGGGAGTTGGAGAAAAACCAGAGAGAAAATCCCCTGTCCCTTTAGAAAAATAGACTGAGATTTACTTGCTAAAGTAAGTTGGTTCCTGTTTTGCTAAAGCCCCTTTTCAACACACTTGACTGCTTGATGAGCCAAGAAAGTAGTCACCAGATAGACTACCAGACCAAAGAACTGAAATGTAGAACAAAGTCCACACCAGAGATAGCAAAGATACTTGATGTAGGCTGCAAATCCACACCAGAGACAGCAATAATACTTGCTATAGCTTGCAAAACTATAAAAGAGAAAAAAGTTGCCAAATTTAAGTTAAATGAAGAACTCACTTGCAACAAACACAGCCAATTGTGGCCAGAAAACAGTGAAAACTGAGTGAGGAACAATGAGATCACCTCCGGATGGTTGTATGATGATTAAGGTTGCCCCAAACTGTCTTATTCACTATGTACACACAGACCACTAACTAAGAGCCCATGCGCACCCACCAATCTGGCGCCTGTACCCGCCAAATTGCATAAAAACCCTCCTGGAGCGCTCCCCAACCTCCTAATAGAGAGGCGGGCGGGCCGCCTGATGTCGGAGATGCCACCTGAAGCGGCCCGGCCTCCCTGAAGCCAGAAAACCAATAAAAACCACTAATCTACTTAGAAAAATTAGCTACAACTACTAAAACCTTTAAAACACGGAATTTCACTATAACAACATTGTGACATGAAATATAGAGAAAAATTAGCTCTATCCGATGGTACTAAGCACTTAACCCTAAGACTTAAGGTTAGCCCGTAAAACATGAAAAACAAAATTAAACTGCAATCTTTTATAAATGAAAAATGAGGAAATGACCCCTTAAAACTCAGAATATGAAAAATGTCTTCAAGACATAAAATATAGAGAAAAACCAGGGCTATCCAATGATAGTATCCACGGAATAAAACCAGAAAAATACCCAATTCTTTAACAGATGTCAATTAAGACATGCACAAACCGCGCCATATCACACAACAAAGGCCCCTGCCAATGTTGGAAGACCACACCGTTCGCAGCAAAAATTTTTTGTCACGTGACGTATGACGTTCGTTGTTTTCGTTGCTTTCTCGTCCATACAGGTACTCAAATGCCGATGGTCCCTTCGATTTACGCCTTCAAATCACAATGTGCCGTCAATAATTCGCAAAGGCCCCCAATTATCAAGTGGTCCTTTTGGTCTAGAAGCTTGGTTCGAGGTTTTCACAAGGTTTTTAAGGGATGAAATGGACTCTCAACAAAATAGTACGTATTTTTTTAATCAAAATGATTGTTTTACTCAAATATAAGAGGTAGAATTTAAATATTAATATAGATTATAGATTAGAATTACGCTGTTGTAAGTACTAATGTTATAAAATATAGAAATAAGTGTTATATTGTAAAATATAGTAATAAAAGTAAGTAATGAAGGAATGATCTGAAAAGCACAAAGTAAGTGGCCTTTTATAGGCAAAACATGAGGGAATAAAATATATTGAATTTACACCATATATTGTAAGAATGTGAGAAAAAGAATGACTGAAAGGAGTACATATATGACATAAGAATTAAATAAACTGGTACATCAACAAGGGCATCAAATTTATTAGCAATAAAGTTTGAGTTCCTTGGACTGTCACAATTAATTACAATAATTAATTAATTATATTACTTTCACGGGATTCCAGATCTCTCACTGAGTTAATATAATTGTTTTAAAGTTTTTTTATTATAATTTTATTATTAAATTCTATTCCCATTGACTTATACCGTTGAGCACGGTGTTAGGGAGTAAAATTGTAAGGGACATTTTATTTACACTAAACTTATTTTACTTAACTAGTTAATTGTAAAAAATACTTAAATAGATAATTAATTATTAGTAAGAAGAAGGGGGGTGGATTCAACTCAGTAAAATAATTAATTATTTTAACGGTTAATTCTAGTAGCCTGGCAGACAGATCCCATATTTAAATAGTTCAGCTCACCTGGAGATAATTCAGGAGGATTTTCAATTATTTTCAGTTAATATTTCACTGAAATGTCATTATGTCTTGGATTTTTCTAAAAGTTTTTTATATTTATCAAACTATTCTATAAAATTTAAAAATGGTTCAAAGGGAAATATGGGATATATTATGTTGGATAAAAATTGGAAAAGTAATTTGGATAATTATGGTGATATTAGTGGAGGATTATTCTATGCCCTCTCACACAAGGATAAGCTGTATAATAAGGACCTCCAGCAAGAGGATAAAATGAAATTATCATATGAAAATTAACAAAAAAATCTTAGTATAATCAAATCACAAAAAAACAATGTTTGTGATGATTCTATTTCTTTCCTCCAGAATGAGGTTAATCTTACAACTTTGTTTACTGGTGATGTTATGGTGGAAGTTGAAAGGGAAAAAGGTGTTGGAAAATTATGTGATAAATTAGACAAAGGGAAAAGAGGTAGTATGGATAAAAATGAAATTTTTGAAGATAAAAATTATGTTTCAACCTACTCCATTTCTGATTATGGCTCTTAAGATGGAGAAAACTTTTATGATAAATTATATAATGGCAAAACTATAATGTATCAAGTCTCTCAAGTAAAAGTGGACATTGTACTTGAAAAGTATAAAAAAGAAGAAAATAAAATTAGGCCAATTAAAAAACCTTTTCCAGATGAATTAAATCTGCCTTTGAGAAGACCGATTCTATCAAGAGAACCATATGACTTTCCTTTAGTCAAGAACCCACTTGAACTTTCAGAAACTCCTAGTATCACTGTCAAAAGATTAGAGGTGGTTAATTTTGGACCTGAAGAATGGCTGTCAGGTTAAGAAAAAAAAATTTTGTTGGATGTAATGGTTAAGAGAGGGAAGGCCATTGCATTTTTAGAACAGGAGAGAGGTGTGTTAAAGCATTCTTATGGAGAGCACTACAAGATTCCAGTTTTCTGCCATGAACCATGGCAACAGAAACCAATTCATATACCTGCCGCTTTAAAAGAAGATTATAACAAAGTCATTAGAGAAAGAATTTGAACTGGATTATATGAGCAATAATCATCATTATATTCAATCTCAGTATTCTGTATCAAGAAACCCAATGGAAAGCTTAGGGTAGTTCATTATTTAAGATAACTAAATAGGATTACAATAAAAGATGCAAGAATACCACCTAGCATGGAAGAGTTTGTAGAAATGTTTTCAAGGAGATTGTGTTATGGTTTAGGAGATATAATGAAGGAATATGATGAAAGAGGGTTTCATAAAAATTCTATGCTACTTAAAACTTTTGATTTGCCACTTGGACAATTACAGCTAACAAGTTTACCTCATGGAGCAACAAATTCAGTTGCTGTTTATCAAGCTCAGATGGCATGGATTCTAAAAAAAAAAATTCAAAGTATTCTGGTGTATTTATTGATGATGGTGGAATAAAAGGACCTTCAATACACTTTACTCTTCTACTGATTAGAAACCCCACTTGGATATTATTCAGTGCTTGCCTTTCTTTGCATCCTCACAGCACCTGAATTATTTTAAATAGGCCTTTAATCCACTCCCCTTCCCTCTCCAATCCATTAAACTTCACAAATTATAATTAGCCATGACCCAATAGTGTACTTCACCTAGAGATCAGTATTTCACCTTTTGCTGCTGTTACAATTTTAACTGAATTTTCTACAAGCCTCATGGATATTCTTCCTTTAGACCCACTTGCAATAAATGCTTCTGGTTTAATAAGACTGCTACTTTTTCTTATAAATTTCCTAATTCTCCTAATGGCTATATCCAGCTCCCTCCTGGAGATACCTCTAGTGCTTGTAATATAATAGCTAGTCCCAGTAGCACTACTAATCCTTCCTCTGAAACTTTACTCACTGAAAGCATGTCTCTCCCTATGTACCCTTGGTGAAAAATCTCCATCCAACCCAATACAGAGTCTCCTTCTCCTTCTGAAAAATCATCACATTACAACCATGTTCTAAATATGCTCCCAACACTGTGAGAGTGCTTTCCCCATTGGGAGGCCTCCAAATTTGTTAGCTAGTAATTCCATCATGTTTACTTTCACATAGTCTTTTCTAACTTTAATTTCTTCAAAGGTTTTAAAAAATCTATTTGCTTAGGGTGGGTCCTCTTACCTCTCCCATTTGTGCATTTGATGTGAATCTTCTTGCGCCTTCACCTTATATATGACACCATTTTATCCTCATAAAATTTCACTCCTGATTTTTTCAAGAATAAGTTAAATGCCTGTTACCATAATATTGAAATGATAGGTCAACTAATGAAGCAAATCAGTATCTCATCAATCACTTTTTTTCCTGTGGATCCCAATAACTATATCATGCCTAAAGAAAGGAAAGGATTCTTCTCCAGTTTTGATGGTGATTCTAATTAATCATTATCTTCATTCATTTCCTTCTAATCAGCATTGAAACTCAAAAACTTGTACATAGTTCCCTTTTTAACTATTCTTAAACTCCTTAATTATCATAAAAAACATTACCTAATTCTTTATAAATCATGAGCAAACACCACACAATATGGGGGGTAGACTTGCTAGCGAGTCTGTAACCTTGGATCCAAACTAATCACAGATTGAACACACATTGGGCTATTGAAAAAGGAACCATACAATCAGGGATGAACACCACTCAGAAGAACAGTTTTAGGTGGGTGTTCAAGTAGAGTTAAGTATGGGTTTAATATGAGTTCAGTCTGAGTTCCATCTGAGTTCAGATTGGGGACTTGCTAGCGAGTCCACCCCCTATATTGCATAGTGAAAGTGCATAGTGCTTGGGACACACTTGCCTTTGCCATATACACCTTCTTACAGAGTTAGAGAGCACTTAAATATGTTCCCTCTACCATCTTTAAATAAGTTCAACACCATTAATTTACGTTTATCATCAGAGATTTTTTCAAGAAACCAGATGCTTAAATTTTGGGCACTACATCTGCCAACCTTCTTCAGCTAAAGCTACTTCCTTCTGCTAAGTTTCAAGTAGCCTTCTGATTTTCCCAGACAGCTGCTCCTCTATCTAGCTCATCTTCTTCTTCATATCCCCTTATATAATGTTAATTCTTTACTCCATAAAATCTACTCTAGGCACTAATTCCAACTGCTTTTTCAGCCATATTTGCTTCACCATCTCTAGAACCCTATCCATCACAGCTGTGTCATAGCCTCTTATTTGTCCCAAAAAAAACTTAACATACTAATAATAGTTTAAAAATTTTTTTGGAGTAAACTTAAACAATTTTTTTATTTTATCCTTTTCCTGGAGGTTATTCTGGAGGTTATTCTTATGTTACTGGTTCTCCTCTTGGGTAGAATCTTTTGATCTGGTTGGCCGCTACAAGTTGTTTCCATTCAGTACCATCCAATTCCTCCAGTAAGAAAGACCCTCCAGTTATTTATTTTCTGATCCTATAAAGACCTTTCCATCTGTCTGAAAATATTTTACCTTCTTGAATCTCAAGAATTCTATTTTATAATAATACCAAATCCCCTGGTTTCAAAGGTCCCCTTAATCTGTGCTCTAAGCTCTCATCCCAATATTTCACTGATTTTTCCCTGATCTGAATTATTTTTCATATGCCTTTTCCGCAAACTCATCCTTCCTTTCAAGATATGACACTCTTGCTAGAATTTAATCATCAGTTGAGCGCACCTGATCCCAATCAAATCATAGAAAACACCCAGATTTCAAATCAATAGGTAATACAGCCCTTTTACCAAAAAAAATTCATAAGGTGAAAAACCTGTTGTCCTTTTTACTGAAATCCTATCTGCAATTAATACTAAAGGCAAATAACTTTTACATTTTGCCCCATTAGTTCAACATAGCTTAACTAGTGCATCTTTAATCACTTGATGCCCTCTCTCAATCATACCTTCTGCCTCTGGATAATATGGTGTTGTAACTTGAATATTGGTGCCAATTCCTTTAACTAATTCTTAGATTTCACCAGCAGATTCAGTACCACCATCCACAGTTACCATTTTCATCACCCTGTATCTATACATACATTCCTTCTTTAAAAACTCAGCTACATTACCTTCCTTAAGGTTTACCAAAGAGGCTGCTTTGACCCATCCTAACAGATCATCCCTGGCCAAAACCAAGTACTTAAAGCTTCCTTCTTTAATATGAACTGCCTCTAAGCTAATCCTTTCAAAAAAAGTATCTTCACCCATTGCCTTTCATTTCTCTTTAGAATTTCTGAAGCTCCTACACCGAAACTTCAGTCAAGATTGGACTCAATCCTTGACCTCTGCTCTCATATTTGGTTACCAGAATTGCTACTTTACTTTTCTATGAGTTTCATCTTGACTCCTATGTCCCAAATTTTCATTTAATTCTCTAAGAATTTTTTATTTTCTGCCTCTGTCGGCTATAATAAATTGTGGTGTGGAAGAGAGTTCCCTCCATACCTTTCTGTTTATAATAAAATACTCTTTAGCATGCTTCCCTATCATGCTCCATGACTCTTTATTACAATTTTCTGGTTCACTTTTTCCCTCTAGATACTCCTTCAACCAGTCTAAATTATCAGTTGATTCCTCAATTAAATCTCCACCTTCTAACAACAAATCACTTTCTTGACTGCTGATCAAGCCATTTTTGTCTGAATCCTAAGCCACTTTTCCTGACCTTTTTCTTTTTAATACATTAGCTTTGACATCTAATTCTTGAGAATTCTCCTCATTATTGCTTTCCTTAAATTCTCTTAGTTTAATGTCATTTCAGATGCTGTCTAAAAATGATGGTAGTTTATTGTCTTACTGGACATTGGACATTAGTTTTACGTTGTAGACAATCCTATAGTACTAGCTATAGGCCTTGACCAAGGGAGTTGGAGTAAAACTGGAGAGAAAAAACCCTGGCCCTTTGAAAAATACCAGGTGAGATTTTTTTGCTACAGCAAATTAGAGATTGATACTAAACCCCTTCCAACACACTTTTTGACTTCTTAACAAGTCAAGACAGTAGCCAATAGCAGACCACTGAGAACCAAAGAGCCAGAAACCATAAATGAAGAAAGATCCACACCAGAAAAACAAAATACTGTGCACTTTTTGCGCAGAAACAGCAATAATACTTGATACAGGTTGCAAAGCTACACCAGAGAAACCAGTTGCCAAAGTTGAGTTAAATGAAGAACTAACCTTACAACAAACACAGCCAATTGTAGCCAAAAAACAGTGAAAACTGAATGAGAACAATGATATCACCTCGAATGGTTGTATGATAATTAAAGTTACCCCAAACTGTCTTATTCAGTATGTACACACAGACCACCCTCTAAAATATTCATGCACAGCAACAGATTTGGTGATTTTAGCAGCCAAATTGTATAAAAACCCTCTAGAAGTGCTCCCCAGCATTCTATAACCAAGGTGGGTGGCCCTCATAGAAGCGGCCAGACCTCCCTGAAGTCAGAAAACCACCAAAAACCTCCAATAAAGCCCAAAATATTTAGAAAAATCCACCACAACTCCTAAAACCCTTAAAACACAAAATTAAGCTATGAAAACATTGTGACATAAAATATAAAGCCAAATTAGCTCTACTTAATGGTACTAAGAACTTAAACCTAAGACTTAAGTTTAGCCCATAAAACACAAAAAATAAAATTAAACAGCTATCTTTAAGAAGTGAAAAATGAGGAAATGTCATCTTAAAACTTAGAATATGAAGAATGTCACAAGTGCATAAAATATAGAGAAAAATCAGGGCTATCCAATGATAGTATTTACATACCTATAGCCCCAATATCCACTGAATAAAACCAAAAAAACACCCAATTTTTCAACCAATGTCAATTAAGACATACCAAAATAGCGCCAAACAGCCCAACAAAGGCCTCTGCAAATGTTTGAAGACCACATTCTCCCTTCAATTGAGAATTTCCACATTCTCCTTCACTAAAACCACCATGTTTACTTATTTTTTAAAATCCATCTCTGAAATGGGTCCCTGTCAATACTGTATTGACCATAACCTCATCTGAACCATATCACCAACAATTCATCCATACAGAACTGCTTTTGATGCCTACTATTCCAGAAATAAATATTGCTTGTGACCTGGTTCATTATCATCTGCAACCAATTCACCTCACCCTCAACCTGGTCCTTCTTCCTGAAAAACCAAAAGATCTAGGCCTTCCATCTTGATACCCAGATTAATCAACAAATTACACCCTTCCAAAAAGAGTGCCAACACCACTAAAACCACTAGCTCTACCATATCTAGTCCTTCTGATGGTAAAACCAATGCTTCTCCATACTGAAATTCAACCTGATGAATTTCCTCTTCATTCCTATCCAGACAGTGATGATGACAATGTGGGAACCATTGAAACACCACCAGCCAATCAATTGGCCACCATCAAAGACAAATTGCAACAACACTCTTCTCAACAAAAAAATCTCATTCTAAACAACTTCCAATCCACTCCTGCCAAAGATCCACAGGAATTTGAGAGAAGAAGACACCTCATCTACCAGTTCAAGACAAATTCTGAACACTTTTTTTCATCTCTTTATTCTCTTCTGTAAAAGATTCTTGCCTGTAATTCTTGATTTAGAAATAAAAAATAAAAAATTTCCTTGGTTTAAAGTCTTGGGGGACTCATCCTCCGTTTTAAGTCTTGGGGGACTAACAGCCCTCATTTTATAGTCTTGGGGGACTCAAAAACCCTCAATTTATAGTCTTGGGGGACTTAAAACCAAAATCATAAAGACAGAACCAGAGGTCAGACCATTAAAGACCAAATAAAATAAACTAACCTTCTGGGGTAACTGTTTTACAGAGCAGCCAGCTCATCAGTTACCCCCACAGTTGCCTTAACTAAATTCAGAGACTCCTCCTTTATATTCTCTCTTCCAGAATTACACCAACATCATATTATTAGTTTATAGTCTTGGGGGACTATAATATTCTTCAGATTAAATTCTTGATGGACTGACTACAGTGTTCAGTTTAAAGTCTTGAAGGATTCCAACATTTTGCATAAAAGGACAGAGCCAATTCCATGCACAATACTCCACAACCGCCCTACTGAACTTTCACTTTCTCTTCATTGTCTACACATCACTGATAAATTTTTTTCCTTTTGTCTCTTTTCTCTTCATTGTTGTTCCATCACAGATAATGGCCGGATCCCCAGATTTTTACCCATCAGACCTTCCTTGTTTCACTGCTACCAAGAAATATGCTTGCAAACATTGCATCCACATGTGCAGACCTTTCAACTTCACTCTTCCAACTCCTGAAGCCAAACTCTTCAACAGGGCCTGTGATTCTTGCAGCTCCAAAAAGAAAAAATGTGACAGAGACCCCAGTTATCCTATACCACCACCTTTACCTTCAAAAAAATACATCTCTAGATCTCCTACCAGATACCCAGAACTAGGTCCTGCTTCAGATTCTCTATCTTCAGCTACATCCAGATTATCGCGCCTCTCTGTCCCCAGAACTCTCTCCAAAAGACCTGCATTATCCTCCCAAAAAACAGCATTTTTCTCAGAAATCTGGCTTAAATAGCTTCAAAATCATCTCATAGGCTTCTAGACTGCATCCAGACAGCCTGCCTGACGTAGGGCCTGCCTTTGACTTGCTAGGAAGCAAAAATAAGGCTCAAAACCTCCAAATTCAGCCGTAAAACAACCAAAATCCACCATTAAACAACAACAACTACACACAACAACCTCCTAGTGCTCCCAGAGCCATGCGCACAACAATTTCTTTATAAGAAAACTTCAAAAATACCAAAACTTCTAGAAGACCTGCCAGATGACCTCAGGAAAACAACAAAGTTCCAAACACTGCTCCCAAACAAAAATCTCCTTCTCAAACAAGAAAAACCAACTACACCTCTCCTCTGGAAGCCAATTACTCTTCTAATAGTTCCATTTCTTCCACATCTTCACCTAGAAGATCCAAATCAGCTTCCAGGTCACCTTCTTCTGGTCCTTCCTACAACCAACCTGGTACTCCTCCACCAGTATCCAAACAACCTGTGCCAAGCAATAATAATATCAAAAAAACAGAAGCCCAGCTGCTCCAACAAGACCACAGAAACATCCTGTCACGCGCCACGTGACACTCGAGGCAAAATTAACTCATTAAATCAACAATATCGAGTCCTAAATCTATACTCGAAGCGCAGAAAGCAATTCTCCATAGCAACTGCGATTTTCCTTTGTGTACTTACTATTTAACTGCGCTAGCCTAAACTCTAAATCTAAATTAGTCAATCTCCCAATAGGGTACCTTAGTCCTTTTCAATAAGCGATGTGCAGCGCTATGATCAACGAAATAGTATAGTAGTAGTTTTTTCATTAAAGTTTTGTTAATTAATTAAAAAGGGGTAAATTGCGAATGGACGGATATTTAGTGGAGAGGGTCTAAGTGTATGTTAGTAATGGTCAATGGAATGGGAATGCTGTGATGGAAGGGAGGTCAATGCGAGGAGGAACAAAGGATATAAAAGGAGTTGGGTATTTGGTTCAATATTCCTTAGAATTAAATAATAATATCGTATTTACATTAATAGTGGTAAATCCTTAAAAGTTAAATCATTGTTATTGTATCTTTCTTTTACTTTCTCAATATTCATTTCTAAATCCTAAATCTTTGATTATTGAGTTTCCAACCCTTCGTGAGATTTTAAGAATTATTATTACCTTGAAACTAGTTTATAATTCTTCTCGAACGAACCTCGAACCTATAGCTATTACTTCAAGGGACCTTCGAATCATTTCCTCGAATCATTCCTCTGTGCTTCGAAGAAGTTTCTAAAATCCCTCATCTCACTTACAGGAACATCCTCGACCTTGTGCGTAGGTCGTCCGGTGACAGTATTATTTAATTCTCTGTAGTTCTCATTCTTTGCACTACTACGTCCTTTTAGGTGTTTCTAAAATTTTAAATGGCACCTGTTCAACGCACTCCTCCTACGGGCGCTACTACTAGAGCTCGTGCTAGAGGCAGGCCAACAGCCACAAGGTCTGTTTCTTGCACTCACTCTTTGGAACCACTTGACCTTAGGGAACGGCAACATTCAGTTCAATCTTTAGAAGACATTCCACAAGATTTTGAGGATTCTAGTGATGAAGAAGAAGGAGAGGATACAATGCATGAGGCACCATCCGCCCCTGCCAATCACCCTTCTGGCCAATCCTCAGAACCGGGACCATCTAACTCTCTGGAAGATTTCATGAAACTTTTCATGAAAACCCTTTCAAATCCAACGTCTTCAGAGGGATCTAAGTTCAAAACTCCTTCTATGAAATCTCCTGACAAATTCGACGGAGATCACCCCGACAGATTGCGACCCTTCTTGCAAACCTGCAAGCTACTGTTCCATAATGACCCTCGAACCTTTAACAGCGACCGATCAAAGGTTGTTTACGCTTCTTCATTCCTAGCCGGGAAAGCAGAAAGATGGTTTGAACCTTATCTACTCATGCTTTCTTTGACAGAAACCCACTTACTTATCAATAATTGGGAAAAATTCGAGGACCAACTTTTTACGTTGTTTGGGGACCCTAATGAAATGGAAAACGCGGAAATTGAACTTGATTTTCTTTGCATGAGTGATAATGGTAAAGCTTCTGAATATATCTCAAACTTCAGAGCACTTCAAACTCGAGTAGGTTGGAATGATGCTGCCCTTAAGTATCATTTCAAGAAAGGACTTCCTTCGAGGATTCTAGATCAATTAAATCTTCACGGTCAGAAGATGACTACTTTAACGGACTTAATGGATCAAACCCTCGAACTTGACGGCGTTTATCAAGGTCGACTTCAACATCGTCGATATGCCAACAAATCTCAAGGCCTAAATTTTAAATCGGGACCTTCTTCACACCCACGACCAAATCAATCCTCCTCGACTCAATCCAAACCCAATAAGGGAAAGGATAAACCTCGACCAAAAGGCTCAACCCCAGGCGATATCAGCAAAGTACTGGATCCTAAAGGGAAAATTAAAGAAGCTGATAGGAAGAGACGAGCAGATAATGGGTTATGTATGTATTGTGGGGGTAAGCACAAGTTGGAAGACTGTGTAAAGTTGAAGGAAAGAGAAGGTACTAGTTCGAAGTCAAAAAACTAGTAGATAGTTTACTTGTGTGCAAAGAAAACTATCTTATCTCTCCCAGTGCACAGAACCTCCATGTCTTAAGGACTGGAATTGCCTTAAACCACTTGAGATTCATTCTTTTTAAGGAGGATATCCCCTTCAGTTGTCTTATAGACTCTGGAGCTTCAATTTCTTTTGTTAGTTTATCTTTTTCCGAGAAGCTTCAACTAACATTTACAGATATCAATCGAACTCCCATCTATTTGGTCGAATCAGAGGAACACAAATATTGGGTAAGTAAGAAAGTTTTATGGGTTTTCAACTTTCCGAACTTTCCCCCCTTCGAATGGGAATTATCAGTCTTGGACGCCCCAAGGATGGACGATACCATTCTTGGCCATGACTTGTTAATGCATTGGAATCCCGAAATTGATTGGACTAGGGGATTGATCACCCCACGCTCTAAGTATATTTCTGATTCTTCAATGCAGGTCAATAGGGAGTTAAACAACCCGCCTGACAACGTCCTGCTAGAGGACAAGTCTCTTCCAGATGACTTGCAAGCATCTGATCCTTCTTTAAATGAGAAATTGGCTAACCCTTCTAGCTCAATGACTTCACTCGAAGAGGATTTAAATTGCCTCGAAGTAATCAAATTCTGCTCTCTCAATACAGGTATCCCCTCGACAGATTCTCTCAAAGATGAAGAGGACAACCAAATCAACGTTGAAGCCATCAAATCAACTCTACCGGAAATCCACCATGATTTCC
Source organism: Hemileia vastatrix (assembly GCA_030280995.1). Lineage (NCBI taxonomy): Eukaryota > Fungi > Basidiomycota > Pucciniomycetes > Pucciniales > Zaghouaniaceae > Hemileia > Hemileia vastatrix. The sequence goes on from JASXTE010000011.1 coordinate 3,619,208, forward strand.
TCGATGTTTTCTCAATCCGCAAGGCCGATAAGTTACCACCTCATTGACCCTACGACCATCAAATAGAGTTAATAGGCCCAGTACCTCCGGCCGGTCCTGTCTATTCTTTATCGAAGGACGAATCTCAAGTTCTTCGAGACTACATTGCAGAGAATGTAGCCAAAGGTTTCATCAGAGCCAGTAAATCTCCAACTGGCTTCCCTGTCCTCTTTGTAAAAAATAAGGACGGTAGTCTTAGGTTGTGTGTTGACTATAGAAAGCTCAACACAGTCACTAAGAAGAATGCATATCCTGTTCCTCCTATGTCATTACTTCTTACCCTTTTCAATGGTGCTAATTTCTTTTCTAAAATTGATCTTAGAGGCGCTTACAATCTTATTCGCATTGCAGAAGGTCATGAACCACTGACTACAATGCGCACTAGATTTGGTAGTTTTGAATATTTAGTTATGCCTTTTGGATTGTGTAACGCACCTTCAACTTTTCAAACTTTTGTAAATGATATCTTTCAAGATGTTGTTGAACAATTTGTAGTCGTCTATTTAGATGATATTTTAATATTCTCGAAAACACTGGATGAACATATTCATCATGTTCGACAGGTCCTAAATCGTCTTCGAGATCATGGTCTCTACGCCAAGCATAATAAATGCGAATTCCACCTCAAATCAATTGATTTTTTGGGTTTTACGTTGTCCACTGACGGTTTAGTCATGGATGACAAAAAAGTCCAAAAAATCCTGGAATGGCCTGAGCCAAAAAACATCAAATCACTCCAAGGATTTTTGGGTTTTGCAAACTTCTATAGAAGATTTATTAAAGATTACTCTAAAACTATTTCCAATCTTACTTCTCTTCTTAGAAAAGATATTCCTTTTGTTTTTACTTCTACAGCATGAAAGGAATTCGAAGCACTGAAAACGGCGTTCACCACAGCCCCGATTCTTTGACATTTTGATCCTTCTGCCTCGACAATAGTTGAGACAGATGCGAGCGATTATGCTATTGCAGGGGTCATCTCCCAATTAAATCCTGAAACAAATTTGTTTCATCCTGTTGCTTTTGAGTCACGCAAACTCATAGCCGCAGAATTAAATTATGAAATTCATGACAAAGAGCTTTTAGCTATTATCCATTGTCTTAAAAAATGGCACTCTTTTCTTCTCAGCCTAGATAGTCCTTTTCAAATTTTAACAGATCATAATGCTTTGAAATACTTCATGTCTTCTAAAGTGTTAACCAGGCGTCAAGCCAGGTGGGCTGAATTTTTGTCTGAATTTTCTTTCTCTATTTCCTATCGCCCAGGAAAAAACTGCATTGTCCCAGATATCTTGTCACGTCGGGACGACATTTACCCACAGAGGGGGGACGCATTTGCTGACAAGAACCCAGCAAATGTGCAATCAATCTTCAACGAATCAATGTTAACGACTCATCAACTTAATTCGATGACAACTCAATCTTTTCAAAATCCACTATCTAACATCCTCGAAGCTCAGTCAAAGGAAAATTATTGTTTAGGGTTAAAAGACAAAATACTCTCGAAGCAAGGGGCCAAAAGATTTAGTATTGAATCAGGCCTATTATTCTTCGAAGGTAGAATAGTCATACCCAACAACAATGAGATAAAATTATGGATTTTCAACAGTCGACATGATTCTCCATTAGCTGGTCATTTTGGGGTTGATGAAACCTACCAGTTAATAGCGAGGGATTCCTTCTGGCCAGGTATGACCAGGGAAATCAAGGCCTATATAAAAGCTTGTTACAAATGTAATAGGAATAAGGCTCCCCGTCACCGGAAGCATGGGTTGCTCTAACCACTTCCTATTCCCTCTAAGCCTTGGGAATCTTTATCGATGGATTTCATTTCTCAACTTCCTATTTCTAATGATTTTGATGCTATATTAGTAATAGTAGATAGATTTTCAAAAATATCTATTTTTATTAAAACCACTACTACTGCTACAGCAGAAGATTTGTCAAAATTGTTTCTAGAATATGTATTTTCTAAACACGGCTTACCGAATGATATTATTTCAGATAGAGGCTCATTGTTTGTATCCACATTCTGGACCCAACTGTGTCGACAACTCAATATCACGAGGAATCTCTCCACGGCCTATCACCCTGAAACCGATGGTCAAACAGAAAGAGTTAACCAAATCCTCAAACAATATCTTTGAATGTATGTCAGTTACCAACAAGACGATTGGACCACATGGTTACCATTGGCCGAATTTGCTTATAATAACTCGACTCATTCTTCAACACAACAATCTCCGTTCGAAACCATTTATGGACAACATCCTTGATTCAACTCAATCCATGTAGGAACTAATCATCCTGCGGAACATTATCTTCGAACTATATCACGACTCCAAGAAGAACTTAAAACAAATTTGGAATCAGCGATTCGAAGATACAAGGAACAGGCCGACAAACATCGACAATCTGCTCCTTCCTTTAAACCAGGCGACAAAGTATGGCTCGACGCACAAAACATTCGAACAACAAGACCATCAAAGAAACTGGCTGAAAAGCGCTTGGGACCATTCGAAATCAACTCTGAAGTCTCTAAAACTGCATTTCGACTTAAGTTACCTCCTAAATGGCAGGCGATTCACCCTGTTTTCCATGTATCTCTCCTGGAACTGGCTCGAGAAATATACCCGGGCAAGAACCAACCCCCTCCGGAACCGGTAGAAGTAGAAGATCATCTAGAGTGGGAAATAAGTCGTATCCTTGATTCAAGAATATGCAAGGGGAAACTTCAATACCTCGTGGAATGGGAAGGCTTCCTCAATGACTCAGACAAAACATCCTTGGAACCAGCCATCAATGTTTCTAACGCTCCTGAACTCCTAAAATCTTTTCATTTGAAATATCCTTTAAAACCAAAACCTTAAAATTTCTTTATTTAAAATTTTCTTTTCTTTTCCTTCTTTCTTTAAAATCTAAAACACCTCTTAAATTTCTTAGCCTTGTTTTCTTTTTTCTCTCTTCTTTTTCTTTCTTCTCCTTCTATAAAATTTCCTCCAAAACCAACTAAAATTAAAATTAAAATTAAAATTAAATACAATAAAATAAAATAAAATAAAATCAAAATTAAAATTAAATAAAATTAAATAAAATTAAATAAAATAAAATAAAATAGAATAAACATAAATAATAAAATAAAATAAAAAAAAACTCATAAATCTCTCTAAATATTTTCTTTCTTTTCTTTTTCAATTCTTTAAATACATTCTTTTCTTAAATTTAAAATTCTCTTCAAAAATTTCTCTTCCAAAAATTTATTCTCTCTTTTAAAAACTTTCTTTCCTTCGAATCATCAAATCTTGTACGACACGACCATTTCCTCGAACTTAACTTTAACCTCTAAATCTCCCTATAATAATTCTTTGAAACAAATAAATCTTCTTTTCAATTCTCTTAAATTCTAAATTCTGTTTTTTTTTCTTTCTTCTTCCTCTCTTTTCAACTAAAATTTCTAAAAAAAAAAAAAAAAAAAAATTAAATCCTCAATTTAACAAACTCATCTCAATCATAAAACCGTTTCTTTTTCTCTCTCTTTTCTTACATAAAAAATTTTCCTTTTAAAAACACTAAAACTTCCTTCAATTAAAACAAACTTTTTTCTTTCTTTAAAATTCTTCTTTCAAATTCTAAAATTTTTTATTTAAAACTTCTTTTTCTTTTTTTTCTCTTCTTTGTCTCTCTCTCTCAAATCTTATAAAATTAACAACATTCACCTACAATAAAAAAATAATATTAATAATAAAATAAAATAAAAATAAAATAAAACTAAAATACAATTTTTTTTCCTCTACTTCTTTACATCTCCTTTTCATATCAAATCTTTTCTTTTAACTTCTCTCGAACCAATCTTTTCATTTTCTCCAAAACTACCCTTATTTCCTTCCTGCATTTCTCAAATACCTCCTCCTCTCCTACCGGAACCACCTCTCCCATCTCCAAGAGCTCCTCTGCCACGTCGAAGGAAGCAGCGTCAAAAATAGTGTTGACCTCCCCACATAGTTCTTCCGCGAACCTTACTCGTCGACCTTGACGAGGTTTCTTCGACCACACCTGGTCCAGGGTGTCTTCGGGCTCTTCAACTACTTCCGTGGCTGGAGGGTTTGCCTCAGTTGGTATAACCGGCGCAGGCTCCCCAATCGGCTCTTCAAGGTTATTCGATGTCTAAAACAAAAAAATTTCATCAGTAACTTCATCCTTAAAACAAACAAATAAAACTTACCTCGAAGATGGGGTCAGGCTCTAGAAATAACCTGGGCATCACTTTGACCTCTACCTCTCTCTCTTCCTCATTGTCCTCGATGACCACCCGTCGTTTCTTGGGTGCCCGCCCTGGAACAGGGACTTCATCTTCATCCTCCTCCACCAATTCGTCGACCTCTTCCTCGACACCTCGCTTCGAACTCGTGGCCTGGGTTACCCAGGTTGAGATCTCGTTGTTTAACTCCTTATCATTTTCCCCCACCGATTGTTCATCTTCGATCGAGACATCCCAAATGTCTTCGACCACCTCTTTGGTCTTCGGAACTACCCAAAACTTAGTTTTGGTAAATCGTTTTTCGATTTTCGCGTTCTTTGTCAACGCATTGCACGCCACTCGCCGCCAATGGCAAAACTCGCATTTCTGGCGAGGGCCTCGAGTCGCCGTACTTTTGACACAGAAATATTCCATGCTTTCACAAGCCGTGCAAGTCTGTGAAAACTGTCGTGTGATTATTCCCCCATCCACTTTAGGGTGTGGAGGCATAGGTGTGGGAGTAGGGCAGTTCATTATAAAATAAGTAATTAAGAGGTGAGGGAAAAAAGTATTAGAAAAGGGAAATTAGTGTGGGAAGATGGCTCAAGCTCAACGGAGTTCGCATTTTTTATACCCGGGCATCTGTCACGCGCCACGTGACACTCGAGGCGAAATTAACTCATTAAATCAATAATATCGAGTCCTAAATCTATACTCGAAGCGCAGAAAGCAATTCTCCATAGCAACTGCGATTTTCCTTTGTGTACTTACTATTTAACTGCGCTAGCCAAAACTCTAAATCTAAATTAGTCAATCTCCCAATAGGGTACCTTAGTCCTTTTCAATAAGCGACGCGCAGCGCTAGGATCAACAAAATAGTATAGTAGTAGTTTTTTCATTAAAGTTTTATTAATTAATTAAAAAGGGGTAAATTGAGCATGGACAGATATTTAGTGGAGAGGGTCTAAGTGTATGTTAGTAATGGTCAATGGAATGGGAATGCTGCGATGGAAGGGAGGTCAATGCAAGGAGGAACAAAGGATATAAAAGGAGTTGGGTATTTGGTTTGATATTCCTTAGAATTAAATAATAATATCGTATTTACATTAATAGTGGTAAATCCTTAAAAGTTAAATCATTGTTATTGTATCATTCTTTTACTTTCTCAATATTCATTTCTAAATCCTAAATCTTTGATTATTGAGTTTCCAACCCTTCGTGAGATTTTAAGAATTATTATTACCTTGAAACTAGTTTATAATTCTTCTCGAACGAACCTTGAACCTATAGCTATTACTTTGAGTGACCTTCAAATCATTTCCTCGAATCATTCCTCTGTGCTTCGAAGAAGTTTCTAAAATCCCTCATCTCACTTACAGGAACATCCTCGACCTTGTGCGTAGGTCGTCCGGTGACACATCCTTCTACTACTACATTTTCTCAACAACATTTAGAGGATGATCATGAAAATCTATACCTCCATCTGGTTCATCCTCCTTCAACATCCATTCAACATTCTTCAACAGTCCAGATTTCGGCCGCATACAAGTTTGATGAGCTCCCAATCTGCAAGTACCAAATTAATAAATCCATTACTTTAACAGAAAAAAATTACTGATCCAATTCTTTAGTTTTAACCCCCCTCCTGAAACTGCAATTGTGATTGGCCAACCTCTAGAAAATACCTTAACACTGGATTACGCTGACATGAAACAAAACCTAAGCATGATGAGTTCCAACATGCTTAAGGACTTTGCACTTCATGGTCCCTTGAATGAATTTGAAAAGTATCTGAGGAAACAGCTCCTTGATGACCACTGGAAGATGTCTAGAATGATCAAGCAAACTTTCCAACACTCTATCCCCGCTTCTTCTATTTCTTCCCAAAAATTACCTTTTAATATGGTTTGTGACCATTACAATCCATATACTCTTTCCAGCTGCCTAAACCACAAAGAACACAGTTCTTCTTCCAATCCTAAAAAATAGCAAATATGCCACCAAAATCAGGACCAACCACCAGAGGCTTCTTCTTCCAGAAATTGAACTAATAAAAGGAAATCAATAATTCACTAAATAGAGAGAGCAATAATAATTAACAGATATATATATATAATTTGATTTATTTTTGTTTTTATTTATTTTTACTTTTATTTTTATTTTTATTTTTATTTTTATTTTTATTTTTATTTTTATTTTTATTTTTATTTTTATTTTTATTTTTATTTTTATTTTTATTTTTATTTTTATTTTTATTTTTATTTTTATTTTTATTTTTATTTTTATTTTTATTTTTATTTTTATTTTTATTTTTATTTTTATTTTTATTTTTATTTTTATTTTTATTTTTATTTTTATTTTTATTTTTATTTTTATTTTTATTTTTATTTTTATTTTTATTTTTATTTTTATTTTTATTTTTATTTTTATTTTTATTTTTATTTTTATTTTTATTTTTATTTTTATTTTTATTTTTATTTTTATTTTTATTTTTATTTTTATTTTTATTTTTATTTTTATTTTTATTTTTATTTTTATTTTTATTTTTATTTTTATTTTTATTTTTATTTTTATTTTTATTTTTATTTTTATTTTTATTTTTATTTTTATTTTTATTTTTATTTTTATTTTTATTTTTATTTTTATTTTTATTTTTATTTTTATTTTTATTTTTATTTTTATTTTTATTTTTATTTTTATTTTTATTTTTATTTTTATTTTTATTTTTATTTTTATTTTTATTTTTATTTTTATTTTTATTTTTATTTTTATTTTTATTTTTATTTTTATTTTTATTTTTATTTTTATTTTTATTTTTATTTTTATTTTTATTTTTATTTTATTTTATTTTTATTTTTATTTTTATTTTTACTTTTATTTTTATTTTTATTTTATTTTTATTTTTATTTTTATTTTTATTTTTATTTTTATTTTTATTTTTATTTTTATTTTTATTTTTATTTTTATTTTTATTTTTATTTTTATTTTTATTTTTATTTTTATTTTTATTTTTATTTTTATTTTTATTTTTATTTTTATTTTTATTTTTATTTTTATTTTTATTTTTATTTTTATTTTTATTTTTATTTTTATTTTTATTTTTATTTTTATTTTTATTTTTATTTTTATTTTTATTTTTATTTTTATTTTTATTTTTATTTTTATTTTTATTTTTATTTTTATTTTTATTTTTATTTTTATTTTTATTTTTATTTTTATTTTTATTTTTATTTTTATTTTTATTTTTATTTTTATTTTTATTTTTATTTTTATTTTTATTTTTATTTTTATTTTTATTTTTATTTTTATTTTTATTTTTATTTTTATTTTTATTTTTATTTTTATTTTTATTTTTATTTTTATTTTTATTTTTATTTTTATTTTTATTTTTATTTTTATTTTTATTTTTATTTTTATTTTTATTTTTATTTTTATTTTTATTTTTATTTTTATTTTTATTTTTATTTTTATTTTTATTTTTATTTTTATTTTTATTTTTATTTTTATTTTTATTTTTATTTTTATTTTTATTTTTATTTTTATTTTATTTTTATATATATATATATATATTTTATTTATTTTTATTTTTATTTAAACTACTAATCATACTAAAAAAACTTGAAAAAAATTAAACAAAATTATCCAAAAAATATGAGAGCTGAGAAATTTAAATGAAGTGAATAATGATAATAAGATGAGACCAGCCAATTGATGAGCTGATCCCCTGAAACCTTACCCAAATCCAAGTGCACCTTGATGTGGATACACCTTTAAATAATTTTTAAATGAATGGAGATAAAAAAATAAATTAGGAAAAATAATGTCAATTAAGAGAAAGATGAAATAAATAGAAATTGAGAAACTAATAGTAAAAAAAATAAGATAGAAATAAAAAAGAAAATAGCATTGCCCGGACAATTGATAAGCCTTTCCCCACCAATGCTTGCCCACATCCAGGTGACCCTGATGTGGTGACACCATATAATATAATTTGTGATTTTTCTGCTTTTATATCCTAATAACCCCCATAAAAAGTTTAAACAAAAAAAAGATAAAAAAGATAAAAATCTAAAACTACTATCTAATGCAACGATAGACACTAAAATTTAAGAAAAGAAAAAGAAAAGTTTGACTCCATAGAAAGTCCAGTCTAAGGAAATGATCACTGGGTGGGCTCCCTCCAATAAGTAAAAATGATGGGAGACCACCAGTGATCCACCACTAATCCAAATAAACCAAAGATAAAGAAGCCAGTCCAAGCCATTTTAAACTCAAAGTGGACATGAAAGCTGAATAACAAAAACCAGAAAGAGGATTAAATAGGACAAACAAAATACTTGATACAGACATAATGGGGTAACTGTTCTACAGAGCAGCCATCTCATCAGTTACCCCCACACTTTCCAAAATAAAATCTAGAAGCCCCCCCTAGGTACCTTCTAACAGAAACTCAACATCCCACATAATAAACCAAAACCAAAAAGTGTGAAGAGTCCAGCACTTGAAGACCAAAAGAATTTCCAGTTTAAAGTCATAGAGTACTAACACCTGTGAAGAAAAACCAACACTATGATACAACCAAATTAATAGAAGGGGTTGAAAATAGACAATCTGGGGGAACTTTTATAAGAGTAGCCAGACCATCAGTTACCCTCACACTTGCTAAAAAAAATCTAGAGGCCCCACCCATGGGTACCTTCTAAAAAAAATTTTTCCAACAAAACAGATGCACAGAATCACCAAAATCCAAAATTAAAGAATGGTACATAGTTTATCCTCATTGCAGAGTTAATCTTCTTCACTTCTAGTGCCTCTTGGGTAAAATCTCTTCACCTGATCAGCAGCCACTCTCCTCTTTAAGACTGCACCATCAAACTCCTCCAAAACATAAGAACCTCCAGACACCTCAGATCTGACTCTGTAAGGTCCATTCCATCTGTCAGCAAACATTTTTCCTCACTGACTCTCCAAACTTCTATTATACACCAAAACAAAACAACTAGGCTTCAAGGGATTCCTGAGTCTATGAGTCAACTTCTTGTCCCAGTATCTGACTGATTGATTTCTTATCTTCATCATTTTAGAGTACGCCTTCTCTTGACATTCCTCTCTACATTCCAACTGTTGCATCCTGGCACAGAGAGAATCTTCTGTTGAGCACACATCATCTCAATCAAATCCAAGATAAGAGACAGCTTCCAAATCTACTGGTAGAATAGCTTTCTGCCCAAATATTAATTAATAAGGGGAATATTCAGTTGTTTATTTCACAGTGTCCCTATCAGCAAAAAACACCAAAGGTAAAAAATTCCTCAATTTTTCAACACATTTTCACCAAAGCATTCTTGATAACTTAATGTCCTCTTTCAATCATGCCTTCAGCTTCAGGATAATAAGGTGCAGCCACTCTGACTTTAGAACCAATACTTGCCACAGTTTCTTTAAATTCAGCTCCAAACTCTGGCCAACCATCAACAGTCACCAACTTAATCAACCCATATCTAAACACACATTCCTTCTTCAAAAACTCTGCCACATTTTTAACAGTCAAATTAACCAGAGGCACCACCTCAACCCAGCCAGAAAATTCATCCCTGGCAACAATCAAGTATTTATATCTGCCCTCTTTAATATGGACAGCATCCAGACTGACTCTTCCAAAAACAGTTGTTTCAACAGTAGCACGGAAAACCTCTTTAGGTTTCAAGTGACTTCTTCTTTGACATTCTTCACAGGATGGAACCCAACCCTGGACAGCCAAATTCATACCTGGCCACCAAACTCTATCAGCTACTCTCTTATAAGTCTTCCCAAATCCTCTATGACCAAGATCTTCATGCAAAGACTTCAACACAAACTCTTGACCCTTCTTCTGAGTTGTCACAACTTGAGGATTTGGATGTCTCCTCTTCATCAACCTCCTTTCTGACACTTAGAAGCCAGGACTCTTCTTCTTGATTGCCACCCAAGTATCATCATCACAAATATCTGGCCTCTCCAAGGTTAACAAATATTCAACCATAATAAAATAAAACCCAGTCTGACCCCAGGTCTCACTTCAAAATTCAACAAAAAAACATCCAAGGGTACAACCCTGTCATAAAAATCTCCAGTGTACACATGAGCAACACAACCAGCTCATCCAGGACACCAATCCCTAAACTTTGGTATATACGTTTCCTTTCACTGAATCTTAAGAGAATCCATTTCACTGACAAAAACACCATTATCTAATTTTGAGCCGTCCAAAACAACAGCCCTATCTTCATCAACAAAAAAATCCTGATCACCAGAATCAAGATCAGAACCAGGCAGTTTAACCTCTTGGTGGAGGAAAGAAAAATCATCCAGTATAGCTTCATGGGGGATGAGAGAGAAATCTTCAGCACCCTTTGTGCTATCCCTAAAAACTGGGACATCTTCATCAAAATCTTCAGAGTCTGAATCTTCATCTGTGGGTGGTCTTCTTAATAACCCATTTGGAACTGTATAAGTTTTCCCTGGTTTGTGTACCAGGTCAAAAGGAAAATGCTGAATAAATTACACCCACATAGTCATTGGAGCATTTGGAAGACTAGGTGTATTGATCATTTGAACCAGAGATTTTGCATCCACCTGCAGCTCAAAATTCTGCCCCCACAAAAAATTTTGCAGCTTCTTCAAATTTTTGCTACACCACACAATTCCAACTTACGATGTGAAAATTTAGATTCAACCTCATTAAATACCACAGACACATACCTTACTGGCCTGACCCTCCCAGTATTATCTTCCTGAGACAAAACAGAGCCAGCTGTAAAATAGCTTGAGTCCACTTCCAGATAAATTTTTCCAGCTCCCACTTCATAATCCAACTTATGAAGAATAATATCTTCACCTACCACCTTCTTCAACTTCTGAAAAGCCTCCTCACACTCTCCAGACCATTACCACTCCGCATTTTCCTGGTCAACCTTCTTAAAGGTGAAGCCAACAAAGAATAATCTTTAATAAAAATCGTGAAATACACACAAACCCCCAAAAGTCCCCTAACTTCAGTAGTACTTTTAGTCCTAGACCATGACTGATTTTATTGACTTTCTTCTTTGCCATAATGCTTCCCTCCTTACATACAACATGACCCAGAATTTCCAGAGCAGGAACACAATGACTTTCAGTGTATCTAGTATTTAAGTATGATTTAATAGTATTTATTAATGGTCCTACTACTTTTTAATAAATCATTAAGTGATTAAACCTAAGAGGAAGACTAATAAAATAGTTATACTCACATAAAAATCACAATACTTGGATTTAAATGCGTGTTAGTGGTGGAAAATAAATGAATATAATATAGTTATCGCTTATATAAAGATAATATCAATTTATAAAGGCTTTATAATATATTTCAGAATGATAATAATTGTGTTATAATGTTTATTTGAATTTTAGTAAGTAAGTGATGTCTAATAACCGTCAAAATACTCCCTTACTTATATTAAAATCCACTGGAGTGCACAGACCTTCAATCCAGATGATGTCACTGCTATCCCTGGAAATTACAGCACTGTGACGGCCCATCACCTCCCCATGGCTTCCACTTCAAGCAGATTCAACACCCAGAGCTCCATTAAGGACCCTCCATCACAATTAATGATAACACAGACCCATACCATAAATAGAAAATCTAGATAAAAGCAGATACCATAAAGAAACAGGTAAAATAACTCATCCAAAGAGGATATAATGAAACCTAAAGCATATAAATGAAACAAATGAAATTTCAAAGCCCCCAATAACATCCCAAGCATCCATATTAACCCAGAAATGACCTCCGAGCCCATAAATCCGTGAATATCCATCCAAAGAAGCAGATTATGTTGTCCAAACTGAGTGTATGTGCCTGAAATAGATGTATATGCTTCCGTAGGTGTTGTGAGTCAACTGGATACATCCATATGACCTAAAATAAGCATAAAAAAGTTTATAGGCCATTAAGAGGCTAAAACCCACTTATACACCTAAATAAACATAATATACTGCATATTTCACTGAATATGAGATTTATGTATACATATAAGCTTATGTATGCCAATAATTACTTAATATCACTTAAGATAAGTATATTATGACTCATTAACACCTTAATAAGTATTATTAGGCTATGTATAAGCAATTTAAACTACTATAATTTATATAATAGAGTAATGATTATATATATATGTAATATAATTATTTATATTGTTATTTTAACCTTATTTTTAAGATATAAGCTTAATTTACTTAAGTTTATCTTATTTTAGGTATAAGAAATACTCAGTCCTAGGAATATCTAGGCTAAAAATCCCTCACCCAAAAAAAAATATAAAAAAAGTTAAGACATTTTAATTAAAAGTAAGGAGTGAATAGAAAAAATTATAAAATTTTTTTATAGTACATATACTTAATAAACAGTATTATTTTGATTTAAATTTTTTCAAGAGATTTTTCAGATCAGAGATTTCATTTTCTGGAATCCACTGGTCATATTCACTTGATTTATTTTTAAATCGTTATAGATACTCAACTCCCTTTTCTTTAGTAAGGTGTCTCTTTATAAGTATCTTTTCAATTTCTGCCCTTTCAACTATTTCTTCAGGTTTCTGTTTATACCTTCCTGATCTTCTTGGAAATAGAGAAGTATCATTAGAATGGTATGGTTTTATAAGAGAAATTGGAAATACTAGATGTTTTCTATCATGAGGTGCATATAGAATAACCTCAACAGCATTGTTACCAACCATCTTTTTTACTAAAATGGTCCAATAAATGGATCCTTCAATTTAACATTACCATTTAAATTGAAATGTAGTGTAGAAATAAGGACTTCATCACCCTCTTTAAACATTTTTTCTCTATGGGCTTTATCCCATCTTTTCTTCTCATACTCAAATGCCTTATTTATACATTCTTGAGCATGTTTTCTGCTTAATTCTTGCATCTGAATTAAATATTTAGTACCTGGATGGATATCCAATCTAGGTAATTTATTAAGAGTTTTAGCAGGGGTATTAGTTACATAACCCAACCATAACTCAAATGGCTTTTTGCCAGTGACAGAATGTGCTGTACTATTGTATGCAAATTCTAAACCTGGGATAAGGGCTAACCAATCATGTGTGAATTTGTCTATGTCTTTAAAGTTAAGACCAAAAGCACAATATCTTCTTATCATATCTTCTAAAGTTTGTATCATTCTTTCTGCTAGCCCATCAATTTGTGTATGGTGTGCTGTAGAAAGTTTTAAATGACACCCTGAAACATCCATAAGTGATGTCCAGAACTCAGAAGTAAATTTAGGATCTCTGTCAGAAACTATTCCTTTGGGAAACCTGCTATATTTAACATTTGTGTCCACCATAAAAAAGCTAAGTCTTTTGAAGAAACCTCTTTGTGGGTAGGAATAAATTTACACATCTTTGTAAATCTATCTACAATTATCCAGCAGGAGTTATAACTCTTATGCCCTGCTATTGGCAAACCTGTTACAAAGTTCATGTTAATTATTTCACATGGAGCTTTTGGTTTCTCAATTTGTTGTAATAAACCAGCTCTTTTTCCTTTTAATCTTTAAGATTTTTGAAAAGAATCACATGTCTCAACATATTTTTGAACATCCTCAGACATGTTAATCCACCAAGCTGTGTTTTTTACTCTGGTTAATGTCTTATGGTAGTCAAAATGACCTGCTAATATATAATCATGACATATACTTAACATTAACTCCTTAATTGAAGGGGAAATTACAATTACATTACTTAATTTTTTCCTGTAATATATAAAACCATCCTCAATGAAAAATTTTCCTTTTTCTAATGCCTCTTTATATTTATTTGGTAATGTTTTTATTAAAACATTCATTGAAGCATTAGATGGATCATTTAATATTGTAGTGAGTTTACTCAACTCAGGATCTGAAGCATACATATCAAGAATTGATTGCATAAATTCATCCTCAAGATCTACAATATAAATGCCATAAATGTTAATAATCTCTGTTTCAGGAACATAAGCAGGATTATCATCATTATTAGGCAGAGGTAGTCTAGCTAACAAATCTACATTAGAGTGTAAGGTTCCTGCTCTATGTGTAATAGTCATCCGTCCTCTTTATTCTTGTACAGCTAATTGCCATCTAAACATGTGTCTATTAGGATTTTTCATGTTTAAGAGTGACTTTACTGCACTACAGTCAGTTATTAACTCAAATTTTTGGTCTTCAAGGTAATAATGTAGCTTCTTAAAAGCCCATACTACTGCCAAACATTCAAGTTTAGTAGCACCATATTTCAATTCACTACTTCTTAGAGTATGTGAAATATAGCAAATTACTACTTCTGACATTTTTCCTTAAATAAATTGTTTTTGATGCAAAGCAGCACCCAGACCAATAAAACTTACATCTGTATATAATACAAAAGGCAATTGGAAATCTGTTAATCCCAAGATAGGAGCTGTCATTAAACATTATAAACTTATCAAAAGCCAGTTTTCTTTCCTTAATCCAAATGAAAGCTTCTGATTTCTTTATCAGTTTGGTCAATGGTGCAGCAATTAATTGGTAGTTTTTAATATATTGTCTATAATAACCACACATACCAAGAAAAGATTGTACATCCTTTAAATTTTGAGGAATGCCAATATTCTTTATTGCAGCCACCTTATTTTGTTCTACACATACTTGTAAGCCAGATACAATATGACCAAGCACTTTTAAATATTCAAACCAAAATTTACATTTTTTCAATGCAAGGGTCATTTTTTTCATTCATTTTCTGAAATACCCTCTTTAAATGGATTAAGTGTTCATCATATGTCTTAGAGAACACTATGATGTCATCAATGTATACCATTAACCATCCTTCAATCATTTCATTATGGAATGATTTATCCATTAACTTCTGAAATACTGATGGAGCATTTTTTGGTCCAAATGGCATCCTGACATATTTATAAATTCCCATGTGTGTTGTTATCAACAAAAAGTTCTGTGACTTCTTTTCAACAGGAATTTGATGGTACCCTTTATTTGCATCTAAGTAACTTATATACTTAGCACCTTTAAGGGTAGCATGTATGGAGGCAAACCTTGGAAAGAGATAAATATCATCTACTTTAAATGTAATTAATGCTCTATAATCACCACACAGTCTTGCTTTATCTTGTTCATAAGAAATTAGCACTGGTGATATTACACAATATTTTGGTGTAGTTTCAACCTTTTCAAGAATTTTCATTTTTAATAACATCTTAATATTATCCTCTATGTCTTTCCTCTTCATTGGTGAAGCAGGGTATGGTTTCATTTTAAGACTATCAGGAATATTATCCATATCACAGGTTAAACTTATTTTCATCTCATGATCTTTTACAAGGCCAAATTCATTTGTACCATGTGCAAAAGCCATTGGAAATGCTTTAATTAAGTCCAAAATAATGTTTTTCTCAGCTTCACTTATCTGAGTGCTAAATGATGCTTTTGAAATTTCTGTTTCCAGAAGTTCCATCTCATTGGATTCTCTTCCTTTTCATGGAATATTTGTTACTTACTCAAAGTGTAAGACTGTGTTAAAAGAATTTATTTTAAATTTCCTTTTACCATTCATGCCAATTGTAAAGTTGTTATTAGCAGGGTCTAATTTCACACCAAACTTAGTCAGAATATCATTTCCAATAATAAAACAGTTACTAAAGTTTGTATTATCCATTAATACAAAGTCACAAGTTACTCTTACATAACCATGTTGATGTTTAAAGAAAACAGCAGCTTTGTATCTACCAATTGGGCATAGTACTGATCCGAAACCTCTCCAATTTTTACTTTGAAGGGGTTCAAGCTTAGACTTATATTCACTATCAATTTTCTGCAATGTATTAGTAGAAACAACAGAACCAGCAGCTCCTGTGTCCAATACTATATTAACATTTTCACCAGTAATAATAGCTGGAACCGTGATAGGTGTCATTCTAAACTTATCATCTTGTATATCTTTAATGATTTCAGCATCCTCAAAATTCATTAAAGATTCATTTGAGTCCATATTTAATATTGGATTTTCAAAGATGGACAAATCATCTTCCAACATACAGACTTCAGTTTCATCACTATATGAGATATTGCTGTCATAATCACTTGATTCTTTACTTTTTTCAGTTTCAGTTTCAGATTCACGTTGATTTTCAACAATATTTATATTTTTCTCACATTTGTGACCTTTAACCCAAGGTTTGTTACACTTATAACAAGTTTTTGTTTCATACTTTTTAGGTACTACAGGTGCAGTAGGTTTTTTCTGCTTCTCCTGAAGTGTTTTTGAATTCTGATTTTTTACAGGTTCAACATTTTTTTTATAAGTGGAATACCTTGCTTCATACTTATGGTTTAGTGAAATTTTATTGCAAATATTAATCAAGTTAGAATATTCAGTAACATTAATTGTTCTAGCTACAACAATGTCTCTGACAGATATAGGTAATTTATATATTATCTTATCTTTCCATAAGTTAAAATCCATGTTAGGCTCAATGGCTTTTAATATTTTGTTTAAACTCATTAAAAATACCATAGGTTTGTCACCATTCAACGGATTGTACCTAGTTTTTTCATAAAGTCTCTGCTGAGTGAGTCTGAATTTAGAACCTCCAAATTTTTCTTCAATTAGTTGTTTTCATTCAGACCAAGAATAATCTTTATCCTCATTCAAAACAGCTTCAAACCATAATAAAGCAACATCCTTAAATATAGAGATCAATTTTGATGTAATTTCTTCATCTGATAACTTATATGAGAAATTTGAGTTGTCAATTCTTTGGATAAAATGTTGCCAATCAGAGCTGGCTTCCCCATCATAAGTTGGGTACTGATCTATCTTAGGCCAGTTCTTCTGATTGGATTTTATTTCACTAATCTTAGGTAAATTCAACAACTCATTTACTCTTGATAAATGGTCATGTATTTCCTCCTGTATGGATTTGTGACTTACATTTTCAGATTTGACAATACCACCAAATGGTTTTAGTTGTGGTGGTATAGGGAAGGAATAAGATTCACTTTTTCCAATGAAAGGATTATTATTATACTGAGTATACTTATGATTATCCTGGTTCATTAGTAGATTGGAAGTTTCAATCTCAACTTTAGTCAATCTTTGTAGTAGCTCAGAGACACTTTGATTTTTCTGGGCAAAAGATAACTTAGTTCTTGATTCAGTTTTCAATAAATGTGTTTCATACAATTTTTCCAACTTACAGAATTTATTTGAAAGTTCATTATATTCATTACTTAATGAATCATATTTAAGTGTTAGAGACAAATTTTCATTCTCTAATTCTTTATTACGTGTTGCCAATTGAGAAATATTTAATTTTAAGGATGAAATTGTATGACTTGTGAGCTTAATTGTCTGTTCCTCACAATCAGTCATTCTATTCCACAATGCTGAAACAATTCTATGGACAGTTGGATTATTGTTAAAATACTCAAAGTCTTCCTTCTCAATTCTCTCACTCTCTTGTGAACTTCTCATCTCACTAGTAAGTCGTGGCAACTGAGGATTAACTGTATTATAAATACTACTGTTGTTATTGAAAAAAGACAAGTCAGGTGTATCTACATCAAAACCTAATTTTCTTTAGTCCTCCTCTATTTTCTGCACAGATTTGACATCAATAATATTACCTACATTGTAATTATCAGTATTGTGTTCAATCTGAGAGGGTAATCTACTTACCACGGGATTTGTGTGAGCCCTGATTTTTGGCGCCTTTGTTTTCCCTTGTAGGGATGAACTGAGGAAGTCTGATGAGGAGGAGGATCCTTGTTGCAGTTGTGACTGGACCATTGTTGATGGAACCAATCCCACTTCCATTTGTATAACAGAATTTTCTCCTGGGAGTGATGTGACCCTTATGGGGTAGGGGGTTGCTGACTTGGATGGCCTCCCTTTAGCTCTGCCAATGATTGGTTCATCTACTGAAATACTACCTTGCAATTGTTCTGTAATTGCTCTACCTCCTTGAGCATGAGGGACTTTGATTCCTCCAACTTCAATAGCTTTTTTGCAAGACGGGATAGTTGATCCTGTAGAGGAGGAGACATCTTTTTTATGGTAATCTTTTTTAAGAGGGCGTCTTTTTCCTCTATGCTCATTTGATCTGCCTGGGGGTATGACTGACCCTCCATGGTTATGTCCTGGAGCAATGTTTTTGTTAGCTTTAGACCTGGTATCATAAGCAGGCTTTTCACTTATATTGTCCTGGGGAGCACTCATATTGATAAAAATAACAATATATCACATCTACAGAAAGGAAAATCTATTGGAATTAGTAGATTAAAAGTAATAGAAATTTTATTACTAATATAAAGCACTGGAGCTTACCCTGAATTTATATCTTTATTTAATTAAATAAAATGGAATAAACATTCAAAAAAATCTGTTAAAAATAAAATAATAAGTTTTACGAGACCTTTATAAGGGTTAATTAATAGCTTACCAAGCTTTAACAAAATACCAATTTAATTGGGTGTTATATTTGTGACCAAATACCAAGTGAAATTGGGTTTATAATGGGTACAGTTACTACTGTAAATACTTAATTTTTATTATAAAAAATTAGTAAAATTATTATAAGGGTGCTTTTCCGCAATCAATGAGTTATGATGACCCACTAATACGCAGCAGACCCAAATATTTGGTTTGCTTTTAGCTATAATAATGTAAAAATCACGTCCCAAGGCTTATACTAAATAATAGGTGAAAAACTAAGGAAAGACCCCCAATTGTCAGTGTATCTAGTATTTAAGTATTATTTAAAAGTATTTAAAAATGGTCCTACTACTTTTTAATAAATTATTTAGTGATTAAACCTCAGGGGAAGACTAATAAAATAGTTATACTCAAATAAAACTCACAATACTTGGATTTAAATGTGTGCTAGTGGTGGAAAATAGATGAATATAATATAGTTATAGCTTATATAAAGATAATATCAATTTATAAAGGCTTTATAATATATTTCAGAATGATAATAAATTTTTTATAATGTTTATTTGAATTGTAGTAAGTAAGTGATGTCTAATAAACATCAAAATTCTCCCTTACTTATACCAAAATCCACTGGAGTGCACAGACCTTCAATCCAGATGATGTCACTGCTATCCCCAGCAATTACAGCACTGTGAGGGCCCATCACCTCCCTATGGCGTCCACTTCAAGCAGATTCAATACCAAGACCTCCAGTAAGGACCCTTCATCACAATTAATGATAACGCAGACCCATACCATAAATAGAAAATCTAGATATAAGCGGATACCATAAAGAAACAGGTAAAATAACTCATCCAAAGAGGATATAATGAAAACCAAATCAAATAAAGATAACAAATGAAATTTCAAAGCCCCCAATAACATCCCCAAGCATCCATATTAACCCAGAAATGACCTCTGAACCCATAAATCCGTGAATATCCATCCAAAGAAGCAGATTAAGTTGTCCAAACTGAGTGTATGTGCCTGAAATAGATGTATATGCTTCTGTAGGCGTTGTGAGTCCACTGGATACATCTATATGACCTAAAATTAGCAGAAAAACAAAGTTTATAGGCTATTAAGAGGCTAAAACCTACTTATATACCTAAATATACATAATATACTACATATTTCACTGAATATGAGATTTATGTATACATATAAGCTTATGTAGGTCAATAATTACTTAATATAACTTAAGATAAGTATATTATGACTCAATTAACACCTCAATAAGTACTATTAGGCTATTGATAAGCTATTTAAACTACTATAAACTATATAATAGTGTAATAATTATATATATATGTAATTTAGTCATATATATTATTATTTTAACCTTAATTTTAAGATATAAGCTTAATGTACTTAAGGTTATCTTATTTTAAGTATAATAAATACTCATTATTAGGGATATCTAGGCTGACAACAACAAAATTTTGACCCAGAAATTTTCAAATTAACCTCTTCAATCCTAAAGAATACTCTCTCTAGAATAATTGCATATTCCCAAACAAATCTCCTTATACCAGGTTTCTCCTTCAGTACCCCATTTACATAATCATTGGATGGTTCTTTGATTCCATCATCATAAATTAATATACCAGAATGAGTAGGGACCTCATCCTGTAAAATCCAAGCCACTTGCGCTTGATATACTGCTACTGAATTAGTTTCTCCTTGAGGCAACCTAGTGAGCTGAAATCTTCCAAGAGGAGTCCCAAACGTTGTAAGTGGCCATGAATCAGTGTGAAGTTCCCTTTCATCATAACCACCCATAATATCACCCAAAACATAACACCCCCTTCCGGCAAAAGCTTCCACAAAGTCCTCTGCACTTGGCGGCATTACCACATCCTTGATAGTGACTCTATTCAAAGCTCTAATATCATGCACCACCCTCAGCTTCCCATTCTGCTTCTTACACAGAAAACTGGACTTGAGTATCTTGATGTCAATTGTTCATATAAACCAGTCCAGACTCTTTCCCTAATAATCTCTACAAAATCATCCCTAATAGCAGCTTGAATTGGAATAGGTTTAATTTTCCAAGGTTGATGACAAATCACAAGAATCAAGTAAGGTTCCCCATAAGAGTGTTTCAAAACATCCCTTTCCTCTTTAAAAAATTCCACCTCTTTCTCCCTCAGCAAAATAACATGCAACAACAACTTATTTTCCTCATCAGAAAACTATCCATCAGGACCAAAATTAACAAATTTCAACCTTTCCACAGTCACTGTAGCAGTTTCCACAAAATCAGGAGAATTCTTCACCAGAGGAGTACAGTAACGATCTCTTGAAAAAGAAGGTCTCTTCAAAGGAGGATTCCAACCAACAGGCATAGGCGTATTGACAGGCCTAATGTTCTGCGCTACCTTCTTGTACTTTTTTGCTCCACCTTCAACTTGAGGGATCTTCAGGACATCTTCATCACCAGACCTGGAACAAAAACCAAGGGTTTCCCCATTGATAACATGTGTTTTCAAGGTAATGTTTTTGAAAGGTGTAGAAGAAACCCTAGTGGTTCACGATTGGGAGGACTTAATTTTAGACCCCAATCTCATCACAAGAAAACTTTTCCACAATTCCAAATTTTCATCCTCACTTCCATCTTCTAAATCTTCAAATCTTGATTCACCTTCTGATCCACACCTTCCAAATTTGTGCAGTTTATCCTCATGATGGAGGCTCAAAAATTGATCTTGCTGATCTTCAAAAAAAAATTCTTTTCTTCTTTCTTGATTATCTTCCAATTTTTTTCTTGATTTTATTTAGTTATCTTGAAATTATTCTTTTCTTTTCTTGAGACTTCTTCTATCCTAAAAAAATAACCAGAGTTTTCCCCAATGCTCACAGACGTGGCCAAGTTAATGTTTTTGAAAGGCGTAGAAGAAACCCTAGCAGTGAAAATTTGTGGAGAATTACTTTTAGACCACAATCTCACCACTCCACAGCTTTTCCGCATATCTTTTAACAAAGATATATAAAAAATCTTCTTTTTTGAACTTAAATTAAAAATAATAGAATATTTTGAGAGAGAACAAATACTTGCTATGAAACTTGAAGATTACTTGCAGAGAAGAGAAACAATAAAAAGAGAATGTTAAAAAGCCACTTGGTATATCTCCAAGGGAGCTGACCTACTACAACATGGGATTTCCTCATCTTGGGGAGAGGTTGTAGCACTTGGGTGATCAGCTCTGTGGTTTGGTAGTCTAAAGATTAGTATGGAACTTAAGTTTATTAAAAATGGATTTTTGAGGAATGATTTTTGAGATTGGAAAGGCCAATATTATTTTAAAAAGGTTATATTATATAAAATAAGTATTAAAAGTGGTTAAAAAGGACTGATTTTATGGTTCAAGAAATAACAAATAATTACCAAGCAGGAAATTCAAATATAGGTCTAAGAGTGCATGAAAATTAAATTCAGGAGTCTCAAGAACCTTTGGGAATATTTCTGGCATTTTTACTATTTTTATACTATTTTTAATAATTTTATAAAGTATTTTTGATTATTTTTTATTTTTCTTAATTTTCTCAACTTTGATAATTTATTTACTAGGTGAATAGGTCTGCACAGACCACTAAAATTAGATTGAAATATAAAGAAGAAGAGGCTCTATCATCTTTAATTTCTAGATTTTTTATTAGTATTATAAAGGTTCTAATTGAGTCCAGAAATCAGTAGGAGCTGAGCAATACTCCGGAAGAGCTCTGTACAAACTCTGGAGATCTGTGGACAAGCTCCAGATGAGCTCCAGAATTCTCCGGTTAGTGAAAGTAGGGCACATAACTTACTATGCATATACAATCCTGTAGACTCAAAATTAGACATCATCTAACAACTAGAATCATAGCATCATACAGCCAACAACCAACAATGCATATATAACAATGATTAAATACTTTTCATACCAAATTATAAAAATGTAATGCCCTTATAAATATAACACTTTTACATACAAATTTATTAAATTCAATCATAATCATAAATATTAATTTATAGGGTACCATTTTACAGGTCTCATCACCAGGGATCTGATTTTAACAACTAAATAAAATAAAAGTAAGCTCCATAAAAATATATTATTCAATAATTTAAATAACTTTTCTAAATACAGCTTCACTGTTGTGTTTTTCAACCTCATTATAAAGAACAAAGATTCTACATCTCAACACTTTTAATACTAAATAGTTTATTGGTAACTTCTTATCAAGTAGAGGTTATAGCTTAGACAATTTTGAGCTCTTTATCTACTTAAAGGGACAGGGATTTCTTCAGTTTATCCAACTCCCTTGGACTCTGCTTACAGCAAGGCCAATGTAAGAGTCTTTCTACATTGGTGGAGCCCAACATGGAGCTCAAATTCTCTGGTTTTTAATTGATCTTACTTGATATCTGGACTATCTTTGCCTGCAAAAGGATTTTCTAATGAATGCTTATAATCTTTTTACAATTTAATCATATGATTTTGGGATGTAATATACTATATAGAACTGGTGTTTTGACTTCTGGTGTACCTGTTAGGGCATCAATAAGGATTGTATCTTGGGATGGGACCAATTTTATTGGTGATGATATAAAGGGATTTTTATTAAGTTATAAAACTGCTTCTGGATTGGATGGAGTGTTACCTTTGGATATGGTGAAGCAGATTAGGTTTTTTTTGGGTAAAAGAGAGGTGGAAGAAGAGGTTATTGCTATGGATTGCTAAAAAACTCAGAGTTGGAAAAATATGAAGATGAGAATGGATGAAAGTGTCCAAAGGTTTATTCATTGGAGGTTCTGAAGAACATAGCTAGGAAATGGGAATCAAAAGGTGCTTTCAACTCTCTTGATCAGTATCATCAGTTAATGGATGAATTCCAGGTGGTTTTGGACTATTTTTTGGAGTATGAAATTATATATCATGATAATGTATCAAAGTATTTTTTTTGGTATGCTATGGTGGAAAAGTTTAATAAAGATGTTTTGATGGTGCTTGTTAATGCTAATTTTAGGAAGAATCTCCAAGATAGAGAAACTAGGATTCCTGGAATGTAGGTCCTTTAGAATGCTATTAAGGAACATCAGGATACTCATAATACTGCTGATTTGGACTCTGGAGAGGATGCTTTT
This sequence comes from Hemileia vastatrix, assembly GCA_030280995.1. Classification (NCBI taxonomy): domain Eukaryota; kingdom Fungi; phylum Basidiomycota; class Pucciniomycetes; order Pucciniales; family Zaghouaniaceae; genus Hemileia; species Hemileia vastatrix. The sequence continues at coordinate 3,643,155 of JASXTE010000011.1, forward strand.
GTAACTCAAGAGGTAGAAGAAGTAGCTAGTGTGGAAATTTTGGACTCAACTATTCCTGAAGATTTTTGTCAACCTGAAGATAAAGTTGTGGCAGATGAATTCTTTGACAATTTAGTGGTTACTGAAGATGATAAAGTTATTATCAATGATGAAGAATATTTACATTATATGAAAAATTTTGGGGTGGATGATTTGGAGTTGGCTTAAAAGGATTATTTTCCTCAGGTTTTTACTTTAGAAGCAGACACCACGGGAAATCAGGGGGTGAAAAGCTAACAGTTCCCTCTCTTTGAAACTTTCAGGAAGAGTTTGGGAAAACATTGGGGAAATGTTGTATAATTTTTAGGAAGCTTTTTTTAAATATGATGAAAAAAGTTTTAAAAAAAAGTTGGCCCTAAATTGAGCCTCAATTTATCCATTCTTGAGCAGAGCTTTAGATTCAAGTTGAGCATTATTTGGACTGAATTTGAGCAATGGTTGAGCCACAACACTAAACATACCATAATATTCAATTTTATATCTAGATCAATTGAATATTAAAAGGTCAGGTTTGATATTAGTAGAAATATCTTAAATGAAACATAGTAAAATAGGTCTGTAATATTATTTCAATTATCATTTTAATTTCCGCAAATATATAAAAAAGCATACTATTCAAGTCCTTTTTAAAAATTTTATGAATAAAAATATAACTCTGTAAAAATATTTGCACATAATTTTAAGTTTTCTGGACAAAAGTTGATATTGAGCCGTTATCAATAGAAATTTCTAATTGTTCCTTTAAATAAAAAAGTATAAGTTAATGTTCAAAAAATTTACTGTAGGAGAAAATATATATATATATTTTGCAAGGGGAAAAAATAGTAATGTAATTTTTTACATTTACACTATTAAAGAAACTAATTTTAATATGTTGGCACAAAATTAGGCTCTAAAATAATGCACTTATTTCAGTTATATATCTGTATTTATTTACTATTAAAATGTGAGTCAACATTAATTATTAACATACATGAAAATTTCAATTGTGAATATTCATCTAATATTATATATATTCTCTACTTTATCTTCTTTCAAAGCCTTTCTCTCATCCTCCCTTTATTTAAAATATCACCATCACCATAAATCTTATTTAATTAATGTTTCAAATTTAAGATGCATTGGAAAATTCTCTTTAAATTTTAAACCAATTTTTCCTAGAGAAAGATCAGTATTTGATGAAGTATCCACTCCAGTTATTATGCAATGAGGAAGATCTTTAGTTCATGCTTTTAGATTCTTCAAAGAAGGAGAAGCAACACCTTTTGGTGATCTTTCTAACAAACAGAGCTTCCAAATCGAACAACTACTTGGAGAAATAAGATCTGGGTCCCAAATCTGTCTTCTTCCACAATAAAGATATTTGATGCCATCAAATTGTTTTTTGGTAAATGTGTCCAGCACAAGTTTTCTTGAACTTGTGCTGGAAAATTGGTCTTGGACAGTAACTTATTACTTCAAGGAAATTTTAAAAAAATAGGCTAGAAAATGAAGATTTTTGATGTCATCAAATTTTTTTTTTGGTAAAAGTTTCTAGCACAAGTTTTACAAAACTTGTGCTGGAAAATTTTATGAGGAACACCTCAATTCTTTTAAATAAAAATGCAACTTACCAAATTCATGTTGGAAAAGTGTCCAGCACAAGTTCAGCAGAGCTTGTGCTGGACACTTTTAGCAAAAAAAAATTGATGCAATCAATTATGTTCATTCACCACACAATATGGGGGGCGGACTTGCTAGCGAGTCCGCAACCTTGGACCCAAACTCACCACAGATTGAACACACATTGAGCTATTGATAAAGGAACCATACAATCAGGGATGAACACCACTCAGCAGAACAGTTTTAGGTGGGTGTTCAAGTAGAGTTCAGTCTGAGTTCAGTCTGAGTTCCATCTGAGTTCAGGTTGAGGACTAGCTAGCAAGTCCACCCCCTATATTGCGTAGTGATTATATGGGCTATTTTCTTGGTTTTCCTTGAAATTGTTAGTCACTGATCTTTATCAAAGTGTCCAGAACAAGTTTGGCTGAAATTTTGCTGGACACTTCTCAAATATGAAGTTGGTAAGGCACATTATTATTTAAGAGAAGTGAGGTGTTCCTCATAAATGTGTCTAGCACAAGCTCTGCCAAACTTGTGCTGGACATTTTGGACAAGACCAGAAACTGAAAATTGCAAGTAAACCCAATAAAATAGCCCATATAATGAAGATAATTGATGGTATCAGAATTTTTTTTGATTAAAGTGTCCAGCACAAGTTTTGCCAAACTTGTGTTGGACACTTTATGAGGAACACCTCACTTCATTAATTTCTATAACAACCTTTCAAGTTATACACTTTAAGGACTATTTTTATTTTAATTTAAATTTAAATATTTCTTTAAATTGAGTAACTGAATATTCCATTTTAAATAGCCTGTAGGTCTTATATTTTAGGTAAAATAAAAAAATTCATACAAAATTTAGTTTTACAAAGACTTAATAGATTTTAATTGGGAAGTGACTATATTCTTTTCAAAATTTGAAAATAGGAATGGAATTAGTTATTTCAATCCCTATAGTTATTAATATTTTTTATTAAAATACTTGTAAAATTTATCTATTGTTGCAATTATGTAATAAAAGATATCATTATTGTAAAATAAATTTACTTTAATAATTTTATGGTTTATCTTTTGGATGAAATGTAATTCTTAGGTATGTTAAGGAATAATTTTAATCCTCTAAATTGATAATCATTTTGGATATTCAAAAGCTTATGTTGGATTAATATGTTCTCAATGTGTGCTCAATGAAGGATAAAATCATGGTTATAGCTGATCAACTTACGCTTAACTTGAGATCAATTGAGGTTCATTTTTGGACCAATCTGAGAATAAATGTAAATCTAACTCTAATTTACTTATTTTTATAAAGTATTCATAAACTTGGCATAAGGAAAGGACACTATAAAGCTCAGGAGAGTGGATTTCTAGAGGTTCACCCCTAGATTTCCCATGGTTAGAGACTGTCTTCCATGAAAAGCTGAATGTGGCCAATAGATCTAGAATAGTGAAGGAAGATAGTGATGGAGCTACAGTTATGGTAGATGAATTTTTTATCATGGGGGGTGAAGATGACAATGTGTGCTCCCAAGAGGTTCCCAGGGCCAAGGTTTATAATAATATAGTTTATTATGAATGGCCAGTAGGGGCTGGTCAAGAGGATACAATGGATAATGTTTTCCCTGCATTATTTCAGAATTAAGAGGCTTTGATTAATGGGCAGAATGACTGGGATTCACCTAAAATTAGGAAAAAGGTGTCTCTTTCCTTATGTCATTTTTATGGCAAATTCTGCTGGTTTGTTTTTGTGGGTTTTGGAATTGGTGGGGTGGATATGCCCTTGGGGAAAACTTTTGGGGTTCTACAAGGGGATATAAAGAATATAATCTTCAGAAATGAGGATATACTACCTTAAAATCTGCTTAATCTTTTTATCTTATATTTGGATTATTTTATTCCCTTTAAGAATTTATGAAGACCCTCATTTTTTGGGGTAGTAAGAGCTGATTTCTCTAATGTTGCAATCTCTCCTCAAGAAGGGATCCCATATTTCAATAGATCAGCTCACTTGGAGATAATTCAAGTGGATTCTCAATTTTTTTCTGTTGATATTTCATTGGAATTTCATTATATTTTGGATTTTTCTAAATTTTTAATATCTTTATCAAATTATTCTATAAAATTTAAAAATGGTTGAAAGGGAAAGATGGGATATATTATAAAGGATAAAAATTGGAAAGGGAATTCATTCAAATATGGTGATATTAGTGGTGGATTATTTTATAGCCTCCAGTATGAGGATAAACTGCATAATAAGGGCCTCCAGCATGAGGATAAACTATAATTATCACATCAAAATCAACAAAAAAATCTTAGTATAATTAAATCACATAAAAATAATGTTTGTGATGATTCTATTTCTTTCTTCCTGAAAGAGGTTAGACTTACATCTTTATTTGCGGGAGATTTTATGGTGGAATGTGAAATGAAAAAAGGTGTTGGAAAATTATGTGATGAATTAGATGAAGGAAAAGGGGGTAGTAGTGATAAAAATATTTTTTTAAAATAAAAATTTTGTTTCAACTTACTCTATTTCTAATTTTGGCTCTGAAGATAAAGAAAATTTTTATGAAAAATCATATAATGGCAAAATTATAATGAATAAAGTTTCTCAAGTAAAAGTGGACATTGGTGCAGCAAAATATAAAAATGTAGAAAAAAAAATTATGCTGATTAACAAACCTTTTCCAGCTGAATTTAATCCTCCTTTGAGAAGACCAATTTTATTAAGAGATACATATGACTGTCCTTTAGTCAAGAACCCACCTGAATTTTCTGAAACTTCTAGGATCACTGTCAAGAGATTAGAGGTTGTTTATTTTAGACCTGAATGATGGCTTTCAGGTGAAGAAAAAAGGTTGTTGTTGGATGTAATGGTTAATATGGAGAAGGACATTGAATTTGTAAAAGAGGAGAGAGGTGTGTTAAAGCATTCTTATGGGGAGTCCTACAAGATTCCAGTTATCTGCCATGAACCATGGCAACAGAAACCAATTTCTATACCCGCTACTTTAAAAAAAGATTATATGGAAGTCATTAGAGATAGAATTCAAACTGGATTATATGAAAAATCATCATCAAGTTATTCAATTCCAGTGTTCTTTATTAAAAAGCTTAATGTCAAACTTAAGATAATTCATGATTTAAGAGAACATAATAGGGTTACAATAAAAGATGCAGGAATACCACCTAGTTTGGAGGAGTTTGTAGAGATTTTTGCAGGGAGAGTGTTTTATGGTTTTGGAGATATAATGGGGGATATGATGAAATAGAGTTGCATCCAGACTCAAGACCACTTACAACTTTTGATATGCTACTTGAAAATTAAAAATTGCAAGATTACATCAAGGAGCAAAAAATTCAGTTACTTTTTATCAAGCTCAGTTAGCATGGATTCTAAAAGATAAAATTCTACAATAAACTGGTGTATTTATTGATTATGGTGGAATAAAAGGACCTTCAACAGATTATGGTAATGAAGTATTGAAGGAGAATCCAGGAATACAAAAATTTATCTGGGAATATGCTGTAATTCTAGAGAGAATTTTGTTTAGGATAGAGGAGGCTGGTTTAACAATTACAGGTTCCAATTTTTTTTTTGTGTGCCAGCTTTGGAAATATTAGGTCATGTGGTATGTAGAGAGGGTAGGATTATGTCAAAGAAGAAAGTAAATAAAATTCAATCCTGCCCAAAACCCAAGAAAAAACTAAATTCAGAGTGTTTTTAGGTGTTTGTCTTTATGTTAGAATGTTTATCAAGGACTTTATTTCATTGGCTTCTCCTTTGAGAAGGTTGACTAAGAAGGATGCTGAGTGGAAGTGGGATGAAGAGTGTGAAAAGGCTTTTATCAGGTAAAAAAGGTAGTTGGGAAGCTATTATCTTACATAAGTTAGATTATGGGAAAGATTCAGGCTGGATTAATTTAGAAGTGGATTCAAGTCAAATTGAAGCTGGAGTGGTTCTTTCTCAAATGGATAAAGCTGGTTATATTAGACCAGTCAGGTATGAATCTGTGGTTTTTAATTAGGTGGAATCAAGATATTCTCTACTGGAATTAGAACTTTGTGGGGTGTCAAAAATATTAAAGAAACTTAAAAACATATTATGGGGACAACACTTCAAATTTCAAGTTATTGCAAAATATTTTATTCAGATGATCAACTCGCCCAGTTTACCAAAATTTCCCATCACTAGATGGGTTTTCTTTTATTCACCATTTTTCTTTTGATTTAGTTCAAAAGCCTGAAAAGACATTTACTATGCCTGATAACTTATCAAGAAGACCACCTACTAAAGAGGATTCTAACTCAGAGGAATTAAATGAAGATATACCTGTGATAAAAGCCAGTACAAAAGTTGCTGCAGAATTTCCTTACCTCCCCCATGAGGTTAAACTGGCAGGAATAATATCTGAGGATAAAGGTGAAGAATACCTCCACCATGAGGATAAAATAGAAAATAATAGAAATATGATAAATTAAGTGCTTGAGGAGTTTAATGAAGGTGTTAATAATTTTGGTAAAAAAGAGGGTGGAGATGTTGTGTATATGGATGAGGATGGTGAAATAGTGTGGGATAGTTAAAATTTTGTGAATGGTGTATATGTAGGAGTTTTAGAAAATTTTGTTAAATAGAGGTTGGGTGATAGAAATGTGGCTAAAATGAGGTCAGAAAAAGATGAAGATAATGATGCCAAAAATGGTAAAAATGGGAAAGAAGAAAAAGTGGTTTCTAAAAGGTTGGAAGGTTCAAAGATTGAAATTTTGAAAATATTTGATGATAAAAGGCAAAGTCAAGATTTAAAGGTACTGGCTCACTTATGCACAGGTGACTTAGGAGATAGGGAAGTGTTCTTTGAAAAAATATTAATGGTTTTTTAAGATGAAGTCTTGGGACAGACCTGAATTTATTATGAAATGGTTAAATATTTATTAACGCTAAAAGGGACAGATAATAGTGAGAATTATGAATGGGTGACTATCAAAAGGAAGTCTGCTGCATTTTATCTCTCCAGAAGAAGACTGATGAGGAAAAGGTATACAAATACTCAAGTAGTTATTACACAAATGAAAGGGCAATAATTGGTTATGAAATCACTGCATAAAGATCTTGAGGATAGAGGAGTTGGTGAAACTTATAGACAAATAGCTGATAGAGTTTGGGGGCCTGGTTTAGATTTGACTGTTAAAAAATAGGTTCAGTCATGTGAAGAATGTCAAAGGAGAAGTTATTTAAGGCCAAAAGAACCTGGGCATGCAACTGGTGAGAAAACTCTTTTTGATAGGGTTAGTTTGGATGCTGTTCATATTAAGGAGGGTTGATATAAATATTTAATTTTAGCCAGATATTAATTATCTGGTTATATAGAGGCAGTGCCTCTTATTAATTTGAATTCCAGGAATGTGGCAGAGTTTTTGATGAGAAACTAGGTATATAGATATGGAGTGATGAAGTTGGTAATGGTTGATGGAGTTCCTGAATTTGGGACAGAGTTTAGAGAGGCTATATCAAAATTTGAATCAAAGGTGAGAGTAGTCACCCCAAATTATTCCAAAGCTGAAGAAATGGTAGAAATAGGGCATTAAGTTATTAAAGATGCTTTGGTTAAAATTTGTGGAGCAAGTGCTGAAAAGTGGAGGCACTATTTACCATTAATTTTATTTGCTGACAGAATCACTTCCAAAAGGACAACTGGATATTCACCATACAAACTAGTTTTTGGAAAAAAAGCAGTTTTACCAGTTGATTTAGAGGCTGAGTCATATCTTGGAGTAGATTGGGACAATTTTTAAAAATAATGAAGAATTATTATGTACAAGAATGGTCCAGTTAGAAAAGAAAGGAGAAAATCTAGATAAGGCATATTTGAAAATGATGAATATTAGGAATCAGTAAGTCCGATATTGGGATAAGAGGTTGGCTAATAGGTTGAGGAATCCTTTGAAAACTGGAGATATGGTTTTGGTGTATAATAGGAGTTTGGAAAGTCAGTGGGGAAGAATGTTTTCAGGTAGGTGGAATGGACCCTACAGAGTTAGAGAACAGGTATTTGGAGGTTAATATGTGTTGAAAAACTTGAATGGAGTTGTTTTGAAGAAGAGGGTGGCTGCTGATCAAGTCAAGTAGCTCTATACTAGGGGTACCAAGTGTGTCAAAGTATGACTCCAAAATGAGGATAAACTACCAAATATTGTAAAGAAGATTTTCTCTGAAATGAGGATACACTACTTTATCATTTTTAAAGAAGATTAACTCCACAAGAGAGTATAAAATAAAAAAATAATTAAAATTATCAATCATGAAATTCAAATGTTTTAAAATTTAGGGCAAAGAATTATGTTGGACTGTATTTATTTTTTGGTAGAAGTGTCCACAGGGGATCCTTTTAAATTTAATATTGGCAAGTTTGGGGGTAATTGATGGGCTGGATGCTCTATACACAATTAACCCCCAATGTTGGTTAGAATAGTTTCCCTGTTTCTAGTGGAATTCTGGATTAGTTTTTATTATATAGGTAGTCCACTAAGACTATAAACTGGAACAACACAATGTCAAACAAGTACGCTCATTTGAAGCCAGATTCAAGGTTTTTTTTATATATTTTATTTTTGATGTATGAAATTTTATTTTTGAATTTTTTTTTATGTTAGAATTTAATTTAATTTTCATTTTAAACTTATTAAAAATAATTCTTTCAGAGATAATGATCACTGGTGGTCTCCAACCATTGTTACACATTGGAGGGAGCCCACCCAGTGATTATTTCTATTTTTGTTATTATTTTTTTCAAATTTTTGAAAACAAATTTTGTTTATTTTTGTTTTTATTTTCTTGGGTATGCCTCATCAAAGTGCACTTGGATGTGGGTATGATGTAAGAGGTGTGGCTCATCAAATGGCTGGGGGTCATCTTTTAAATATATTTAATTTAAATTTAATTTTCAAATTTTTGGACTTTTCTTCTATATAAATTTTAAATTAAAAATTAAAAATTTCATAACATCATTAATAGGGGGTATCAAAGTTAGAAAAATTCCATTACAAAACACCTAGTTTTTCCACCAAATCAACCATGATTATTTTAAAAATATGCCATATTGTGCCACCAAAATGCCTTTTTACTGAGAATTAAATTCAAGTTTGTGGTTTCCTTTTGTGTTGTGAAATGCCGATTAAATAATTAAAAATTTCTAACTTTGATACCCCCTAATTAAAAAATAAAATAAATTATAGAATATAAAATATAAAATATAGAATATAAGATATAAAATATAAAATATAAAATAAAATAAAATAAAATAATAATAATAATAAAAATAATAATAATAATAATAATAATAATAATAATAAATAATAAAAAAAGAAGAATACTAATTATAATAATAATAAGAATTAATTTTTATATTTTTTAATTTTATTTATAATTTAAATTTTATTTCTTTTATATTCTTTATTAAAGATTTTTTTTGCAGGGAACAGGGTCTAATAGAGTGCAATATCTGTTGGATTATACCTCAAGATAAGCTGTTAGTCCTCCAAGACTTTAAAATGGCTAATTTTCAAGAATATTTTAAGACATTGGATTTATTTTTTCTGGATCTGATTAGTCCTTCAAGACTTTAAACTGAATACTTATTACAAATTTTGAATTTTATGGGATCTGTTAGTCCATAAAGACTTAAGACTAAATATTAAAGAAGAAAATTTTAAAAATATACAAGCAACACAATCTTTGGTCCACTATGACCTAATGCTGGAAATGAGCTATATAATATTGTCCTTCAGGATATTAAACTGGAAATAACATCAAAATGTCAATCATTGGTCCCCTATGACCTTAAACTGGCAGATTACTTTCACTTTGGTCCACCAAGACTATAAACTGGAAATCAATTAAAAGTTTGGATTATTAGGATATTAGGAGGGAATTTTAATCTAGGAGGATATTCAATTTAGTCATTTTAATTTATCACTGGTTTATCAGTACTCAAACTGGTACTCACTCATTTGGACAACTCAGTCATTAATTAAAACAGTGAAACTAACTTTAGGGAATGTAGATGTCATTAAATGAAGTTATTTAGTATTAAAGAAAGGTTTATATTTTAAAGGTTATTTATGGAGATTGTTTAAAGTCAAAAATAAAGTTGCTAAGAATGTCTGGATAATTAAGATTAATGGTAAAGTTAGGAGTATTTTAAAAGAATTAGAAAATTATTTGAACGTTGTGATGCTGAATCATAGAGACAGGAAAGGATTTATATTTAGTGGGTCTCTTTGGTAGATTATTTAGATTGAAGCTTGGAGGACCTTATGGAAAGAATAGAATCATAGTATTTGGCTCAGGGGGAATCCAAATGTGAATGGAATAAAAATTATTCAGCTCATTACGGAGGCCTGCTCTCTCATGCTGTGAAGAATGATGGTAATTGGCAGAAGAGAGTCTGAAGGGATTGAAACCATGCTCTCATTAGTGGAATAAACACAAGGAAAATACAGTTTATAAATATTTATTTCAAAATATATGAAAAATTTAAATAATTAAAATCAACCCAACAGTAACAGTTATAAGCACCAAATGAAGTAAATAATTAAAGTATTAAAATTTTAAAGAAGAGAAGACAATCAATATACATAATCTCCTTGAAAATTTCAGCCACAGTATAAAAAAATTTGAGATAGTACCTTTCACTTCATAATGTCTTCATTTTCAAGAGGATGAAGAAAAGATGAATATATGATCAATCAATTATGCAACTTCAATGAATGAGGACATTCTTGATTGGAGGGAGGATGTGGTAGTCTAAAGTTTAGTATGGAAATTAAGTTTATAAAAATGGATTTTTGGGGGATGATTTTAGAGATTGGAAAAACCAATATAGTCTTAAAATGGTTATATTAAATAAATTAATTACTAAAAGTGATATAAAAGGGTTAATTTTACAGGTAAAGATTTAATTAATAATTAACAGACAGGAAATGCCAGTATAGATTTAAAAGTTCATGGAAATTAAAGTCAGGAGTCTTTTCCATGGGTGATTTTGGTCTAGAAGATTTTATGGGGGTCGTTCAGTGATGAAAGGTGAAGGAAGAATCAAGAATTCAATATAGGTACATATTTATTCCTTCATTTGTTATTACTCAATGAAAAGTTAAAAAAGATTGTTATTATTATTACATTAAAAACTTTGAAATACACAGTTGTAAATACTAAGATGATAATAGTAGTAAAAGAATGGGTTTGTAAATATAATATTTGATTGTAAAATTAAGTATGAATGGAATGAATGAAAACAGCCAGATTGAGAGGACTTATATAGGCGAACTGGATTGGAACTGCAGAACCAATACTCTATATACATGAGTATAAGAGAAAGAAACATTCCACATATAGAAATTTCCAATAATTAAAGCTGTTCTATAACGAATGTACTCATATACTGTATTTATCTGTATATGTCAATATTAATTATAATTTATTTAATTTATTTTAAATTTCTGTAAATGTCAAAGTAAAATAAAATATTTGATTTTAATAATTAATATTTTTATAGTTTAGTTTACTTTCAGCTGTCATGAGGAAACTGTCAAGGAATAATAGAAAATGAGGAAAAATTTAGATTTATATATTTACTTCATTTAACTTATAAATTGGTTAAAAAATATCATACATTATTTCTAAAGTATGTATAACTAATATTATGAGAGGTAAAGGCATAGCTATACTCTAGTAAATAATGAATTATTTACTGGGTAATTCAAGTAGCCTGGCTGACACTCCCTCACTCTAAAAAAATAAAAAAAATACTATGATTTTTTCTTTTTATATTTCTTTAGTTGAGCAAGAAGGTTAGATATCTCTCTCCCAGGAATCCAAGAATCATTTTCAGAAGATTTATTCTTGAATATCAATAAGTATTCAGTACCTTTGTCAGCCAGGCTGCTAGACTTACCCTGTAAAAGAATTAATTATTTACTTGGATGAAGCCACACCTTTTATATTTCTTATTTTATTATTAATTATAGCATATTTACTTTAAAATTAGTTGTAATAAATTAACTAATAACAATAAGTAAATTTAGTAAATATTTAAAATTAATATTAATTTCTGTTATATTTTTTATGTCCTAAAACCATTCTCAATGACAGGTTAAATTTAATAAAAGTTAATATTAAAATAAAACAAATATATATAAAAATTCAAATTAATTATTTAAAAGTTATGGTTACAGAAATTTTGAAATAAATCAATTAATTTTGACATATACAGTAAATACATTATTTTAATATATTCTTTATAGAACAACATTAATATTTGAAATATTTTATTTTGTAATTTTCTTTTTTCTCTCATACTCCTGTAGATAGGATTTTATCTCTGTGCTTTCTCTCTCTTTTGCCTATATAAGGCCTCCCCTTTTGGTTGTTTTAGATCATCTTTTTACTTACACAATAATTTAATAAATACTAGCAAATAATATATCTATTATTACTACCTATTATTTTTAGTATTTACAACTTCATAATTCTAATCCATTAGTTATAATAATAATTATAATTTTTACCTCTTTCATTGAGTAATTAATAAAAGATATGTCTATATGTTCCTTGACCATGAAATCCCCAAAATCCACCTATCACCGTCCTAGGACCTCCATTCCAACCTTCTAGACTAAAAGACCCTCTTGACATTTGAGTCCCTCTCCAAATCTTTGTCGAAGCACCAATAAATTGACACCAGAAACCATGGGACAATTGCCTATGAGGACATATAAGGACAGGTGGACGACAAAAACGACAAATGTCATCAGGCATGTGACTTACTTTTTTTCTGCTACTGGGAATCAAATATCACTTAAAATTTAAGGTTTATATATTGGAAATTGTCATATATATCTGTGGTGACTATATTGGTTACTATCTGTGGGTCTCAATTTGCATATTCCATAAATGTTGTATATCTTTTTTACTCAGCACTCTGTAGTGGCATTAATTTGCTCACATTACAGGTGGAGGGGCCAGGTAAATAGTTTTTTTTCCTAGTTGACCAAGATAAAGAAATATTGTTCTTAGTACTAGTAGTAATATAAATTAAATTAATTATATTATATATTTTATTATTATTATTTCAGTTTACCTTTTTTGTCCTGATAATTAAAATATTATATTATTGTTTCAGTTGAAAAATTGTCCTGGAAGTAAAATAATAATGATTGAATTAATTATTAATTATTTCAGTTGAGCATTTGTCCTGATAATTTAATTATTATATTTTTGTTTCAGTTGTCAAATTTTCCTGGAAGTAAAATAATAAAAGTTGGATTAATTATTAATTATTTCAGTTGGCCTTTTGTCCCGAAAATTAAAATATTATATTATTGTTTCAGTTGACAAATTGTCCTTGAAGTAGAATAATAGATTTATAAAATTAATTAAATTAAATTATTTCCATTGACATTAAGTCCTGATAATTAAATTTTTCAGTTGACTCTTAGTCCTGATAATTATCAACATATATATTAATAATTAATTGAGAATTGTGTTAATTATTCCAGTTGACTATTTTTCCTGATAATTAATAAATTATTTTATTATTTAAGTTGATCAATTTTAAATCCTTGGAATTAAATATAAAACATCTTAATTTAATTAATACAAATTGTGATTATTATTTCAGTTAATTTTTTGTCCTGATAAACATTATATTTTCATTATTCCAGTTGATTAAAAAATCCTGATAATTGATTATATACTAGATAAATTTTTTCTCTCTCTTATTTTTATTTAAACAAAATAAAATAATAACTGATTGAATTTTAATATTTCTCTCTCTCAGTTCAGGTTATCTACCACAATGACTGATCAAAGTGCTTATGCTGCCTGTGATGAGGAAATAGATTTGATTGATTATGATGAGAATTCTGTAATTTCATCTTTGGCTACAAAACATTCTCAAATTAAACAATTTCTGGACCAATCAGGATGTAGAAATGCAAGAAATAGAAATAAAAGTGGAAAAAACTGCTCTGAATCAAAAGCCTTCAATCAACCCCCCAGAAGAGCTTCCAAAAGGATTCATGATAAAAAGGATGCCCTTATAACAGAAAGTCAGAAACCTCTCCACTCACATCAAGGAGTTGAGGGCAGAAAATCTCAAACTGAGGTCAAAAGCAGAAGTTTTAGAGGAAAAGGTAAGAAACATTGAATCCTTTCTTCAAAAAAAGATGAAACATCCTCCTGCTTCAAAATCCCTTCCACAATTGGCCCCTCAACAACAGGAGAAGGTGGAAGTTTTAAAATGTAAATGGGAATGGCTAAAAACCCAATGGGACTATCTACAGGCCCAACAACAACAACAACAACAACAACAACAACAACAACAACAACAACAACAACAACAACAACAACAACAACAACAGCAAGCACCTCAGGAAGGTCCTTCCAGAACCCATAAGTTCAACCCAAAATCCCCTCACCCCTACTATGTAGGAAGAAAGAGGAAGAAAAATCACATTCAATTTTTGCCAAAACCATGGTAAGCCCCTCCATTTAATCTCAGGTACCTTTCATGTTACTGACTCATTTCCTTCAGGTAATTCTGGAAGAGGAGATGAGACTTTGAAACCAGTAGAGACCAACTGTAGTAGACAGATTGCTCAATATTCTAATGTAACTAATCCTTTGGTATTTATTGCTATGTCAATGATAAATCCTGATATGGCTATTATCTATGAAACACTTGATCCTGAATTTTATGAGAATCTGGAAAATTATTCTTTTTCCCTATTAAAAAATAATCCAGATGTAGCTAACATTAATGAAGAATATTTGAGGGATATTATTGCTAAAAAAATCATATTATGAACAACATGAAATTGACTCAAAAATTTAATAGTTTGTTAACTGAACAAGGCTATTAAGCATTGAGGAGTAAATTACAAAGAGTTTCTGATGAATTTTTTAAGTTCAAAGTAACTCATCAAAAGAAAGTTGCTTTGTGGCAAAATATCAAGAATGATTTGTCTAAATTTCAAGATACTGTGTCTATCTGTTGTCAGGAGCTAGAGGGACATAAGTTGAACTTATAGAGATTAGGTGACCATTATTCATCTTTTCTAAATAAGAACCAGTTACCTTTGGAAACCATCAATGAGAGTTTATCTAGTATTCCAAGAGTGAAGACTAGGCTAACAAAAGTTGAAGAGAAATAAAATTCATTGTTACATGACCAAAATTGTTCTGAAATTTTTTTAAAAGAACCTAATGTACAGGATACGCCAATTGTACCTGTCCCTAGTTTATCTAAAGTATAATTAGTGCCAGAAATTCTTGTAGATATTACTAAGTTTCAATCAAAAATTGATGATGTACCTTGTTCATCTACAGAAGGGTTAAAAAATGATATTACTGCCAAATTTAAGAAGTCATGGCTTCTTTTAACTCAGAAATAAGCTTGTAATAAGGTGAAGAACTCAAATTAAAAAGAATTTGCCAAAACTTGACCAATATTCAACATTTGATGGTGATTCTTCCTCTGAATGGCAGCAATTTATTTGCAGGAATGATAATCTGAGAAATTCTTATAAACTTTTAGATGAGGAAATTGTGTCAAAATAAATTTCTTTATTTACCAATGTAGCCCTAATGTGGTATAAATCTGTCCTCTTATATAAAAATGACTACTCATTGGAAGATTGGAAGAAATTAATTAAAGCACAATTTGGTGGTTCCAAGTTTAGGTTAGCTCCACAAAGGCAGTATGAAGAGGCCAGATATAGCTCTTCTTCTGCTGAAAAACCTATTGAGTTCCTGATGAAAATTTTGAAGATCCCAAGGGTAATGGACCCAGATATGAAGTTTAAATTATGAAAGGACAGGATCCTCTATTAATTAACTATTTCTCTGAGAGAAATGATAGTTACTAGGAATGAGTTCTCAAGAGAATCTTCTTTTTTTATTAATACTTGTAACGAGATCCTTTGAAATAAAATGTATGATACTAGAAGTTTCATTCCTAGAACTTCATTGGAGAAAACCTCCAATTACAAACAGAAACCTCTTGAAAAAGTTGGTAGAACTTCTGCCCCTGTTGCACCTAAAAGTTATGAAAAAAACACTTGCTTCAAATTCAGAAAGCCTTGGCAGAAAGGGCATGTTTGTTACAAGAAAAAAATCTTGTTGAACAAACAAAGGAACATGCTGATGACACAGTTTCACTGGATGATACTTCAAGTGATTGTGCCAGTAATATCTCTTATGAATCTCACCAGGAAATTTTAGTTCTGGAAGAAGATATTCATTATTTGAATAATATTGATATTGAGAACAATGATTTATCTTAAGTAGAAGATGCTGAGATCATAAGAAATTTTGAGGGAAGCTCAATTATTATTTCCCCTCTGAAGGCACCAGTCTTGATTAATGGAAATAACATTGAGGATTTTTTAGATTCTGAAGCTAGAGGAAGTGTAGAATCTGAAAAAGCACTTGCTTCAGTGGAATAGGATTATAGATCAAAGCTTATGCCTATCAATTCTGAGAATTGGAGAGGTTATGGCTCTGTTTTGTCCCCCATTATTAAATACAAAGCCACATTAATTTTTCAAATATAACCATAGCTTTGTAAAATCTATGCGTGATTTCGTTTTCATAAATTAAGATAACTTAAGCAGTTGGTTCATTGTAGGAAATGATATTTTAACCAAATATAGCATAAAATTGGATACTCCAAACCAATGCTTCACAATGGGGACAAATGGGAAGAGAAAATTTAAGATTTCCTCCACCAAAAAAATATTAACACTAGGATTGAATACATGTCATTCTGTAGTTCAATATAAAGGAAGATCTACAAAGGAAATGTCTGACCTTTTGTGTGAAATTGACAATTCTTTTTTTAGAGTACAACTTTCTGGTGAGGAAAATGATTCCATCATTCAATTGATAAAATCTTTTCCTATGGCCTTTGCTCATGGGTCACATGAATTAGGATTGGTAAAAGAAGAAATTAAGCTTTCATTATCTTTCCCATTAACTAAAATACCACCTATTTTGAAGAAGAAGCCTTATCCTGCTTCTCCCACAAAGAGAAAAGATATTGAAGACAATATCTCTACACTTTTAAAGATAAATATTTTTGAAAAGGTAGTTGAAACACCTAAACTTTCAGCCAGGCTGCTAGACTTACCCAGTAAAATAATTAATTTTTTACTGGATGAAGCCACGCCTTATTATTTTAATTATTTTTAATTATAATTTATTTACATTAAAATTACCTATAATAAATTTACTAATTACAGAATGGTAAAGTTAATGAATAATTAAAATTTAAATGTCCTTTACATTTTTATTTTCAAACAGTGTGCTCAATGACAGGTTGAAAGAAATATAAATTTATATTAAAATAAAAATTTTAAATTAAGATAAAAATTTAATATTCAAATAAAAATAAATATATACAAAAAATTCAAATTTCTTATTTAGAATTGCCCTATACAGTAAATATTAAATAAATTAATTTATTCCTGTCATATTCTGTAAATACACCTTTTTGACGCCTTCTTTTTAAAAAAACTTTATTATTTGAAAATATTCTTTCTGGAATATTCTTTTCTCTCTCTCATAATACTGTTTTTATAATTTTATTACCATGCTTTTTCTCTCCCTTGCCTATATAAGGCTTCTCTTTTTGGTTGTTTTTGATCCATTTCTTACTTAAATTTAAAAAAAACATTTATTCCATTTAATACTTAGTGCTATTTAATATTGCTTACATTAATTACATTCTCATAGTTCTATCTCATTAATTTATAATAATAATACAATTTTTTACCTCTTAAATTTGAGTAAAACAAATAAAAGATTTAAAAAACGTACTTTACCCTTTGAAATCCTAAAGTTCCACTGTTACCACCATTGCACCGCTGTTAAAACCTTCTAGACATAAAAGACCCCTTGACAATTGAGGCCCTTTCCAAATATTTGACAGCGCATTGATATCTTGAAGCCAGCAACGGAGGGACCATTGATGACAAGGAGCCAATAGGAAAAGTATACGACAAAGACGACAAATGTCATCAGCCACATGACTCACTTTTTTGTTATGACTGGGAATCAAACCATGCTCAAAAATTAGGTTCATATATTTAAAATATTCATATATATTTGTAGTAATTATTTTATTACTACTTGTGGGTCATTTTACACATTTCATTGTACACATACATCTTTTGTTACTTAGCACTCTGTAAAGTGGCATTAACTTGCTCATTTTACAGGGGGAGTTGTCTTGAAAAATAAATCTTTTTTCCTAGTTAACAAAGATAAAACTAAATTTTTCTTAGTCCTAGAAGTGATATAAAAGTTAAATTAATTATATATTTTTTAATTATTTCAGTTGACTTCTGTCCTGAAAATTAGAAATTTATATTATTGTTTCAGTTGAGAAATCGTCCTGGAATTGAATTAATAATATTATAAATTAATTAAAAAAATTATATCAAATTATTTCAGTTGACATAAGTCCTGGTAATTTAAATTATTTCAGTTGACAATTAGTTCTGGTAATTAAATTATTTCAGTTGACAATAATCCTGGTAATTAAATTATTTTTCAGTTGACTTCTAGTCCTGATAATTATCAAAATATTACTAATTATTAAACTATTTTATTACTTCAGTTGATTTATTTTAAATCCTGGTTATAAAATTACTTTATAATTAATAAAATTGTTATCATTATTTCAGTTTATTTTTTGTCCTGAGAAAACATTATTTTTTAATTATTGCAGTTGATTACAAGGTCCTGATAATTATTTATATAATGTATTTTATTTTTCTTTAATTAAAGTAAAAATAATAACTAATTAAATATTTCTTTTCTCTCACTTCAGGTTAATTAAAACTATGACTGATCAAGGTGATTCTGCTGGCCGTGAAGAGGAAATAGATTCAATTTATTATGATGAAGCTTCTTCTGTAAGTTCTCCTTTGACTACAAAACTGGATCAAATTAATCAATTAATGGACCAATCACAATGTAGAAATGCAGGAGATGGAAATATTAGTGGAGACAACTGCTCAGGAACAAAAGCCTTCTATCAACCCCCCAGAAGAGCTTCCCAAAGGCTTCAAGATAAAAAAGATGCCCTTAAACCAGCAGGTAAAAAATCTCTCCACTCACATAAAGGAGTTGAGGACTGAAAACCTCAATCTGAGGTCAAGAATAAACTGTCTAGAAGACAAGGTAAGAAAGATAGAGTCTTTTCTTCAAGAGAAGAAGAAACCTCCTCCTCCAAAAGCCCTTCCACAACTGTCCCCCCAGCATCAAGAAAAGGTGGAAGTCTCAAAGTGGAAGTGGAATTGGCTGAACACCCAGTGGGATTATCTTTCCCAACAGCAACAGCAACAAGTACCTCAGACAGGTCCTTCAAGAACAAATCAGTTCAATACAACACCTCTTTATCCCTACCAAAGAGGAAGAAGGAGAAAGAACAACCACATCCAAGTCTTTCCCAAGCCATGGTAAGCCCCTCTATTGAATCTCAAGTACCATTTCTTGTAACTGATTCAGTTCCTTCAGGTAATTCTGGAAAAGGAGATGAGCCTGTGGGACCATTGGAGGTTGAGAACAGTAGAAAAATTGCTCAATATTCTAATGTATTTAATCCATTGGTTTTAATTGCTACTTCAATGATAAATCCAGATATGGCTATTATTGATGAGACACTTGATCCTGAGTTTTATTAGAATACAGAAAGTTATTCTGTTTCACTATTGAGAAATAATCCAGATGTAGCCAACATTAATGATGAATATTTGAGAGATATTATTGCTAAACAAAATCATATAATGAACAACATGCAATTGACTCAGAAATATAATAGTTTGTTAACTGAACAGGGGTATCAAACATTGAGGAGTGAGTTAAAGAGAGTTTCTGATGATTTGTTTCATTACAAAGTAACTCATGAAAAGAAAGTTGCTTTATGGAAAAATATCAAGAATGATTTGTCCAAATTAAAAGATACTGTGTTCATCTGTTTCCAGGAGCTATAGGGACATAAGTTGAACCTAGAAAGATTGAGTAACTATTATTCATCTTTACAAAATAAAAATCAATTATCTTTTGCAACCATCAATGAGAATTAATCTAGTATTCCAAGAGTAAAGACTACGTCAACAACCATTGAGGAGAAATTGAATTCACTGTTATATAATCAAACGTTTTCTGACATTTCTTTGAAAGAACCTTTTGAGCAGGATACCCTAATTTTACCTGTTCCTACTTCATCAAAAGAAAAACTAATTTCAGAAATACCTGTTGATATCACTGAGTTTCCATAAAAAATTGATGATGTACCTAGATCATCAACAGAAGGATTAAAAAATGAAATAACTGACCAATTGGAGAAGTTACAGCTCCTTCTCACTCAGAAACAAGCTTGTAACAAGGAGACTACTTAAAATTAAAAGAATTGGCCAAAACTTGACCAGTATCCAACATTTGATGGTGACTCTTCCTCTGATCGGCAACAGTTCATTTGCAGAATTGATAATCTAAAAAATTCTTAGAAACTCCCAGATAAGGAAATTGTGTCAAAATTAATTTCTTTATTTACCAATGTAGCCCTAATGTGGTATGAATATGTTCTCTTGGATAAGAATGACTACTAATGGGAAGTTTGGAAAAAATTAATTAAAGCACAGTTTGGTGGTTCCAAGTTTAGATTAGCTCAACAAAGGCAATATGAAGAAATCAGATATAGATCTTCTACTGAAAAGCCTATTGAGTTCTTGATGAAACTTGTGAAAATCTTAAGGGAAATGGACCCAGAGATAGAGTTTGAGTTATTGAAGGACAGGATCCTCTATAAATTACTTATGTCTCTGAGAGACTTAATAGTTTCTAGGACTGAGTTCTCAAGGGAACCTTATTCTTTCATTAATACTTGTAATGAGATCCTTCTTAACAACAAGTATGAGGCTAAAAGATTCATTTCTAGAACTTTATTGGAGAAAATCTCCAATTACAAACAAAAACCTTTGGAAAAGGTTGGTAAACCTTCTGCCCATGTTTCACCCAAAAAGTATGCAACAAATACTTGCTTCAAATGCAGTAAGCCTTGGCAGAAAGGCCATGTTTGTGACAAGAAGATACATCTTGTTGAGCAGACTGAGGAACCTGCTGATGACACAATAGAATTGGATGAAACTTCAAGTGATTGTGCCAGAAATATCTCATATGAATCTCATAAGGAAATATTAATTCTGGAAGAAGATATTCATTATTTAAATAATATTGATATTGAGAATAATGATTTATCTACAATAGAGAATGCTGAGATCATAAAAAACCTTATGGGCAGCTCAATTATTAGTGCCCCTCTCAAGGCACCAGTCTTGATCAATGGAAATAACATTGAGGTTGTCTTAGATTCTTGAGCTGGAGGAAATGTAGTATTTGAAAAAGCCCTTTCTTCAGTGGAAATAGATTATAAATCAAAACTTATGCCTATCATTTCTGCGAATTGGAGATTTTATGGCTCAGTTTTGTCCCACATTGGTAAATACAAAGCGACAGTATCTTTCAAATATAACCATGGTTTTGTAAGAGCTATATGTGATTTTGTTTTCATGAAAAATGATAACTTGAGTGGTTGGTTTATTGTGGGAAATGAAATTTTATCCAAACATGGAATAAAATTAGATCCTTCAAACCAAAGCTTCACAATGGGGATAAATGGGAAGAGGAAATTTAAAATTTCCTCCCCCAAGAAATTATTAACACCAGGATTGAACACATGTCATTCTGTAGTTCAATATAAAGGAAGATCTACAAAAGAAATTCCTGCCCTTGTGTCTGAAATTGACAATGCTTCTTTTGGAGAACAACTTTCTGGTGAGGATAAAGATATAATCATTAAATCGATCAAATCTTTTCCTATGTCCTTTGCTCATTGATCACATGAATTGGGATTGGTAAAAGAAGAAATGAAGATTTCATTATCTTGCCCTTTAACAGAAATACCACCTACTTTAAAGAAGAAGCCTTATCCAGCTTCTCCCACAGACAGAAAAGATATTGAAGACAATATCTCTACCCTTTTAAAAATGAATATTATTGAAAGGGTAGTTGAAACACCTTAACATTGTGTTATCTCACCTGTCCTAATTTCTTATGAGAAAGATAAGGCCAGGTTATGTGGTGATTATAGAGCATTGAACACTTATACTGTTGATGATATCTATCCTTTACCCAGAATTAGCTCTATACATGCTATCCTACAAGGTGGTAAATATATCAGCTGTTTGGATAGTAATAAGGGGTATCACAATGTACCTGTTGAGAAGAGCTCTCAGAGTTCTCTGATGATTGCTACACATATGGGTATTTATAAGTATATAGATGCCATTTGGCCCTTAAAATTCCCCTTCAGTTTTTCAAAAATTTATGGATAACACATTCCATCAAGAAATAATTGAAGGATGGCTGATGGTTTATATTGATGATATAATTATCTTCTCTAAAAATTTGAGGACCATCTTAACCACCTGTGTAAATTTTTCCATAAGATGGATGAGATAAATATGAAACTAGCTTTGAAGAAATGCTAATTTGGTTTTCATTCCTCAAAAGTGCTTGGTCATGTTGTCTCAGGGTTACAGATATGTGTTGACCAAAACAAAGTGGCAGCCATACAACAAATGAAGGCTCCTACCACAGTTAGAAAGCTCCAGAGTTTTTTGGGAATGTGTGGATACTATAGACAGTATATTAAAAATTACCAAGTCATAGAATTACCCCTACCCAACTGACTAGGAAGGATGTTGCTTTTGTCTGGAACAGTGAAAGACAAAGAGCTTTTGACACTATGAAACATTGTTTGATACTTGCTTTACATGACTTTAATCAACCATTTGTTTCATACACTGAAGCCAGTTTTATTGGTCTTGGTGCTGCCCTCCATCAGAAACAAGTGATGAATGATAAAGTATCAGTAGTAATAATTTGTTATATTTCAAGAACCTTGAGATATAATGAATTGAAATATGGTGCCACTCAACTGGAATGTTTAGCAGTAGTGTGGGCTCTGGAGAAGCTAAATTATTTCCTGGATGGCTGGCAATTTGAACTTGTCACTGACTGCAGTGTAGTTAAATTCCTACTAAACTTGAAAAAACCTGACAGACATATGTTCAGATGGCAGCTGTCTGTTCAAGAATATAGAGAAAGAATGAAAATAACTCATAGGGCTGGTATTGTTCACTCAAATGTGGATATTTTATCAAGGTTACCTTTGCCAAATGATGAATCAAATCCTGCATATGTTCCTGAAGATGAAATTATTCAAACTCATGGGATATATGTGGTTGATATGGAGGAAGAACTATTACAGCTTATTCTTGATTCATATGATAAGGACACTGACTTAAAAAAGTTATGAACCATATTAAATGATCCAACAAATGCTTCAATACCAGCATTAATTAAAACCCTTCCACCAAAGTACCAGAAGTCATAGGAAAAAGGAAAATTTTAAATTGATGAAGGCTACCTCTATTATAGAAGAAAGTTTAGTAATGTTATTGTTTTTCCTCCTTCTATGAAAGAGATCATCTTGAAAATTTGTCATGATGACATATTGGCTGGACATTTTGACCTTGAAAAAACAATGATCAGAATTAAAAACACTTCTTGGTGGGTTAATATGTCTGAAGACACCAAACTATATGTTGAATCATTAGATTATTGCCAAAAATCTAAAATATTGACTGGTAAGAGAGCTGGATTAATGCAACATATTGAATCTCCTGATGCACCAAGGCAGATAATAAACATGGACTTTGTAACTGGACTACCCATTGCTGGGAAAGAAAGCTATAACTCTCGTTGGCTTATTGTGAATAGATTCACAAAGATGTGTAAATTCATCCCCACCCACAAGGATGTTTACACTAAATAATCAGCCTTTTTATGGTGGTCTCATATGTTTAATACTGCAGGTTTTCCTAAAGCCATAATCTCTGACAGGGACCCTAAATTTACTTCTGAATTTTGGATGTCCCTGATGAATGTTTGTGGTTGTGATCTAACCTTTCTACTTTCCATTACCACCAAACTGATAGAATAGCTGAAAGAATGATTCAGACTTTAGAGGACATGATAAGAAGGTATTGTGCCTATGGCCTTGAGTACAAAGACAATGACAGATCTACTCATGATTGGGTTACCCTACTTCCTGGGTTGGAATTTGCTTATAATAGCACTGTTCATTCTGTTACTCAGAAAAAGCCTTTTGAGCTCTGGCTGGGATATGTTCCAAATACTCCTGCCCAAATTTTCAATAATAAAATACCTGAATTGGATTTACATCCTGGTGTAAAATCTTTTCTTCAAATGCAAAAACTTTTCAGAAGTCATGCTCAAAAATTTATTGAAAAATCCTTTGAATATGAGAAGAAAATATGGGACAAATCCCATAAAGAATACACTTTTAAAAAGGGTGATGAAGTACTGATTTCTACAGTACACTTCAATTTACAAGGTAATAACAAATTGAAAGACCCATTTGTAGGTCCATTTGTTGTCAGAAGAATGGTTGGTGATAATGCAGTTGAAGATATTTTGTATTCTCCATATGAAAGAAAACATCCTGTGTTTCCAATATCTCTTCTAAAACTGTACACATCCAATAGTGATTTATTTCCCAGAAGCAGGGGAAGACCAAAAAAGATCCTTAATAAAATCACTGAGACAGCAGAAATTGATAAGATTCTAAATGACAAAATAGTTACTGCTGAAAAAGGTACTGAGTACTTATTGAGATTTAAGAATAAATCTTCGGAATATGATTCTTGGATACCTGGGAAAGAGATATCTAATCTTCCTGCTCTGCTAAAGAAATATAAAAAGAAAAAATCTTATCATTTTTTTATTGTTTTTTTAGAGTGAGGGAGTATCAGCCAGGCTGCTAGACTTACCCAGTAAAATAATTAATTATTTACTGGATGAAGCTACCCCTTATTACTTTAATTATTTTTAATTATAATTAATTTACTATAAAATTACCTATAATAAATTAACTAATTTCAGAATGGTAAAGTTAATGAATAATTAAAATTTAAATGTCCCTTAAATTTTTATTTTTTAACACCACACTCAATGACAGGTTGAAAGAAATAAAAATTTATATTAAAATAAAAAATTTAAATTAAAATAAAAATTTAATATTCAAATATAAATAAATATATACAAAAAATTCAAGTTTCTTATTTAGAATTGACCATTACAGTAAATATTAAATAAATAAATTTATTCCCATCATATTCTGTAAATACACCTTTTTGACGCCTTCTTTTTAGAACAATTTATTATTTGAAAATATTCTTTCTGGAATATTCTTTTCACCCTCTCATTCTACTGTTTTTAGAATTTTATTACTGTGCTTTGTCTCTCCTTTGCCTATATAAGGCCTCTCTTTTTGGTTGTTTTTGATCCATTACTTACTTACATTTAAAAAAACATTTATTCCATTTAATACTTATTGCTATTTATTATTGGTTATAGTAATTACATTCTCTTAGCTCTATCTTATTAATTTATAATAATAAGAAAATTTATTACCTCTTACATTTGAGTAAAACAAAAATAATATATAAAAAACGTACTTTACACTTTGAAATCCTAAAATTCCACTGTTACTGCCATTGGATTGCCGTTAAAAACCTTCTAGACATAAAAGACCCCTTGACATAAAAATTGTGTTGTATCACCTTTCCTAATTTCTTATGAGAAAGATAAAGCCAGGTTATGTGTTGATTATAGAGCATTAAACACTTATAATGTTGATGGTATCTTTCCTTTACACAAAATTAGCTCTATACATGCTGTGGTCATCCAACATTGGCAGAAAACTTTGTTGCTCTGTTTGGCACTGCTTTGGTATGTCTAAATTGACATTGGTTGAATAATTGGGTATTTTTCTGGTTTTATTCAGTGAATATTGTGACTATTGGTTTGTGGGTACTACCATAGGATATCCCCAATGTTTCTCTATATTTTATGTTTTGATGACATTTTTCATATTCTAAGTTTCAAGGGGTCATTTCCTCATTTTTCATTTCTAAAAGATAGCTGTTTAATTTTTTTTGTGTTTTATGGGCTAACCTTAAGTCTTATGGTTTAGTGCTTAATAAGATTCAGTAGAGCTAATTTGGCTCTATATTTTATGTCACAATGTTTTCATAGCTCAATTTTGTGTTTTAAGGGTTTTACTAGTTGTGGTGGCTTTTTCTAAGTATTTTGATCATTATTGGAGATTTTTGGTGGTTTTCTGACTTCAGGGAGGTCTGGCTGCCTTTCTCGGTTATAGAAGGCTGGGAAGCATTTCTAGAGGGTTTTTATTCAACTTGGCTGTCAAAAGCGCCAAACTTGTTTCTGTGCATGGATTTTTTTGATGGTGGTCTCTGTGTACATACTGAAGAAGACAGTTTGGGGCAACTTTAATTATCATACAACCATCCAGAGGTGATATCATTGTTCTCACTCAGTTTTCACTGTTTTTTGGCCACAATTGGCTGTGTTTGTTCTAAGGTCAGTTCTTCATTTAACTCAACTTTAGCAACTGGTTTCTTTGGTGTAGCTTTGCAACCTGCATCAAGTATTATTGCTATATTCTGTGCAGCAAATGAACAGTGTTTTGTTTTTCTGGTGTGGATCTTTCTGCATTTCAGGTTTCTAGTTCTTTGGTTCTCAGTGGTCTGCTATTGGCTACTGTCTTGACTTGTTAAGCAGTCAAAAAGTGTTTTGGAAGTGGTATAGAAACAGTCTCTAATTTCCTGTAGCAAGTAAATCTCACCTGAAATTTCTCAAAATGAAAGGGGGTTTTCTCTCAAGTTTAACTCCAAATCCCTTGGTCAAGGCCTATAGCTAGTACAATAGGATTGTCTACAATGCTACCTTACAAGGTGCTAAATATATCAGCTCTTTAGATGGTAATAAAGGATATTACCAGGTACCAGTTGAGAAGAATTCTCAGAATTTTCAGATGATTGCCACTCATATGGGTAGTTATAAGTATGTTAAGATGCCATTTGGCCCCAAAAATGCCCTTTCAGTTTTTCAAAAATATATGGATAACCCATTCCATCAGTAAATAATTGAAGGATGGCTGATTTTTTGCATTGATGATATCATCATATTCTCTAAAACATTTGAAGACCATCTTAAACACCTGTGTAAAGTGTTCCATAAGATGGATGAGATAAATATGACACTTGCCTTGAAACAATGCAAATTTGGTTTTCATTCCTTAAAAGAGCTTGGTCATGTTGTCTCAGGTTTACAGATATGTGTTGACCAAAACAAAAAGGCAGCCATACAACAGGTGATAGCTCCTACCACATTAAGAGATCTCCAGAGTTTTTTAGAATGTGTGGATACTATAGACAGTATATCAAAAATTATCAAGTCATAGAATTACCCCTTACCCAATTAACTAGGAAACATTTTTCTTTTGTCTGGAACAGTGAAAGACAAAGAGCTTTTGACACTAGGAAACATTTTTTGATGTCAGCACCAGTTCTTGCTTTGCCTGACTCTAATCAACCATTTGTTTTATACACTGATCCAGTTTTATTTTTCTTGGTGCTTCTCTACATCAAAAACAAGTTATGAATGATAAAGTATCAGAAGTAGTAATTTGTTATATTTCAAGAACCTTGAGAAATAGTGAATTGAAATAT
Organism: Hemileia vastatrix; assembly: GCA_030280995.1. Lineage (NCBI taxonomy): Eukaryota > Fungi > Basidiomycota > Pucciniomycetes > Pucciniales > Zaghouaniaceae > Hemileia > Hemileia vastatrix. Next base: position 3,670,544 of record JASXTE010000011.1, read on the forward strand.
GGTGTCACTCAACTGGAGTGTTTAGCAGTAGTTTGGGCTCTAGAGAAGTTACATTATTATCTGGATGACCAGAAATTTGAACTTTTAGCTTACTGAAGTGCAGTTAAATCCCTCTTAAACTTGTAAAAACCTAACAGAAATATGTTCAGATGGAAGCTAGCTGTTCAAGAATACAGAGGGAGGATGAAAATAACTCATAGGGCTGATATTTTTCAATGATATGTGGATGTGAGATCAGGGTTACCTTTTCCAAATGATGAATCCAATCCTTCATATGTTCCTGAAGATGAGATAGTTCACATTCATGGGATATATGTGGTTCATATGGAGGAGGAGATATTACAGATTATTACGTACTCATATAATAAGGACACTGACTTAAAAAAGTTATGTACTATATTAAATGATCCAAAGAATTCTTCAATACAAGCATTAATTAAAACCCTCCCACCAAAGTATTAGAAGGCTTTGGAAAAAGGTAAATTTTCAATTGAGGAAGGCGACCTATATTATAGAAGAAATTTGAGTAATTTTATTGTTATTCCTCCTTCTATGAAAGAGATCATCTTGAAAAATTTTCATGATGACATATTAGCTGGACATTTTTATCTTGAGAAAACAATGATCAGAACTAAGAACACTGCATAGTGGGTTATTATTTCTGAAAACAACAAACTATATGTTGACTCCTGTGATTCTTCCAAAAAATCAAAAAGATTGACTGGTAAAAGAGCTGGATTAATGCAAAATATTGAAGCTCCTGATGCACCATGGCAAATCATAAACATGGAATTTTTAACAAGACTACCCATTTCTGTGAAAGAAAGTTATAACTCATGCTGGGTTATTGTGGACAGATTCACAAAAATGTGTAAATTTATCCCTACTCACATGGATGTGATCACTAAAGAATTAGCTTTCTTGGGGTGGTCTCTTATGTTTAATGCTTCTGGTTTTCCAAAGTCCATAATCTCTGAAAGAGACCCTAAGTTTTCTTCTGAATTTTGGACGTCTCTGATGGATGTTTGTGGTTGTGATATGAAACTTTCTACTCCCCATAAACCCTAAACTGATGGATTTTCTGAAAGAATGATTCAGACCTTAGAAGACATAATGAAAAGGTATTGTGCCTTTAGCCTTGAGTAAAAAGACAATGACAGATTCACTCAAGATTGTGTTTCCTTACTTCCTGGGTTGAAATTTGCTTATAATAGTACTGTTCATTCTGTTACTCAGAAAAAGCCTTTTGAGCTTGGGCTTGGATATGTTCCAAATACTCCTTCCCAAATTCTCAATAAAAAATACCTAAATTGGATTTACATCCTGGTGTGAAATATTTTCTTCAAATGAAACAAATTTGAAGAAGTCATGCTCAAAAATTTATTGAAAAATCTTTTCAATATGAGAAGAAGAGGTGGGACAAATCCCATTAATAATACAAATTTAAAAAGGATGATGAAGTACTGATTTTTACAGTCCACTTCAATTTACAAGGTAATAAAAAAATTGAAAGAACCATTTGTAGATCCATTGGTTGTCTGAAGAATGGTTGTTGATAATGCAGTTAAAATTATCTTGTATTCTCCTTATGATAGAAAACATCCTGTTTTTCCAATATCTCTTTTGTAACCTTCCACATCCAATAGTGATTTATTTCCCATAAAGAGGGAAAGACCAAAGAAAACCCCTAATGAAATAACTGAAACAGAAGAAATTGATAAGATTATAAATGAAAGAATTTTTACTGTTGAAAAAGTTACTGAATACTTATTGAGATTCAAGAATAAATCTTCTGAATATGATTACACCACGCAATATTTGGGGGGGACTTGCTAGCAAGTCCTCAACTTGAAGTCAGATGGAACTCAGACTGAACTCAGACTGAACTCAGACTGAACTGATACTCAAATGAGACTGAAATCTGCTTGACATTATCCTGAACTCTGTGCCAATACTTAATGGATCTTCTGTGAAAGTATAATGAATGTCTGAATAGAGAATTGCATGATATTTTGTGCTTGAAACAAGTAAAAGTTGAATGATTTTTTTTAAAAGATGATTAGTCAAAATTGAAAGCCATCCTTTTAGACTGAATTATAATGTTCGGCTTTAAAATATGGGAGACTGATAATGTAGGCTTTTTAGTATTATTTGGCTTCTCTCATTTTAAGGATATAATCATTTTTTCAAATTGATAATACATAATGAGTGGCTTGGTTATTCAAGATTATTTTTGGGATTTTCAGAAGTCTTGGGATCTCTTAAAACCTAACTTTTTTTTAATCAACACATTTTTGTCATATATTATCTGACAAAACAAAAAATGTAAGAAAGATATCTAAAAATTTTACTCAAAGTGTAATTTCATGTGAAATTTTCACTACTCTTATAACATACATTGGTTCCTTGTAGAAAAATCATTGAACTTCATTTTAACTAAAAGAATCTGTATGTACATAATTTTTTGGACTTTTAAGAAGATACTTATCAATATTTTGAGTTATGGTATGGGTTCAGTTAAAAACCTATTCAAGGTAACCATAAATTGACTTCAAAATTCTGACAAAAATTATTGTGTTATTATATACATTTTACTGATCATTTCCATGCAGTCACTGGGCTCCTGGCAAACATGATCTGCATATTCATGCAATATTTCTAAATATTGATTAATTGGATTGTGAAACTTCTAAACCATTTATATTCATTTTTGCTCCTTCTCATATCTCCACAAAATGAGTTCCTTGAAATGTCTTGGTCAATTTATGGTTTCATTTGAACCAACACCATCATATATGATATTACAATTATCAAAAAACCAAACGGAAAAGGCAATGCTTCAGCGAGGTAGAAAAAGAGTTCATATTCTTTCTATGTTAGACACAAAGACTCTTAAAATTATTGGAGATCTTTCGGAAAAGCAAAGTGAACAAATTGGACCACTTCTTGGAGAAATTGGCGACTGTTCTCATCGGTTGAACTTTGAATCTGTGATGCAGCCGCAGCATAAAGCCTATTTTCAGAGCTACATAGTCAAACAGCAAAATGAAACATTGCAGCTGTGGTGCACTTTATTTGGAATCGAAAGGCATCTTAATGAAATAAAACAAAAATTTTATCTTGCTGGAATAAGTATACTTGAAATCGATGATTACGACAGCAAAACATTTTACAATATTGCTTCTTATTGGTCAGAAATTGACTCATTTAGGATTGGACGAAATTCGATAACTCAAAATCAAATACTAGGAATAAAAACGGCATTAAAAACGCACCAACTTCAAGCAGTCAACTTTATGATTGATAACGAAAAATTTATGAAAGATAAACTGGATAAGCTTTGGGAGCATGATGATAATAAATGGCTTCACAGTGTGTACCATCCTCGAAAACGAAATTATGAAAATATTGAACAACACTTTGGTGGATATGGGTCAATACTTGCAGATGACATGGGTTTAGGAAAAACACTATCGACACTTGCTCTGATAAGTGCAACACAAGAGCAAGCAATAAAATTTCAACAAAGATTGGAGCTTTTTGGTAAAAAACTAAGTTTTGCCACACTAATTATATGCCCATTATCTGTACTCTCAAACTGGGAAAATGAAATAAATCTTCATTTCAACCCTCGATCTCTTCCATACCATGTATTTCATGGTCAGATTTGTGATAATTTACGAGAAGAAAAGCTCCAGCGAACTGCGATTGTACTTACCACTTATGAAACAGTCAGCCCTTCGACAATAACTAAGCAAATGGAAAAAAAGTTATCACTGATAAGTAACATTATATGGTATCGAATTGTTCTGGATGAAGCACAGTAAGTTATATATGTAACTTGACACAAAAAATGATGTTAGGAGATTTAACAAGAAACAATAATTTATTATAGCTACATCAAAAATCCTCTAGCCAAAAGGACACAGAAGATTTTTAGTTTACTTTCCAAGCATCGACTATGTTTGACAGGAACACCATTACAAAACTCACCAGAAGATCTGCAGAGTTTAATCACTTTTCTTCAATTGGATGGATGGGATGAGGAGTCTCTTTGGAGAGAACAAATTACACCGAAACTGAAAGTTGGTTCACTGCAGGCAGTCAAAACTATCAACCACCTTATGAAGGTAGTCTGCTTATGGAGAACGAAGGATGTTGTGCTAAATCTCCCTAAAAAGGTTGAAGAAGGTATATTAGTGAGATTCGGAAGACACTGGCAAAAAAGACTGGACAAACTACAGGAAGAATTTTACAAGCAATTTGGTCCAAATCGTGATCAAAAACAAACTTGGGATAATAGTGAATTTCTACGGCAACTAAAGGTTTTACAACTATTTTGCAACCATCCAATGTATGAATTTAGAAAAGATGAACGGCCTGATAGGTATACATGGAGAGATTCGGCTAAGATATTACATCTCATTGAGCATGTGATGGAGTTTGTGCAAGGGCAAAGAGGCATAAAGGAGCCCAAAGCAGTCATCTTTTCAGAATATGTGGACTTTTTAGAAATGTAAGTGACTAACTTAACACTTTTTGATGAAGGAAAATTAAAGGAGTGATTATTTTCAAAAGGATTTCGAAAGCCCTAAAAGAGTATAACATTGGCTTTACAATGTATGTAGGTGATTTGAGTCGGAGGGCCCGAGATGAAAGTCTAAACAGGTTTAAAAACGATATCAGTTGCTTTGTTCTTCTTGGCTCCATTAAGTCAGCAGGGATAGGTATTGATTTAAAATGTGCACAAAATGTTTACATAATGGTATTTTAGCATATAATTTTCACTTAATACAAGAAATTCAACTGGGAAAACTTATTAATTGAATGTTTTATTATTGTGAATTTGTGCAGGAGCCAAGCTGGAATCCATCAATAGAATCCCAAGCTATTGATCGGCTTTTTCGAATGGGTCAAAAAAACAAGGTCCATGTCATTAAATATTTTGTGAGAAAGAGTATTGAATTCAGTATGTACAACATTCAAAAAAAAAGGAGAAGTTAACTATGTATGTAAAATAAATTTTATATTGATGAAAAAATGAAAACTAATTATTTAAATTTTTATTTTCAAGGCTCAGTGTACCAAATAGTGGAGATGAACCATTTCAGCTTAAAAAGATGGTTCTTGATGAATATCTGAATGAGTTGAAGAAGTTGGAGCAGTCAGTTGAAGAAGATTATTGATGTTTATTGGGTTGGAAATTTTCAACATTCTTTTTTCTTGATTATTGAGAGTAGCTAAATAATTATTATCATAGCAGTCAAGAGGTAAAGATCGAGGTACTGATTCCTGTCGAAGCCTAGAAGGTGGTAATGATACAGAATGTATCCTTTGTATCGAAACAAGATCTTTTAGTGGCAATGATGATGTTTTTGATTTTTGACTCATTTCATGGGACTTAAGATCGATATTTTGTGCTAGAATTGAAAATTCATCTGATCTCCATGATAGCGATACTTTACTTATTGACCCATCTTCATTGATTTCTGAGTCAGAGCAGCATTTGACATTAGTAAACAAATCTTTTGCTGTTGAACATATAGGAAGGGTCTTGAGAAAGTTTGTACGATGAACAGAGAGCTTCAAGAGATTATCAGCAAAGAACTCGAAAAAATATGAAAGATGTTAGACTGACTTTTTTACGTATCCTAGACCGAGACTTTTGAGCTTTTTTTTTCTCCAAATGGTCTGGAGAATAGTGTCCAAGTCTAAGCATATTCTGTTGTCCAAGGAACCATCGATGGAGAACACCCATTTGATTAGCAAAGGAAATTGTGTTTGGATCGATAGGGTATGAAGCAAAAGCCATCATTCGGAAAGCATTGTCCCAATGTTTGATAATAAGTTGAGCAAAGCACTGATTCCAGTGAGAGTGCCATTCCAGATTCCAAGCAAAATTACGACCTGGAAAGTTTGATGATTCAAGATCATTGAGAAATGCTTCATAATATGAATGAGGAATCGTTTCTGTCACAACACTAGAGCCTGAAGCTAAACAAATCTGTACAGGGGATGTAATAGATTCATGTGTAATTAATGAGCATTTAAAAATCTGGTGATTTGTAGGAAAGAGTTTCCAAGATGTTGAAGTAGGAGATATTTGCATAAGAGTTCTACAAAAACTATGGATGCAGCGACAAAAAGGAGAATTAGAAGGAGGAAGAATTTCGGAAAATATTTTATTTATTTGACAATAGTTTCTGGGAGGTTTTCCAGCAGGAAAGTAAGACCAATAATCAGGCATAATTTATAAAGAATTATGTATAATAAATGCTACAGTATGGAGGGGAGTCTAAGAGCGGAAATTATCTATCTTATATGATAGCTCCAACAGTGACATGAAGATATTACAAAGAGGTTGCTAAAAACAACGAATATACACTCAGGAATAAGCCATAAAAACAATAGATCAAAAGGAATATAAATTAAAAAACTGAGTGTATTACATGAGATGAGTACTCATACATCGGAGGAAAGCATGGTTATCAAAGGAGTGTACTGAGAAAAAAAATATCGATCATTTTAATATGTAGCAGTAATGAGCATTCCCTGAAAGGGAAGTATAAAAACGAACAACATTAAGTAAATATAATTTACAAAATGACATTTTTCTGAAATAAATAATATTCTTTGTCTAAAAAATTCCACTCATAATTAAGATAGCAATTGAACAACCGGATGATAAAGAGATATCAAATATGCATGTACAAAACATATACTTGAAAAGAGTTAGTTGAAATTGTTTACATGAATTTTTTTTAAAAGACAAGGGCTTTATCTTTGCAAAAGGTAAGTAATTGAAAGATGTTTATGGGAATATTTCTGAATTAATGCTTCTGAATGAACCAAAAAAACATCGGGCTATTAATTGCAATTGTCAAACCTAATGCAAGAGGTGAATTTTATCATTCACCCATAAAATAGTGCTTACGAAAGAATATTCAGAAAAAATTTAAAGGATATCTAGAGGTTAATTTCTCTATATGCTAATTCTAGGTCTGGATGGAACTAGTTCCTATGATGAAAATGATAATTCTGTTGTAGAATTAGAAGGCCATTATTTTAGTAATGGCAAAGTAAATAAAGTCATTTATGTAGCATTTGTTCAATTTTTTATTCCCACAGACCTAAAAAAAAACATAAAGTTAGTCACCTCACATGATGCCCCAAATCAATGAGGTGTACTCTATTTTTCGGCCGTAAAATAGAGTTCCCACCCAAGAATTGGAAGGAAAACTCATAAGATAAAAAAAAGTAATTATCAATGAACGTAAGTAATATCTCATAATAGAACTATTTTATATAATTTCATCAATAATGTCAAGATTATAATGAGTTTCAAAATACATTAATTTACAGTTGTTTTAGAGGTTGAGCAAAATTTAATCACTAATACCAACTCAAAAAACATGGGTTAACTCATATCAGCTGCTTCCTCCCAGAAATTTCATCAATATATTTTCAGTAGGTAAGATGCAAGAAAAATTGAATATATTTGAAAAAAGGAGATAAGAGTAAAATGGGTAAAGGAATAAAATATATACAATCAATTAGGAACAAAAAAGATTTGTGTTATTTTTCATATATTATTAATTTCAATATTTTATTACAAAAGGAATATAAATCCTTGAAATGATTTTTTCAATGATGATTATTATTATGTGATGGATTGATTATTCATTGAAACCTGTGCAAAACTAAAAATGTATGATTTTGGTACCATTTTAAGATATTAATATTTCTATAAATGATAATTCAATAAATTATTATAATAAATAAAATTATCTAACCATTATAAATTAAGATTAATAACACCAGATATCAAATAGTTTTGTTTTCATGGTAGAGATAGATGAATCCTTTCAAGTACTTAGAGGTGAAAATTTATTTTTTGATTAATCTCTGGATAAAAGTACATTCAAACATGGAAATAAATTGGATAGTTTACTCTAATTTTTTGCATAAAATTTGTATTCATATTAGCAAGTATGCGAATGCAAATAATAATTATTTAGAAAATCTAGGACAAACAAATTAGTTTCAACGTTGGTTTTTGAAATTGCCCTCCCAAACTTCAAATTCATTTTCCCAATTCTGAATATCCCTCATCAATGCCATTTCAGCCAAAAATTTGTGAATGTACAACATTAGGTTGTGCATTCAAGGTTCATCTAACGCCACTTGGAACCTACCGAACAGGAGTTATATATAAAACTGCAAAGTCTTACAAGAATCATCAAACCGAATGTGCAAAGAAAATTAATACAGACTGTATTAAAGATTCTATGTTGGAGGGAAATTCTGGCAGTTCATCTCAGGTATTTTCATTTTTTAAAATTGACAAAGGTTATATGTGGAGAGAATGTTTAGAGAATAAAATCTAAAACATTTATTTTTTAGTTACCGAATTCTTTAACTCCAAAGTTAACTGGCACTATTCTTGGCCAGTGTAGCATGGTAGCTGAGGAGAAGTATAGTCGATCAGTAATGTTACAGGCAGCGAATCTTTATTCATCGAATAAACTCAGCTTAAGAGGATGTGAATCTTTCCTAAAAAACCAAATAAAAAATTTGAAAATTCTTGGTGATGATCGCTCATTGAACGTTGATGGAATCATTAAAAAAATTCCCCAGTCACTCGAAACGGTATTTCGTTGTCTTAAACTCTACCCGACACTTGTCACCAGGACATGCTGTGCTAAATGTTTTGCTCTTTTTGAATTTGATCTGGATGATCATCCTTCTATTAAAACATGCACTCAAGTATTCATGTCATCATCGAAAAAATATGTGAAACAGTTACCAGAAAAAGAAAAGTCTCCGCAGTGTAATGAAGATCTTTACACTAAATCTTACAAAGAAAAAAAAAATCATTTACAAGCCAAAAAAAATATTTCTATATAATGTGTTTGTTGATTGGATTTCGATGAAATTGAAGCAGAAAGATTTTGATGAAGGGACTCAAAAGTGCAAATCTTTTAGAAGATCGGATTTTAATGTAATGGATGACATCTGGGAAGGGGAGATTTGGAAGAATTTCCCTGAAGATTCAAATGCTTCAGAGGATGGCTATTCTGCTTTTGCTTCGACTCCTGGCAATTTGGTGTTCAGCTTATACGTGGACTGGTTCTGGCCTGGAGGTAATCGGATTGGAAGTCATCAGAAATCAGTTGGGTTGATTATGCTTATTTGTATGAGCTTACCACCATCTGAACGATATTGCGAAGAAAATTTATTTCTATTCTCGATAATACCAGGTCCAAATGAGCCAACGAGTGAACAATTTTACCATCTTTTGAAGCCTTTAGTTGATGAATTCAAAGTACTTTGGGAAGGCATATGGGTCAGCTCCACACATTCTCATCCAGAAGGTGAAAAAATCCGAGCTGCAATCTTCCCATTAATTGCAGATATTCCAGCACTTCGGAAAGTAGCAGGCTTTGCTGGCCACTCAGCAACACGATTTTGTTCTTTCTGTTTATTATCAATTAATGAAAATGATGAGTACGATGTGAATAAATTTCCTTGTCGGACCCATGAAGAACACATGAAACATGCGAAAGAATGGAAAAATGCAACAACACATTGGGAACAAGAAAAAATTGTTTTAGAGCATGGTGTCCGCTGGAGTGCTTTGAATGAATTGAGCTACTGGAGACCGATAGAATATTGTGCTTTGGATATGATGCATTGCCATATGCTGGGTAATCTTAAGGATCACAGCAGGATGTTTTTACGAATTGAAGATGCAGCGATCGACCTTGAAAAGAAGTTGAAGAAGGCAGAGAATTGGAATATTAAAGATTTGGATGATTCAGTTTATCCAGAGAAAGATGTAAGAAGTTCTCGAAAGCGGCAGTATGAATCCGATCAAGAAAATAAGCTGGAATTCTTGTCATCCAGGAGTGGTAGTATGCAACCTTTAACTGAGTTAAATCTTAAAATGATAGCGAGTGAAAAGGGTGTTAATGTAAGGAAGCGTCAAAAAACCGATAGTTATTTCCTCAGATCCCAATCTCAGTCAAACTCTTCAAGCATCTTTTTTGATCACTCGAGTGGTATCCCAGTTAGTTCAAGTTATAATTTGCGGAGTGGAACTAAAGGCGAATCATCAAAAATAGCTAGTGAAGACTCTTCTGAGGGGTCGCACGTGACAGCTAAGGGAAATGAAAATGCTTTGGGTAAAGAAGTAAAAGATTCTGCAGACTTTTTAGACCCTAGATTAACGGGAGATGAATTGCTAGTGGTAAGGAAGGTTATTCAGCAGACAATAACTCCTTCTTGGTTTACACGGGTACCGAAAAAATTGGGATCAAAAACTGGAGGTTCACTAAAGGCAGCTGAGTGGCATGTACTGTATACTGTCTACTATCCACTTGCATTGATACCACTTTGGTTTCAGCAAAGTTCATCACAGGGATGCTCAACAGGCTTAGAATTACCATCCAGAGAATCAATACTACTAAAATCATTGATGACTTTGATTTCGATTACGAACTTTCTAACCCTGAAGAAAATATCAAAAGATGAGGTGAAAGATTTAGAAAACCTTCTTTTTGAATACCGTCAATGTCTTCAGAGTGGATGGAAACATCAAAGGATAAAGCCAAACCTCCACGTAACTCAGCATTTCCCTGATGTGATAAAACGATTTGGGCCACCTGCTTATACTGCCACATGGGCAGCTGAAAGAATAAATGGTAAACTTTCAAGTATTTCAAATAATCATCATTCTTGTATGTCAAAATAAAATTTTTCATTGAATATTTAACAATTATTAATATCATATTTTGTATGTAAGATGAGATACCAAAAACGATTCTCAAGTATTGGCATGTCAAGACAGTTCTAATGCAGTATGAAAAAGAAGAAAACATGGAGCTAAACAAAGATGAAAAAATGACGAAAGATTTGGATAGTGTGAAAGAGTGTATTACGCTGGATGAAGCAATTTTTCAAAAATGGGCAAAAGAACAAATTGGAAAAGATAGTTTAAGACGGCATTTGTCATTATCAGAGATCAAAGTTGAAAGAGTGGTGCAAGTACTCAGAAGCTTTGTGTTAAAAGGAAAACGATTTATGACGAAATCTAAGCATGAAGGTAACTCAACAATCGAATTCAAATATTGTGATGATTGGAGTTTTGGTCAGATTGATATGTTATTCACATCAAAAGAGGACAAGGGAGAGGTTTGGGCGATTGTTAGTCCTTTCAAAGAAATCCTGCCTAGCGAAACACACAAGGATCCTTATGAGAGTCATACTCTTCTAAATAGCAGAGTACTCAGGGATTCTAAGGCCGCCGCTATTGTTGTAAGTGAAAAGTCGATAATAGGACATGCAGCTATCCTGAAACATCAGCGAGGAACTTTTGGTATGAAAGAAAAGATTATCACGGCTGTTGGGTTGAGGTCCATTGTAAGTCAAAACTAATTACTCTGAATAGAAGCAGTTTGAGTTAATTTTGATCCTTTGGCATTTGAAAGGAGTGGTAATGCAAGCAAAGTGATGAATGGCACAATTTTGGGTGGAGAATGGGAGAATAAAGATTTTTTTGATTGAGCAATGCCTTAACAACGTGATATAAAAAAATAGTTGCATAATTCCAAACATCACTCAGCATTATGAGATATCAAACATGAATTTGGTAGGAATTCGACAGAGATAAAAAAATTTAGAAAAAGTAATAAGTAAGGTGGGAAGTATAAATAATACTCATTTCAGTTTAGGAAGGCAATTTTCAAGCCCAATTCCAAAACTCTTTATAAATTTTTCTCTGATTAATTAACAACACTTTTAAAAAAATTATTGTAAAGGATTAAAATATGGACAAAGATTTTGATATGAGTAAGACATTGTTATCTACTAAATCATTCTGCCAAGTTAATAATTTGATATTTCTAATTTGACTTCAATTTCACAAAAAATAGGTCAATTGTTAAATTCTATTATTGATAATGGAACTATGGATATGGATGTGGAATACGAGACTCCAAATCCAGAAGCTAAGGATGGTAACAGTAACCCCCACGCTGGTCCTTCTACATCTACATCTAACGACCAAAGGCAGAAAAATACTCCGCATCAAAATCGAGAGGAACAGACGAATAAAAATGGGGCTGCTAAGAATGCTGAATTTGTTGCCGGGTTACTGAATGATTTCCTGCCCAAGAATACTGAACAAAATCCAGATGAACCTGAATTTTCTAGTTGAGTACTTGAAATTATTTTGATAAATGCAAATGTACTTTTAATGACTGATTTAATTTTTTTCCCTGTTTTGTAGGCACTTTTGATCCAAAGCTACGAAATAATTTTAAGGAGCAAAAAAGGAAAGCGGCTGAGAGAAGAACAGCAGAGGGTCGTCAAGAAAAAGTCATAAAATCCATCTCGAAAGCAAGAAATGCACCCAGAAGTTCTGAAACAATCAGCCGAAATATTCATCACTTCTTAAGAGTGTGCCTGGGTGGCCCGACACAACTGAATCACTATCCAGAAAGCCCAACTGAAGAGGAGGTTAAAAATTGGCTTAATTGGACTCAGAACAAAAAGAATCTACTTCGACAGGCAATTGAAAAGGTTTTCTCAATTCATCAGCCAAAAATGCTGCTGATAAAGACTATTTAGCTAGAACTGCAGCTGCTCACATTGGAGCGAAAATTGGTTTGCCTGCTTTTCAGCCTACGAGTGATTTATTGAACATTCCTGGTGGTCCTCCTGTCCCGATGACATTGAAGAAAAATCTTGAGCGGGCTTTACAAGAAAAAGGATTCCCGAGACCTACTTTTGAATGGTCATGCAAATCATTTTCAGGATCAGTCTGGAATCAAGTAGTATCGGCAATTTTGGCAGAATTTGCACTGACTTGGCTTAAGACGGTGAATTGGGTGGACGCAGAGAAATTCAAATTTATTTCCATTGTCATTGAACAGTGGGTTTTAAATAAAGGTAAAGAGTTGAGGAAGTATAAAGGAAGAAAAGATACTTCTCTTGCGGATATCAAGAAGATAAACCATTCCAAGGCACAAGTGCAAAGACACCGAAAAAAGTGAGAATTTCCCCTAATCTTTCAAAATAAAAGCTACTTACAAGATATGATTTTATTTAAAATTTTAGATAGCTGAAACACGTTGGACTATATCGGGTAAATACTGCCATGGAAATGAAGATTTTATCGCCCTCTTTTTGACAACTGAATGCACATCAGATATCGAGGAAGAAAAAGAGTCTACAAAGCGGCCCATACGTGTAATACCTGCATGGAGAAGCCAACGACTCACTGAGTGTATCCATTTACTTGATAAAGTAGCATTTTCTTTAGCAACAAATCAAAGGGCTCTTCTCCAGTATAAAAAGACATATGAGCGCTCTTCTGAGAAAAAATCTTCAAAAAATGGTATAATTGGTGTTCCCCGAAATTTACCAAAAAATTTTTACTCAAGTGATTTTTTAAATAGTCTAAATAAGATTGAAAGTGATATTCTTGCAGCTAAAAATGAAGTTGATTTAGAAAAGATTTATTCAAGCTTGAATAATTTATGTATATAGTTATACTTATAAGAAGCTCTTTCATATATCATATAAGAAATATATTGTTTACTGTAGATATTACATAGTTGTTCTTACAGGGGATTAATGCGAAAATTGTATTTACTAGCCGACCAGCTTTTTTCCTAATCTAATTATAAATAGTAAGAAAAAAAGTGTTTTATTTGTAAATATATCTTTAAATGTAAATGAGCCAAAAGTGCAGTGAAATGTTTTAAGTTTTAATCATCGGATTCTTATGATAGAACAATTAAGTGTGTGTAGGTTTGATTGAGACATACAGGTGCGTACCTGTGATATGTGCCGTGTTGGCACAAATGCATTGGATAATCAAAGTGATCAAAGATATGCAATAGTGGAATAAAAAAGTCTAAGGATAATTTTACATTTAAGTACATGAATACTAGACAACCCAAGGTAGGTCAACCGGCATTAAGAAGTGAAAATTTGAAAGTGTATTCTTTCACTAAAAGCTAAGTTTCATTCCAATTTGAATCAATATGTTTAACGAATGTTCAATGTAATCTTGAATAACTGTTTTGATTTGGATTGAATATTTATATTAGCCATTGTATAATTTTTAAGGTGATTATGATGTGGCAAATTTTTTTTCCTAACAAAATTTTGAAGTATATCACTTAAAAAATGTTTAAGTTTCTTGTAAACTTGTGCCAAACTCATGCTGAACTCTGGTTGAACACCGGTGGGAGCTTGTTGTGGGGCGAAGTTTGGTACATATTCAAACTTAGTCTGGTGAATTTTCCATAATTGTTTTTTTAATAGTTCAAGTGTATGGTGCATATGCCTAAGGCCATTTTAGTGATGTTCAATTCATTTTAAACGTTCTGCTTGAGGAATGTTAGAAAGTTTAATGTATGGAAGATCCTTTAATTTGAATTTTGCTCAACCAGCTGAAGTATAGTTATTAAAGGACTTAGTGCTTAGCTGGATAATTATTTACAATGCATGTTTAGTTTGAAATTTATTTCGCCTGTCTTTCCTTGAAAGGTATTCCCTAACAACCAAACAATGGGGGTTGCATATGCAATCACAATTTTCAAAGTGCACAATAGTTTGCTCAAGGAAAAACATTACCGTAACTTAAGAATGAAGGCTTCAATAATTATATAAGGGAGTCTGATTTCAAAGTTTTTTCACATCATCCCACATTACTCTAAATAAAACGAAACATTATCGATTTCAAATATTTTCTCCATTTGCTAGATTAGTTAAATTTAAATAATTCATCTATTAATAAAGATTATTGTCCTCTTCATTCTAATTTTTTTTAATCTTATAGCATGTCAGACTCAAGTTCCGAGCTATCATCAGTCCCGTCTTCAGGTTGTAAGAAAAATGCAACACCATCACCCGGTTAGTAATAAGTCAGTGATAAAAAACTATTTATGTGAAAGCTTACTTTTCATTTTGTATGTAGATGCTCAAGCAATAAAAGAAAATTTCAATGAGACTGCCACTTTCAAAAAATTTTCACTCCAATCAAGCAATCCATTACAATCAACATCTAGGGAGCCAGCACTTCAGTCAGAAATTATTGAGATTACGGCTGAAGAATACTATGAAAAACTCAATATGATGGAGGAACGAGCAGCATCTTTTGTTCGGGAGTTGGAAGAAATGAGAGTTCACAAGACATATGTGGACTCAGCATCATCGTTTCTTAACTTTGTTAAACATCAAAAAAAATGTGAGTAATTTCATACTTTAATTGTTATTGAATCTAAAACATTATTATTTATAATTATTAGCATATCTGGATACTAAGAAAGTTCCCGAAGATTCTCATATTAAGGTCAAGGAGGCACAAGAGTCAGAATCGGGTAGTGCTTCAAGAAATGTAAACAAGAGGTTGGATCATACTCATCGGACAAAAAGAGCACGTACCTCATTAAGCTCCTCATTGGTTCCAGAATATTCTTCATCTCCTACTCCTGATGGAGAAGAAGAATCTGAAAGACAAGAAGACCCAATGTTATCAAGTAATTCGTAAGTATAATTTTAATCATACAACTTTCATGAGATATACTGATATCCCTTCTCATAAACTATTGTCGTGCAATTTAACTTTAGGAAAAACGATCAAGGTGAATCTGCAGCAGGTAAAAGATGAATATAATATCATAGCTGATAATTTAAAATTTATTTTGTGAAACTGACACATTTCTTTTTATAATATTTACAGACATAGATGCAGAAAATTCACAAAAGAAAAAAGAAACACCAATCATTGCCAGTGACGATCACAACAGAGAGATATCATCTGCGGCTGAAGAAACAACTGCAAGGGATGATGCGGTACCACATTCTCAAACGGAACCGTTAAGTATGTGTATTTAATATTTTTATTCAAAAAAAAATGTGGCTAAATGTTTAACATTTCTGTAGTATCTTCTGCATCAAAAGAGCCGTCCTTGTTGAAAGATATGGATTTAAAATCAGATATCAAAGAACTTTATTATTTTTTTGAAGGAAAAATCAGCTGGCAAAAGGTGAACAAGGCATGGAATGCAATCACATTCTTTCTGAATTTTCGAGGAACGGAGAAGATTTTAACACCGTCGTTTGATGCGTTCTCGTTTCATTTCACCCAAGGCACTCATGCAGAATGGGTTAAAGTCATCAATGAATTGGGTAATTTCTTCACTATTGAAAATATAATTTTTGTATTTATTAACTTTATGACCCTTATTGTAGGCCCTCAATTTTTGGATTTAAATGAATCTACGCAACCATGGTACTCGACCGATCAAATTGACTTTTCAAAACTTGCCGAGTTCAATGCAAAATCATTGAATGAAACTTATGGGGACTTGTGCAAAAAGAAGACATCAAATCCAGAAACCCACCTGTTTCGTTTGCTTAGTCGATGTCAATTTGTCAGTCCACATTCTCAACAGTACTGGTCGACACTGATTGCCTCGTCTCTAGAGTTAATGGCAAACGAAACACATCAGGCACCTCCACCCGAAATGATTGAGAATGATGATCCGGTAACACGAAGTCTTCTATTAATCGATCATATTGACAAACTTATGAACAAGACTCCACCAATTTCGAGTTCAGCAAGTGAGATGAAGAAGTACAAAGCCATGACCAACTCAATGACGCCACTTTTACAATTTCAAAATGTCATATCCAACTGTTTGAAGTCATACTTGTCATTGTATGCAAGATCACAGGCGAAACCGAAAACAGCTTCAGAAAAGCGGAAAAGAAAAGAAAAAGACGGTGGACAATTGATTCAGTCTGGATCCAACAATGCAGAAGAAAGGTCACTGATTCAGATTGAACAAAGCACAGCAAATCATAACTTTCAACCTTTTATTATGTATTTGATAGATGGGGTAAGGGGTTTATTTATATGTTCGCATGATTATAGATTTGCAAGTATCAGTGAATGTTTAGCATTTATAATTCAGGTTGATTGTATTCGCAAAAAAAGTAATTGCACATTTAATTCAGAAGAACGTATATGGAAGAATCTCAATAGCTACATCATAGGTCTTTTTTACAAAATTATCAAAAATCCAGCAAACACGAAAGACTTCTGTATGCCATCACACTTGGAAATAGCTCGTGCAATAACTGCTGATTTTTTGGATCATTGGAAAATAGTCCAACCTGATACATATTTTTTTCAAACTCCAAGTATTAAAGAGTAAATATTGATTATATTTATATAAATAGATGCTATACTTGATATAATATTGATGTAAATAGCTACAATAATATGAATATTTCAAAATAATAATAAAAAAATTAAAAATTAAAAAAATTTGGAAATAAGAAATATGCAAGAATTGTGTAAAATGTGCAATAATTATAATACATGGATTAAAAATAAATGTGAATAATAATAAATATGAGGTATGCAAATGAAGTGTGGAAAGATGGAAAAATAAGAATTATAAACAACTTTAAAAAATAAGATGACAGTTATAAATGTATTTAATGAGTATAAAGTGTTAGAAAAGAAGAATAGGTAATTGAAAAAACATCAACAATTAAATATGAAGTACAGAATCATAAAAAATGTAAAAACTCATAAGTCGAATGATTAAATGATATATTCATTCATAGAAAGAAAGCAGCAGTGTTATTCCTGATAATAATAGAAGTATACAAAGGCAAGGAATAATGAATATAATATACTCATCAAAAATATAATTAGATGAAGAAAAGAGAAAGAATAATGTGAACACATTCAAATTAAAAAATGTGTACTCTAACCTATAATGGTAGTTAAGGGTAATCCAAATTGATATTCCAAAACAGATTGAAATAGAAGCAAAAAAACACAAGTGTACCCTGATCTTCGCGCGAAGACCAGGGTACACTTCTCAAAATCTCTGATACAAATTTTATCAAGGCCAATATACAATGGTGGACTCTGATGTTCGGCCAAAGATGAAGGTCCACCACTTCAAATATCACTGAACACATGGTTGCAGGCAAAAATACCATGGTGTACCCTGATCTTCGGCCAAAGATCAGGGTTCAAGTCTTCAAATTTCAAGAAATATTTGAATAGGAGAAAAAACATATGTACCCTGATCTTTGTGTGCAAATCAGGGTACACATCTTCAATTTTCACACACAATGTGTAGAAAGGCAAAAATACAATGGATGCCTCTGATGAAGGTGTTAGAACAAGGGTCATTTATTTTCAAATTCATGAACAATTTGAATACAGGGAAAAACGAAAGGTGAACCCTGATCTTCGCGCGAAGATCAGGGTACACATCATCAATATTCATGTAGTTTTTGAATAACGGCAAAAAAACACATGTGTACCCTGACCTTCGTGCGAAGATCAGGGTTCACTTGTCTAAATCTCACATACAATTTAGTCCAGGTAAAAAATACAAAGGTGGACTCTGATCTTTGCCTGAAGATCAGGGTACACATCATTAATTTTCATGTACTTTTTGAATAACAGCAAAGAAACACAAGTGTATCCCTGATCTTCGCGCGAAGATCAGTGTACACTTCTCAAAATCTATGATACAATTTTGATCAAGGCCAATATACAATGGTGGACTCTGATCTTCCGCTTGTGAAGAAAGTCTACCTCTCTGAACACATAGTTGCAGGCAAAAATACCATAGTGGACCCTGATCTTCAGGGAAAAATCCGTGTACACCTCTAAATTTTTTTTCATATAATTTAAAATAATGCAAAAATACAATGAAGGAATCTGATGTTCCCCTGCAGGTAAGATTTTCCTTGAAAGATTATTAAGTGAAGTTAAAATATACTTTCGAAAACCACATGTAAATCTTGACCTGTGCAGATTAATCATGGTTGGTTTGTTATAATTTATACATGAACAAAATTACTTCAAATTCTAACAATCAAAGACTATATATCATATTATTTTATATTAACTAAAATAACAGTGTTCATCTTTGAATTTGGAATAGTTGACCTTTATTGTTTGCTTTAGATGGATGCCCACCTGTGATTTTTACTCCTACTCATATGTTGTTGAAATTTGAAGAGGTGTACCCTGATCTTCGCGCGAAGATCAGGGATACACTTGTGTTTCTTTGCTGTTATCAAAAAGTACATGAAAATTAATGATGTGTACCCTGATCTTCAGGCAAAGATCAGAGTCCACCTTTGTATTTTTTACCTGGACTAAATTGTATGTGAGATTTAGACAAGTGAACCCTGATCTTCGCACGAAGGTCAGGGTACACATGTGTTTTTTTGCCGTTATTCAAAAACTACATGAATATTGATGATGTGTACCCTGATCTTCGCGCGAAGATCAGGGTTCACCTTTCGTTTTTCCCTGTATTCAAATTGTTCATGAATTTGAAAATAAATGACCCTTGTTCTAACACCTTCATCAGAGGCATCCATTGTATTTTTGCCTTTCTACACATTGTGTGTGAAAATTGAAGATGTGTACCCTGATTTGCACACAAAGATCAGGGTACATATGTTTTTTCTCCTATTCAAATATTTCTTGAAATTTGAAGACGTGAACCCTGATCTTCGGCCGAAGATCAGGGTACACCATGGTATTTTTGCCTGCAACCATGTGTTCAGTGATATTTGAAGTGGTGGACCTTCATCTTCGGCCGAACATCAGAGTCCACCATTGTATATTGGCCTTGATAAAAAGTGTATCAGAGATTTTGAGAAGTGTACCCTCATCTTTGCACGAAGATCAGGGTACACATGAGTGGGTTTACCACTATATTGTTTGCTTTTAACACATTGTTATTAAAAATTGAAAAGGTGCACCTTGATCTTAAAGCAAAGATCAGCGTAAACATGTGTATTTTTGCTTCAATTCAAAATGTTTATGAAATTTGTAGAAGTGTGCCTTGACCAGCAGCCATTAATCAGTGTCTGTCCTGTTATTTTTACCTGCTGAAATGGTCCTATCCTTTAATCACATCATTAATAATATTTTCTTAATAATCACATCTATATTAATATTTACCATCCTTCAACCTCCTTGAAAATTTATTCATCATTTATAATTCCTTGATAATATTTTCTTTGTATCTCCTTATTTGATCATCTTCATATTTATTTTACCATGTACTTTAACATCTACATAAGATTCTATTATATTCTCTAGTTTTATGTTACTGTGCTTGTGCTATCTATGTCATTTTAATGACTTCACTATCAACTACATATCTCTCCTTCAGTCTCAATACATCAATATACATTGTTAACAAAACCCTTTTACATATGATTACTCCCTTTTTGTAAACTTCACTATCTCTCTCTATACTGCTTTTCTTAATTTAGTGGAACCTCATTATTCAATTTCTTTCTGGTGCTCTCACATAGATCCTTATATACACATACCTCCATAACCTTTTTTTATAACATTCTTTACCCTCATTTTGTTCCTTCAACCCACAGCCATCACTTTACTCTACCTTTTCACACTACTTTTTCAAAGTTTCAGAACCTACATATGATATACTCAGTATTTTCATCTTTTAAAAAATGCTTAATATTATTTTTATTTAATATTGTTCTTACCATCTCTTTTCTTCTTAAGAGAATTATCAACACTTTTCTGATAAGTTATGAGTTTTTCATTATCCTTATCTGCCAGATTTTCGTTTTGTAGTGTCGTTCTAATTTTTTCTTTTAATAATTTTAGCTTTGTCGTTTTGTCTTTTGTTGCAATGTACTGTGGAACGTCTATTCCTAGAAGAGAAAAAATTTCAAGTCCTTTGAATAGCTTCTTGGAAACTTGAATTGATGATCCCAGACGTGTGAACCCTTCTTCCTCATTACATTTTGATGTGTAATGCAGTACTTCATTCGCTGGCCAAAGTATCAACCATAGTCCATCACAGTTGTTGAAGTTTATTTTCGTCTCCAACTCTGGGAAAATAAACTCTCCTCCTTCTTGTCGTGGTTTATTCTTATTGTATGGGCGCTCATCGAGTTCATTTTTATACGTATTTTTGGGGTACCAAATCCCAAATGCATATCGACTCCCATCCCTATCGCAGTGCGGAGTGTTACTGTATCCATTACCATTAATCCCCGTGGTCCATGTCAGATTTCCAAAAAAAGAGTCCTCTTCCTCTTCCCAACCCGGTATATTTAACTCTTTTGACAATACCCGTGCTTCCTCATATAACTTCTTGGACAACAACTGAAAGAAAAATCTATAAAAAATTGATAATCGTTTTTTTGCTTGATCTCTTTCAGCTTTTGTAATATTATTGTTCACATATTGCCCTAATACAGTCTATTAATGTTTAAATAATTGGAAAACATGAAAAAATGCTTACTTAAATCGAGAGGAATCGAGCATCCCATCAAAATTCCTTCAGCAAACATTACTCCACTTTCTTGCGGTCCGTTACATGAGACCACATGCTCCAAAAGTTGAAGATCTCTCATGGCCTGTCTCGTATCGTCAACTTTATTGAGCATTTTTAACTGCTCCAACGAAATCGATGATATAATTATTGGTCGTACACCTCTTTTTCTGGGCTGGATGAAGTATGTTCCCTCATTCAGCTGCTTGAAATCTTGTGGGTTTAATGCTCCATATTGTGTCTTGTGTATCGGTTTTACTTTCAATTGTCTACCAAACATCAGATTTCCTTCTATTACACTAATTCCCCCCTCTTCTGCTTCTTTACTTGCCATAATATTTCTTTTTCCATTTTTGTTTGGATGTTTTTTCTTCCCTGCCCTTCTCCCTCGATTTTTTCCTTTACCATCCTTTCTCACAAAGTCTTCTTCTGAATCACACATGGGTTACTCTACTAAAACTTCGATTCAGATATAAATTCATGGTCAGTATATGACTTCTCAATCATTTAAATTACATAAATTAAATGTTTGAGTTGAAATAACATGATTCAGAGTCTAAGAGGGGCAATAATGCTCTAACAACATGCTCGCTGCATTAAACCTCAATCATGTTATTTCATACTAATCAAACACTAGACAATTTTTTGTTATAAAATGAAGATACTTTGACATACATTAATTTATTTTAATCCAAAAATTTTCAACCTCCTATTTTGTAACCAAAAAAAACAAGAACGAAACGTTAATTAAAACTCAAATGAAATTTATTACTTTTAAGTCATCATTGCATGAATGAGTGACTAAGAGGGGCAATAATGCTCTAACAGCACGCATGCTGCATTAGTCATAAATCACATAACATTTACTATTCCCATAACTTCAAGAGAACAATTAACAAAAAAAAATCCACATACTTTCGTTAATATTCCAGTTGTTGTTGTGTACAGAAGAAAATCTGTAATACAAAAATAAAAATAAAATAAAAAGTATTAGTACAAATAATTACTATATCTAAACAATCTCTTGTCTAAATATTTTTTGATTGAATGACTATGAGCAACAATATTAAATTCACAACACTATCGCTGCATCAGTCATCAATCATGTAATATATTACCCCAAATTACAAAATTAAATGTGAAGAAAACCTAAGATTACTTACATACTTTTTTTAAAACGTCTATTTGCCCTAACTATAACTGAACCTACATTAAACAAATGCCATCCAAAATTCATAATGTTAGTAAATATATCCATTATTTTATGAAAATCTGTCTAGTAAAAATTATATGATTGAGGGTACTAAGAGGGGCAATAATGCTCTAACAACATGCTTGCTGCATTAGCCCTCAATCATGTAATATTTTCCCATTATGACAATTATAAAGTAATATTTTTAAAAATTATAACCATTTACATACATTTTATACCGTGCAGCTTCTGTTCCCAAATAAGAGCATGTAAAAGAAAATTAAAAAAAATTAGCAAAATCTTTTATTTATTTAAAACATTTTTTTGTATATATTACTTGATTGAGTTACTAAGAGGGGCAATAATGCTCTAACAACATGCTCGCTGCATTAGAACTCAATCATGTAATAATACAAAAAATTTTAAAGAATTTTCTTTGATGGAAAAACAATAATTTTACATACCTTTATTTACGCAATGATATAATTTTGAATCAATAAATATTATTAAATAGATATGAGTGAAACAGAACCTGAAGAAAAAAATCCAAGTCAATATCAGAACCACTCATACTACGTTTAACAATGTAAAATCAATTCATTCATTCACTAAAATTATTTGTAATATTTACGTACTTCATCATGCCATATATCAAAAAATATATTTGCCTGAATAACATGCTCAAACCTTTCAATAGTAGTTTGTTTTTATTCACCAAATATCTTCAAGCAATCCAGGTAGATATTTTCTGGATGGCTGGCGGAAAAAAGAAGATGGGGTGCTATAAAATTGCACTCAGCTTGCAATTTCGCAAGAAAAAATAGTATCTGAAGTTGCAAAGGCAAAAATTCCCCACAAGTATCTCCAAAAATCATACTTGTTTCATGAATGAGCTAGGATAGACATATTTATCACACAAAAAGGTACAAATTTAATGTTAAGCTGTGTGGAAGGTCAAATTCAAATTCTTGTAGACCACTTGCTGCTAATCGATACAATCCATGAACACATCTAGTCTTATATTTACTAGATTGAATGTCGAAAAATGTGATAGATATATATCACTTGCTTCCTAGCAATTAACTCACTCTTTGTTGGATGGAAACCAATCATCACATTATTATTTGCAGGGGGATACATCCTGCTATCAAATTCCTGCCAGCAATCTTGAATGATATTCTTGCTGGAAGGTTACAATGTTAATCAATTATTTTGACCACTTTCCAGCCATCGATTCAATATTTAGATGGCTGGCAAGCCAAAAATAGGTGCAAGTACCTGCCAGCCAGCAAATCGCTTGTAAGCTGACTGGCAGGTTGGGTGAATCAATGATTTTTTTAGCCCCTAATTTCATGCCAGCTAGAAACAAACCAATTCGGTTTCTGGCTGGCAGGGTAGCAGATTGAGTGGTTGGGGAAATGCATCAATTTCTACTTCCTTTCGGCAGGAAATATGATGCTTAGCTTGCTGGAAGGAATGAAGCGAATCTATGCTTTTGTGGAAACCTGAAAATGCCTGCCAGCCAGCTGAAAAGCATATCGCTTGCTAGCTGGCAAGTTGTGATTTCAATTGATCATATTTGATCAATTTGCTTGAGCAACTCGCTTGCTTCATGTCAGCAAGTTTAAAAAATATTGAGGGGAAGGAGATAAAAATTCATATTTGAGAAGATGATTTGCCTGCCAGCCAGCAGAAAATGATTAACTTGCAGGCTGGAAGGTTGATGTAGCATGCAGTGGTAATCAATTGATCTATTGATCGATCGATCAATTGATTGATCGATGGACTTGACAGCTGCCTGTCAGCCATCCATACAGATTTTTTTTGGCTGTCAGGCAGCCGTCAAGTTGATTGATCGATCGACTTGAACGCTACATCACCCTACCAGCCAGCTGCGATGTGACTTTGTCGCTGGCTGGCAGGGATGTACAATTGATTTGCTGTCTACATGCCAGACAGCTAGGCAGCAACTTGCTGTCTGGCATACAGCAAGCGATTGATTTTTGGGGGTGATGCTTGCCAGAAAAGGGTGGCAAGTGCCTTGCAAACTTGCACATGCCTGCCAGCCAGCTTAAAAGTAATTGGTATGCTGGCTGGCAGGGTCAGGATAAGAATTTTTTTAAGATGCCAGCCAGACAGCGATTAAAATGACAGCTGTCTGGCAGGCACTAAGTGAGACAGGAGTTAAACAAACTAAATATAAGAATAGAAATGAAATAAAAAACAAAAAGAGGCAGGAAATGAAAATGAAAGAGAAATACAGGCCAAAAAATGAGAATGAGAGAGTGAAACGATATAAAAATAATTAAAGAGAGAAAAAAAGAGAGAAACAGTCATTGATGAGCCACCCAAAAAAAAAACTTACTAATTAATTATTGACAGGTTCTGTAGGAAGTGATCAGAAGCAAGTCAAGGGGTCGAAGAGTTTGTTGGAGGAAGCGTAGGTAGTCCGTTTTTGATGAATAATGACAATTTAAGAATATCAAATTAAGACTCAGTCATAGAAATAAGTGAGGGCAAGCAAATAAAATGAGCAAACTTCAGAGATGGATAATATGCAAATTTCAACGTCAAAAAACATTTGGCATGTAAATAAGAGTGATGTTCTGTCAAACAAAAATCCATGCATAATATTTAAATCTTTAAATTCAAAAAAAATATTTAATATTTCTTAATTCAATTTTAATCACCTACATTTCAATTTCTAACTATAGTTAGTTGAATATTTCTGATTTTGTAGAATAGAATGTACACTACCAACTCAAAAATGTTTGAACAATGACAAAAAAAAATTGAAAAAAATGATTTTGTGTAGAATTTATGATAACCATTGGTAAGTCAATGATTAACTTCAATTATTTATTTAAATTTTTCCTATATCGGACATATCTTCTTTCAATTTCATACAATTTCAACCAGAATTGGTTATGAATTATATGGAGAAGTTAATTGTAAATACATGATGACAGTGGCATTGTAACATAACAAGAAGCAAAAAAAAGAAGGAAAACTGCAGCATCAAAGATTATTGCATGAGAGGAACAATATTTGAAAATCTACCAGATTGAAAAAACAAATACCCCAACTAATGGGGCAGTGGGAGAGTGACAGATAAGACTTATAGTGTCAATGGGATCTTTAAGCTGTTGTGCTACTTTCAAAAGGGCACAGAATTGTTTTTGGTGAGCAGGAAAGGGGAGGATGACACATTCTTGATTATTTTTGGTCCATAAGGGGCTTATGAGGCAGTTTGGAGAAGGTGAAGCATTGAATTGGTTAAGGTACCTTTACAGGAGAATGGCCTGATAAAAATTGAATAAATTCCATAGCATGAGATTAGGATAACCTTGTCAAAAATTTATACATACTGGCTGGGTCACAATTTCCCCTTAATTTTCAGAGTGGATTAGAATATGGGGGGTTAGGGGCGAGGAGATAAAAATATTTTCAAGTATTATAAACATATTTTCACTTTTTTCCTGGTTGTTTAAATGTTTGTACAGATTATGTCTCCTCTTAATTATTATTCATTCACCAAAATTTATTCATATTATTTATAATTGTTCCTGTCTATCACTAATCATTTTTGTATATTAGCTATTATAAAGTTCTCCTGCTTATTTAATATTGAGAAAAATGATATATTACAAGAATATTCTGAATGAGAAGATATTATAAGTAAAACTCTTCTTTTATACCTTTATAATAATAATTTTTTTTAGGGCATCATTGGCTTATTTTCTTTTTTTTTTGGTAAACAACATTTATATAACAATAATCTGAAAAGTTGAAAACCCCAACTTGGAAATTTTATTGGACTGTCTAAAATGAAACTTTGTTTCAATTATTGAGAATGTGATTTCAACATGTTCTCAACAGATAATCATTTACTCATCAGTGAGTGTTCACATGAGCTTCAAGGTGTGTTCAAAGTAAATTCAATACTTCTTCATGATGGTTTCATCACTTCCTCAATGTGTGCTCAAAAAGATATGAATTAGGGTTCAAGGTTGCGGACTTGCTAGCAAGTCCGCCCCCCATATTGCGTGGTGTTATTGGATACCTGGGAAAGAGATATCTAATCTTCCTTCTCTATTAAAGAAATATAAAAAGAAAAAATCTTAGAATTTTTTTTATTGTTTTTTTTAGAGTGAGGGTGTCTGTGTATCTAGTATTTAAGTATGATTTAATAGTATTTATTAATGGTCCTACTACTTGTTAATAAATTATTTAGTGATTAAACCAGAGCGGAAGACTAATTAAATAGTTATACTCAAATAAAACTCACAATACTTGGATTTAAATGTGTTCTAGTGGTGGAAAATAGATAAATATAATGTAGTTATAGCTTATATAATGATAATATCAATTTATAAAGGCTTTATAATATATCTCTGAAGAATAATAATTGAGTTATAATGTTTTTTGTATTGTGGTCAGTAAGTGATGTCTAATAACCATCAAATTCCTCTCTTACTTATACCAAAATTCACTGGAGTTCACAGACCTTCAATCCAGATGATGTCACTGCTATCCCGGCAATTACAGCACTGTGAGGGCAAATCACCTCCCCATGGAGTCCACTTCAAGCAGATTCAACACCCAGACCACCAGTAAGAACCCTCCATCACAATTAATGATAACACAGACCCATACCATAAATAGAAAATCCAGATAAAAGTGTATACCATAAAGAAACAGGTAAAATAACTCATCCAAAGAGAATATAATGAAACCTAAAGCATGCAAAGGAAACAAATAAAATTTCAAAGCCCCTAATAACATCCCCAATCATCCATATTAACCCAGCAATGACCTCCCAACCCATAAATCAGTGAATATCCATCCAAGGAAGCAGATTAAGTTGTCCAAACTGAGTGTATGCGCCTGAAATAGATGTTTATGCTTCTGTAGGCATTTTGAGTCCACTGGATATGTCAGCCAGGCTACTAGACTTACCCAGTGAAATAATTAATTATTTACTGGATGAAGCCGCACCATATCATTTTAATTATTATTTAATTATAATTTAGCTACATTAAAATTAGTTATAATAAATTAACTAATTACAGAATGATAAAATTAAAAAATTAAATAAATAATTAAAATTAAAAATATAAAATTGTCCCTTATATTTTTCTCTAACACCGTGCTCATTTGACAGGTTGGAAAAAATAAAATTTTATATTAAAAAATATATATTAAGATAAAATAAGATTTTAATATTCAAATAATATTAAATATATACAAAAAATTCAAATTTCTTATTTAGAATTGACTTCTACAGTAAATATTAAATAAATTGATGTATTTCTGACATACTCTGTAAATACATCTTTTTGACGCCTTCTTTTAAGAATAACTTTATTATTTGAAATACTCCTTCTGGAATGTTCTTTTCTCTCTCTCATACTACTGTTTTTAGAATTTGATTGCCGTGCTTTGTCTCTCCTTTGCCTATAAAAGGCCTCTCTTTTTGTTGTCTTTTGATCATTCTTTTTACCAACTTACTTATTACCACAACTACAATATAACACTTATTTCTTATATTTTATATCTTTAGTATTTACAAGGACGTAATTCTAATCTATAACTTATATAAATATTTTAAATCTACCTCTTATTATTGAGTAAACATCATCTTTGATTGAGAAATACGTACTAAATTATTGAGAGTCCAATTAATCCTTAAAATCTTCATACAAACTCTGTACCAAAGCTTCTAGACCAAAAGTGTACCTTGACAGGATATGTCTATATGACCTAAAAGAGGCGGAAAAAATGTTTATAGGCTATTAAGAGGCTAAAACCCACTTATATACTTAAATATACATAGAAAACTGCATATTTCACTGAATATGAGATTTATGTATACATATAAGCTTATGTATGTCAATAATTACTTAATATCACTTATAATAAGTATATTATGACTCCATTAACACCTTAATAAGTATTTTTAGGCTATGGATAAGCTATTTAAAGTACTATAATCTATAAAATAGTGTAATAATTATATATATATGTAATATATTTATTTATATTGTTATTTTAACCTTATTTTTAAAATATAAGCTTAATGTACTTAAGGTTATCTTATTTTAATTATAAGAAATACTCAGTCCTTGGGATATCTAGGCTGACATAGGGAGTATCAGCCAGGCTGCTAGACTTACCCTGTGAAACAATTTAATATTTACTGGGATGAAGCCACGCCTTTTTTATTTCTTATTTTATTATTAATTATAGTATATTTACTTTAAAATTACATGTAAAAAATTAACTAATTACAATAAGTAAATTTAGTAAATATTTAAAATTAATATTGATGTCTGTTATATTTTTTATGTCCTAACACTATGCCCAATGACAGGTTAAATGAAAAAAAATTAATATTTAAATAAAATAAATATATATATAAATTTAAATTATTTATTAAAAAGTGACATTTACGGTGTGGTCTTCCAACATTGGCAGGGGCCTTTGTTGTGTGGTTTGGTGCTGTTTGTGTATGCCTTAATTGGCATCTGTTGAAGAATTGGGTATTTTTCTGGTTTTAGTCCGTGAATATTGAGACTGCCGGTATGTGAGTACTTCCATTGGATAGCCCCGGTTTGTCATTATATTTCATGTCTTGATAATATTTTTCATATTATAAGTTTTAAGGGGTCATTTCCTTATTTTTCAGTTACAAAA
Organism: Hemileia vastatrix; assembly: GCA_030280995.1. NCBI lineage: Eukaryota > Fungi > Basidiomycota > Pucciniomycetes > Pucciniales > Zaghouaniaceae > Hemileia > Hemileia vastatrix. Next base: position 3,699,815 of record JASXTE010000011.1, read on the forward strand.
GATAGCTGTTTAATTTTGTTTTTCATGTTTTATGGGCTAACCTTAAGTCTTAGGGTTAAGTTCTTAGTACCATTAGATAGGGCTAAATTAGCTCTATATTTCATGTCTCAATGTTGTTATAGCGTAACTTTGTGTTTTAAGGGTTTTAGTAGTTGTAGTGAATTTTTCAAAGTAGATTAGGCTTTTTTATTGGTTTTCTGGCTTCAGGGAGGCCGGGCCGCTTCAGGAGGCACCTCTGACATCAGGCGGCCTGCCCGCCTCTGTTTTAGAAGGTTGGGGAGCGCTTCTGGAGGGTTTTTATTCAATTTGGCTGGTACAGGCACCAAATTGGTTGGTGTGCATGGGCTCTTAGATAGTGGTCTGTGTGTACATAGTGAATAAGACAATTTGGGGCAACTTTAATTATCATACAACTATCCGGAGGTGATATCCTTGTTCCTCACTCAGTTTTCACTGTTTTTGGCCACAATTAGCTGTGTTTGTTGCAAGGTTAGTTCTTCATTTAACTCAACTTTGGCAACAGGTTCTCTGGTAAAGTCTTGCAAGCTATATCAAGTATTATTTCTGTCTCTGGTGTGGATTTGCAGCCTACATCAAGTATCTTTGCTTTCTCTGGTGTGGAAATTGGTCTACATTTCAGTTCTTTGGTCTGGTAGTCTGTCTGGGGACTACTTTCTTGGCTCATCAAGCAGTCAAGTGTGTTGAAAAAGGGGCTTTAGCAAACAGGAACCAACTTACTTTAGCAAGTAAATCTCACTCTATTTTTCTAAAGGGAAAGGGGATTTTCTCTCTAGTTTTTCTCCAACTCCCTTTGTCAAGGCCTTTAGCTAGTACTATAAGATTGTCTACAACGGAAATGCTGAAATAAATCAATTAATTTTGACAAATACAGTAAATACATTATTATAATACATTCTTTATAGAACAAGCTTTATATTTGAAATATTTTCTTTTTAAATTTTCTTTTTTCTCTTATACTCTTGTAGATAAGATTTTAGCTCCATGCTTTCTCTCACTTTTTTCTATATAAGGCCTCCCCTTTTGGTAGTTTTAGATCATCTTTTTACTTACACAATTATTCAATAAATACTAACCAATAATATATTTAATACTACTACCTATTGTTTTTAGTATTTACAACAGTGTAATTCTAATGCATTAGTTATAATAATAACTATAAATTTTACTTCTTTCATTAATTAATTAATAAAAGATATGTCTATACATACCTTGACTGTGAAATCCCCAAAATCCACCTATCACCACCGTAGCACCTCCATTCAAACCTTCTAGACCAAAAAACCCTCTTGACAACCTTTTTCAGCAGTGAAAATTCTTTCGTTTAGAAACTTATCAATTTCTTCTGTTTCAGTTATTTCATTAGGGGTTTTCTTTGGTCTTCCCCTCCTTTTTGAAAATAAATCACTATTGGATGTGTAAGGTTTCAAATGAGATATTGGAGAAATAGAATGTTTCCTGTCATATAAAGAATAAAGGATAACTTCAACTGCATTATCACCAACCATTCTTCTTACAACAAATGGACCTAAAAATGAGTCTTTTAATTTTCTATTACCTTGTAAATTGAAGTTGACTGTAGATATAAGTATTTCATCACCCTTCTTAAAAGTATATTATTTATGGGATTTTTCCCACCTCTTCTTCTCATATTTAAAATATTTTTCAATAAATTTTCAAGCATGACTTCTGCAAAGCTTGATTTTATACCAGGATGTAAATCAAACTTACGTATTTTATTATTGAGAATTTATGCAGAGGTATTTGTAACATATCAAAGCCAGAGCTCAAAAGGCTTTCTCTGAGTAACAGAATGATCAGTGCTATTATTAGCATATTCCAAAAAAGGAATTAAAATTTGGTCTTCCAACATTGGTGTAGCTCTTTTTCGGTCTGTTTGGTGTTGTTTTGATATGTCTTTAATGGCATTGTTTAATAATTGCGTATTTTTCTGGAATTTTTTGGCAAATATTGGGACTTCGGGGATGTGGGCACTATCATTGGATATCCCCTGTTTTTCTCTATATTTTATGTCTTGATGAAATTTCACAGATTTTAAGTATTTTAGAGATTGTTTCTCATTTTTCATTTTAAAAGATAGCTTTTTAATATTTTTTTTCGTGTTTTACGGGATCACCTTAATTCTTAGGGTTAAGTGCTTAGTACCATTAGAATGGGCTAATTTTTCTCTACATTTCATGTCCCAATGTTGTTATAGCCTAAGTATTTGTTTTAAAGGTTTTAGTAGTTGCAGTAAATTTTTCTAAGTATTTTGGTTTTTTTTGGAGGTTTATGGTGGTTTCTGGCTTCAGGGTGGTCTGGCCACCTCAGGCGAGCCTCCCAACATCAGGCGGAATGCCTGCCTCAGTGCTAGAAGGCTGGGAAGGGTTTATAGAGGGGTTTTATGCAATTTGGCACTCAGAAACACCAGATTTGTTGCTGTGCATGGGCTCTTAGATAGTTTTCTGAGTGTATATAGTGAATAAGACAGTTTGGGGCAACTTTAATTATAATACAACCATCTGGAGGTGATATCCTTGTTCCTCACTCAGTTTTCACTGTTTTCTGGCCACAATTGGCTGTGTTTGTTGAAGGTGAGTTCTTTATTTAACTTAACTTGGCAACTGGTTTCTCTGGTATAGTCTTGCAAGCTATATCAAGTTTTATTGATGTCTCTGGTGTGGATTTGCAACCTACATCAAGTATCATTGCTTTCTCTGGTGTGGACATTGGTCTTTATTTCAGTTCTTTGGTTTGATAGTCTTTCTGGAGACTAATTTCTTGGCTGATCAGGCAGTCAAGTGTGTTGGAAAAGAGGCTTTAGCAACAGGAACCAATTTACTGTAGCAGGTAAATCTCACTTTATTTTTATAAAGGGACTGGGGTTTTTCTCTCTGGGTTTTCTCCAACTCTCTTGGTCAAGGCCTATAGCTAGTACTATAGGATTGTCTACACTTCTGGCGCCCAACGCGGGGTGGAACCTGCTAGTTCTTTGGAATCTCTGTTTTCTTTGGTTGGCCTTTTTTTGGTGATTTTGGTCTGGAAGAATGGCTTCTGATTCTTCTATTACTGTGGTGACTGTCAGTGGGGGAAAGGTCCTCCTGCTGTGATGGCTAGGGAGTGTGTTAGGATTAAAGCTTGGGATGGTACCAAGATTAATGGGGAAGATGTGAAGTGGTTTCTGGAGAAATATGAAACTGCTTCTGTTTTAGATGGTGCTTCTTACCTGGACATGGTGAAGCAGATCATTTTCTTCCTTGGTGATAGGTCAGTAGAGAAGGAAGTTATGGCCATGTCTGGCTACAAGAAGAGGGACTGGAAGTTGTTGTGTAGGGAGATGGTGGATAAATGGGGTGTCAGGTGCACTATGGTGGTTCTGAAAAAGTTTTTCAGTGAATGGCAGTCTTATGTTGGTGTTAGTAACTTACTCAGTTACAGGAAGTTTCTGCTACAGTTTGATCCTGTGGTAGAATATTTGGTGGAAGTGGAGGAGCTGGCACATGAAAATTCTGCCAAGGATGTTTTTTGGTCTGCGCTGGCTAGAGATGTCAGGATGGATGTGTTGAGGGAGCTGTCAAGGAAGGACTTGATGAAGACTCTTTCCAATGGGGATCAGAATTGCCTGCCTTGGACAGGGTGAAAGAGGCTTTGGAGGCACATTTAAAGTTATTGGCTGTAGACCCCTATCAGGAGGAGTGTGCCAAATATGTCAGCAAAGTCAGTGAGTATTTGGCTGAAGAGGAGAGTAGAGTGAAGAAGGAAGAGAAGAATATGGTGGAGGTTCCCAAACAGGAGAGGGACACAGTGGTGGAGTAGTTGGCTGATCTGACAAAACAGCTACATATTTTTGTTCAAGAGGCTAAAAAGGCCAATAGGGCTCCTTCTCAGCCTAGAGAATTTGATAGGAGGGCTGGTAGGAGTGATTCTTGGGTCTTCTCTTATTTCAGAAGGAGGGGGAACAAGTGCAATGATTTTTGGGCGCTGAACAGAGATGTGTCAGAAGGAAAGGTGGAGTTTGACGGCAGGGTGTTTAAATTTCCTGATGGTTCATTTGTAAAGCCCAGTGAGGGACAGGCTCCTGTTGATTTGGTCAGGAGAAGGAATGGTCTCAATCAGAGGAGGCCAAGGTTTGAAGAGATCCCTGATCAGGGAAAGTATTCTTCTAAGGCAGATGAAGATTTCAAGGGAAAAGGGAAGGAGGTTAATAAGGTCTCTTTTTCTACTTCCTTGGGTGTATTGGAATTGTATACTTGTGGAGGACAGTAAAGTGGTGAATGCTTGGCTGTTGTCTATGATGTAGAGGCTGGAAAGGTTGGAAGGCCTAAGAGTAGTTCTCAGGCCCAACCAAAGCCTAAGGCTTCAAAGGTGGATCCTAAGCTGAGTGCAGCTAGGAGAAAGTACATCAAAGAGGAGCTGTACAAGATGCAGAAGGGGATTCCTGATATGGGCCCCCCTAGTTTCAGTGCATTGGAAATGAATGGTGAGCCATTGCCTATGGATGTTGATTCTGACTCTGAGGAGGATGTCCCTTTTGCTTCATTGCCAAAGCCTGCTGGAGTAAGAGGTGCTGGTGAAGGATCTTGTTTTATTCCTGTTGATGGTAACACTGTTGGTGGTTCTGGTCCTCAAGAATCTTCTAGGACAAAGGTAGTGAAGCCAAGGGCTCACTTTAATGAGCCAGTAGTTTCTGGCCAATCTAATGTTATGGACACTGTTCTGGAAAGGATGAATCAGGGTCAGGTATTCCTTTCTTATGGGGAATTGAATTCTATCAGTTCTTGGTTGGCTGATAGACAAAAAAATGTTGATTAGAAGAAGGGTGTCTTCTGGGGAGGTGAAATGCATTTGTGATTCTTCTGAGAAGTTTGGTGAGGGTTTGGAGACTCATTTTTCTGCTCCTATTGGTTATGTAAATGTCACTCTGAATGGAAGGGAGGCTAGGGCATTGGTTGATTCAGGTTCTTATATTAACCTGATTTCTTTGTTTGAGGCTACTCATCTGGGCCTCCCCATTAAGACAGGAAATGGTGGCCATGTCACTGAGTTGATTGGGACAAGCAAATTTTTGAAGCTGGATGTTGGTGGAGCCTCCAGGAAGGTTCATTTTTACATTGCCAAAGGTAATGTAAAAGCTGTTTTGGGTGAGCCATTCTTGATGCATTTTCAAGCAAAAATTGGTTATCAGTTTAATATGGGAATCATTATGGAGTTGACTGGTGAAGATAAGAGGAGGCTTCAAATGAGGTTATCATCTCCTGGAGATGATGGTTGGGAGACCAGGCCTGGGTTTTCTTCAATGTGCCATTGCATGAATTGTTGTACGAAAAGAAAAGAAGTGGGCACCACCTCAGGTTTTTTGGAGTGTGTCTCAGGCTCTAGTGAGAGTCTGTCTTTTTTAGAGTGATAAGGGGTGATTGCCATAGTGCTACAACCTCTCCCCAAGATGAGGAAATCCAAGGTTGTAGTAGGTAATCACCCTTGGAGATATACAAAGTAGATTTTCAACTTTCTTTTTTTAATGTTTCTCTTTTCTGAAAGTATTCTTCATGTTTTTTGTCAAGTATCTGTTCTCTCTCAAGATTTTCAATTTTTTTTAATTCAAGTTCAAAAAAAGAAGATTGGCTATATATCTTTATTGAAAGATATGCTAAAAAGCTGTGGGGTGGTGAGATTGGAGTCTAAAAGTAAGTCCTCCCAATTGTGCACCGCTGGGGTTTCTTCTACACCTTTTAAAAACATTACCTTGGCCACATCTGTGAGCATTGGGGAAAACCCTGGTTTTTTTTGTAGGATAGAAGAAAACTCAAGAAAAGAAAAGAAAAATTTCAATATTACTGAAGAAAATCAAGAAAAAAATCTGAAGATAATAAAAAAAGAAGAAAAGAATTATTTTTGTAAAGATCATCTAGATCAATTTTTGGGCCTCCAGCATGAGTTTAAACTGCACAATTTTTTGAAGAAAGAAGATCATCAAGATCAATTTTTGGGCCTCCAGCATGAGGATAAACTGCATAATTTTAGAAGATGTGATTCAGAAGATGAATCAAGATTTGAAGATTTGGAATATGGAAGTGATGATGAAGATGTGGAATTGAAGAAAAGTTGTGGAGTGGTGAGATTGGAGTCTAAAAGTAAGTCCTCCCAATTGTGCACCACTAGGGTTTCTTCTACACCTTTTAATAAAATTACCTGGGCCACACATGTGAGAAATGGGGAAACCCTTGGTTATTTTTCCAGGTCTGGTGGTGAAGACATCCTGAACATCCCTCAAGTTGACAGTGGATCTGCAAAGTACAAGAAGGTGGCTCAGAAGATTAGGCCTGTCAATGAGCCTATACCTGTAGGTTTGAATCCTCCTTTGAAGAGACCTTCTTTTTCAAGAGATCCGTCCTGTACTCCTCTGGTGAAGAATCGTCCTGATTTTGTGGAAACGGCTTGGGTGACTGTGGAAAGGTTGAAAGTTGTTAATTTTGGTCCTGATGGGTGGTTGTCTGATGAGGAAAAGAAGTTGTTGTTGCAAGTTATTGTGCTCAGGGAGAAAGCGGTGGAATTTTTTGAAGAGGAAAGGGGTGTGTTGAAACACTCTGATGGGGAACCTTACTTGACTCCTGTGGTTTGTCACAAACCTTGGCAAATCAAACCTATTCCAATTCCAGCTGCTATTAGGGATGATTTTATAGAGATTATTAGGGAAAGATTCAGGACTGGGTTATACTAACAATAAACTTCTAGTTACTCAAGTCTGGTTTTCCTTGTTAAGAAGCAGAATGGGAAGTTGAGGGTGGTGCATGATCTTAGGGCCTTGAATAGAGTCACTATCAAGGATGCAGGAATTCTTCCAAGTGCAGAGGACTTTGTGGAAGCTTTTTCTGGAAGGGTGTGTTATGGTTTGGGTTATATTATGGGTGGTTATGATGAAAGGGAACTTCACACCGATTCATGGCCACTCACAACATTTGAGACTCCTCTGGGAAGATATCAGCTCACTAAAATGCATCAAGGAGCAACTAATTCAGTAGCAGTATATCAAGCTCAAATTGTTTTGATTTTACAGGATTAGGTTCTGACTCATGCTGGTATCTTTATTGATGAAGATGGAACTGAAGGACCCTCCACTAATTATGGAAAAGAGGTGCTGAAGGAGAACCCAGGTATAAGGAGATTTGTTTGGGAATATGCAATTACTCTAGAGAGAGTATTGTTTAGAATTGAGGAGGATGTTTGGACCATTTATGGGTCAAATTTTTGTTGTTGTGTTTCTGCTGTGGAACTTCTGGGTCATGTTGTATGTAAGGAGGGAGTGATTATGGAAAAGATGAAAGTTAATAAATTTAAATCATGGCCAAGGCCCAAAAATACTACTGAAGTTAGGTGATTTTTGGGAGTTTGTGTGTACGTCAGGATTTTAATTAAAGAGTTTTCTTTGTTGTATTTACTTTTAAGAAGGTTTACCAGTAAATATGCAGAAAGGGATTGGACTGAAGAGTGTGAAGAGGCTTTTCAGAAGTTGAGGAAGGTGGTAAGTGAAGATATTATTCTTCACAAGTTGGATCATGGAAGAGAAGCTAGAAAAATATATCTTGAAATAGACTCAAGTTATATTGCTGTTGGTGCTGTTTTGTCTCAGGATTATAAATCTGGGAAGGTCAGGACAGTAAGGTATGAGTCTGTGGTTTTTAATGAGGTGGGATCTAGGTATTCTAAGCCAAATTTGGAATTGTGTGGTGTAGAAAAAATTTTGAAGAAGCTACAAACTGTTTTGTGGGGGAAGCATTTTGAGCTGCAGGTGGACGCAAAATCTCTGGCTCAAATGATCAATACACCTAGTCTTCCAAAATCCCCAATGACTAGGTGGGTGACATTTATTCAACATTTTTCGTTTGACCTGGTGCACAAGCCAGGTTAAACTTCTAAGATGCCAGATATATTATCAAGAACACCACCCACAGAAGAAGATTCTGATTCTGAAGAATTTGATAAAATGTTCCAGTGGTTAGGGCCAGCACAAAGGGTGCTGAATATTTTTCTCTCCTCCCCCAAGAGGCTAAACTGGATGATCATTCTTTGCTCCCCCAAGAGGCTAAACTGGAAGGTTTTTATCTCCTCCACAAAGAGGTTAAACTGGCTAGTTCTTATCTTGATTCTGGCGATCAGGATGTTTTTGTTGATGAAGATGGGGCTGTTGTTTGGGATGGCTCAAAATTTGAAAATGGTGTTTTTGTTGGTGAACTGGATTTTTTTAAGATTCAGTGGAAGAAAAAGGAGGTACCAAAGTTTAGGGATTGGTGTCCTGTATGGGCCGATTGTGTTGCTCATGTGTACACTGGAGATTTTGATGACAGGGTTGTACCCTTGGATATTGTTTTGTTGGATTTTGAAAATGAGACCTTGGGTCAGATTGGGTTTTATTTTATTATGGTTGAATATCTGTTAACCTTAGAGAGGCCAGATACTTGTGATTATGATACTTGGGTGGCAATCAAGAATAAGAGTCCTGGATTTTATGTGTCAGGAAGGAGGTTGATGAGGAGGAGACATCCAAATCCTCAAGTGGTGGTGACTCAGAAGAAGGTTCAAGAATTGGTTTTGAAGTCTTTTCATAAAGACCTTGGTCATAGAGGCTTTGGGGAGACTTATAGAAGAGTAGCGGATAGATTTTGGTGTCCAGGTATGAAGTTGGCTGAGCAGGGTTGGGTACAATCTTGTAAATAATGTCAAAGAAGAGTTCAATTGAAACCTAAAGAGGTTGGCCATGCTACTGGTGAAACAACTGTGTTTGGAAGAGTCATTTTGGATGCTGTCCATATCAAATATGACAGGTTAAATACTTGATTGTTGTCAGGGATGATTTGCCTGGTTGGGTTGAGGCAGTGCCTCTGGTTAATTTGACTGCCAAAAATGTGGCAGACTTTTTGAAGAAAGAATGGGTGTTTAGGTATGGGTTGATGAAGTTGGTGACTGTTGATGGTGGGCCAGAGTTTGGAGCTGAATTTAAAGAAGCTGTGGCGAGTATTGGTTCTAACGTCAGAGTGGCTACACCTTATTATTTTGAAGCCAAAGGCATGGTTGAAAGAGGCCATAAAGTTATCAAGAATGCTTTGGTGAAGATGTGTGGGGATAGTGCTAAAAAATGGAGGCATTATTTACCCTTGGTGATATTTACTGATATAGTCACTGTGAAAAGGACAGCTGGATATTCCCCTTATGAATTAATTTTTGGGCAGAAATCTGTTCTACCGGTGGATTTGGAAGCCGTCTCTCATTTTGGAATTTATTGGAATGATGTATACTCTACAGAAGATTTTCTCTGTGCCAGGATGCAACAGTTGGAATGTAGAGAGGAATGTCAAGAGAAGGCGTACTATAGAATGATAAAGATAAGAAATTCATTAGTCAGATACTGGGACAAGAAGTTGGCTCATAGACTCAGGAATTCCTTGAAATCTGGTTGTTTGGTTTTGGTGTATAATAGAAGTTTGGAGAGTCAGTGGGAAAAGATGTTTTCTGACAGATGGAATGCATCTTACAGAGTCAGATCTCAGGTGTTTGGAGGTTCTTATGTTTTGGAGGAGTTAGATGGAGCAGTCTTAAAGAAGCAAGTAGCTGCCAATCAGGTGAAGAGATTTTACCCTAGAGGCTTTAGAAGTGAAGAAGATTGACTCGGAAATGAGGATGAACTATGGACCATTCTTTAATTTTTGATTTTGGTGATTCTGTGCATCTGTTTTGTTGGAAACTTCTTTGTTAGAAGGTACCCATGGGTGGGGATTCTAGATTTTATTTTGGCAAGTGTGGGGGTAACTTATGGGCTGGCTGCTCTATCAACAGTTACCCCAGATTGTCTTTTTCCAACCCCTTCTCTTAATTTGGTTGAACCCTAGTATTGGTTATTCTTCACAGGTTTTTAGTCCTCTATGACTTTAAACTGGGAATTCTTTTGGTCTTCAAGCTCTAGACTCTTCATTCTTATTGGTTTTGGTTTAATGTTTTGGATTTTGTGTTTTTGTTAGAAGGTACCCAGGGGGGGATTCTTTATATTCTTTTGGCAAGTGTGGGGGTAACTGATGAGCTGGCTTCTCTTTAGAAAAGTTACCCCATAGTATCTGTTTCAAATATTTTGTTTGTCCTAGTTGAATCCTAGTTCTGGTTTTTGTTATTCAGATTTCAAGTCCACTATGACTTTAAACTGGCTTAATGGCTTGGGACTGGCTTCTTTCATCTTTTTGGATTGGTGGTGGATCACTGGTGGTCTTCCATAATTTTTACTTATTGGAGGGAGCCCACCCTGCGATCAACTCCTTGGACTGAAATTTCTATGGAGACAGACTTTTTCTTTTTCCTTTCTTTAATTTTTTTGTCTATGGTTGTGTTAGATAGTAGTTTTAGATTATTTTCTTTTTTATATTTTTTTCTATTTTTTTCTTTCAATTTTTTATGGGAGTTATTAGGATATAAAGAGGGAAAAATCACAAAATTATATTATATGGTGTCACCACATCAGGGTAACCTGGTTGTGGGCAAGCATTGGTTGGTAAAGGCTCATCAATTGTCCGGGAAATGCTATTTTATTTTTTAACTTTATCTCATTTTTTTATTATTTTATTTGATTTATATTTATTTCATATTTTCTTTTTTATATTTTTTTTCTTAATTTATTTTATCTCAATTCATTTAAAAATTATTTAAAGGTGTATCCACATCAAGGTGCACTTGGATGTGGTTAAGGTATCAGGGGATCAGCTTATCAATTGGCTGGGGGATACCATTTCTCTCATATTTTTGGTTAATTTTGTTTATTATTTCAAGTTTTTTATAGTATGTTAGTAGTTTAAAATAAAAAAAAAATTAAAAATAATCATAAAAATAAATAAAAATATAAAATAAAAATATAAAAAATAAAAAATAAAAATAAAAATAAAAATATAAAAAATAAAATAAAATAAAATAAAAATAAACAATATTTATATATATATATATATCTGTAATTATTATTGTTATTTCTAGTTAGTTAATTATTAATTTCTTTTTTTATTTTAATGTCTGGAAGAAGAAGCCTCCAGTGGTTGGTCCAGATTATGGTGGTGTTTTTGCTTTTTGTTAGGATTGGAGGAAGAACTGTGTTCTTTGTAATGTAGGCAGCTGGAAAGCGTATATGGGTTGTAATGGTCAGGGACCAGAGCAGAAGGTAAATTTTGGGAAGAAGTGGAAGAAGCGGGGATAGAGTGTTGGAAGGTGTGCTTGATTATTCTAGACATCTTCCAGTGGTCATCAAGGAGCTGTTTTCTCAGATTATTTTCAAACTCATTCAATGGACCATGGAGAGCAAAGGCCTTAAGCATGTTGGAACTCATCATGCTTAGGTGTTTTTTAATGTTGGCGAAATCCAGTGTTAAGGTAGTTTCTAGAGGTTGGCCAATCCTAATTGTAGTTTCAGGAGGCAGGGTTCCAATTATACAGAAGAATTAGATCAATAATGTTTCTCTTTTAAATAAATTTCATTTTTTAATTTAGTACTTACAGATTGGGAGCTCTTCAAATTTTTATGCTGCCTGAATGTGGACTGTCAAAGAAATTTGAATGGATGTGAGAAGAGTATCAACCAGATAGAGGAATTGATTCTAATAATCATTCTCTAAATGGTGTTAAGAAGATGAAGGAAAAGAAGGGCGTCCTGTGGCCTGGTTGGAGCAGCAGGGCTGCTGTTGTTGTTGTGGATATTATTATTGCTTGGCCCAGTTGGGTTGGACACTGGTGGTGGAGTACCAGGGTTGTTGAAGGAAGGATCAGGAGAAGGTGACCTGGATGCTGATTGTGATTTTCTGGATGAAGATCTGGAAGAAATGGAACTATCAGATGAATAATTGGCAGCAAGAGGAGAGGTGTAGTTAGTTCCTCTGGGTAGAACAGGAGATTTTTTTTTGGAAGCAGTGTTGCCTGCTCTGATGTTTTCAGGAGGTCCTCTGGCAGGCATTCTAGAGATGTTGGAATTTTTGGGGCTGTCTGAGGAAGAAATTTTGCGTGCATGCATTGATCTGGGAGCCTTAGGAGGTGGTTGCCTAGAGTTTTTGGTGTTTAATGGTGTATTTTGGCTGTTATCTGGCTGAATTTGGGAGTTTTGAGCCTGATTTTTGCTTTCTGGAAATTAGGGAAGGCAGCCCATAATTGGGAGGGCCCCTGGATGTTGTCTAGCAGCCTGGGAGCTGATTTTGAAGCTGATTTGGCTAAATTTTCTGAGGTAAAAGCAGATTCTTGAGAAGATAAAGCAGGTCTTTTTGGGAGTGTTTTGGGAAGAAAACAGTGTGATCTTCTGGAAGGAGTGGAAGATAAAGAAGAGGAAGCAGGTCCAAGTTCTGGTGACCTGGTAGGAGATCTGGAAATATATTTATGAGAAGGTGAAGGCGTAGGTACTGGATAGTTAAGATCTCTGTCATATTTTTTCTTTAAAGAGTTGCAAGAATCACAGGCTCTGTTATAGAATTTGGCCTGAGGAGTAGGAAGAGTGAAGTTACAAGGCCTGCACATGTGGATGCATTGTTTACAATCATAGTCCTTTGGAGCAGTGAAACAGGGGAGGTACAATGGGTCAAAATCTGGGGATCCAGCCATGATCTGTGAAGGAACAATAATGAAGAGAAAATAGATGAATGAAAAATTTATCAGTGATGTGTAGATGATGAAGAAAGAGTGGAAGTTCATCAGGTTGGCTGCGGAGTATTGTGCATGGAGGTGGCTCTGCCTTTATATGCAAAATGTGTTTTTAGTCGGTCAAGACTTTAAACTGAACACTGTTAGTCCTCTATGAGTTTAAACTGGCTGGTTTTCAAGATTTTATCAACAATTTGGCTTATGCTTTTTTGGATCTACTAGTCCTCCAAGACTTTAAACTGGCTGATAACAATTTTATTTCAAGAATTTGAATCCTCTATGGGTTCTGTAGTCCGTCAAGACTTTAAACCAAACACTGGGAGTCCTCCAAGACTTAAAACTGGCTGGTATTTTTTAAGATTGCTTCAATATTTTTATTTTTTGTTACTACTGTGGATATGTTAGTCCGTCAAGACTTTATACTTAACACCGTGGAAAGTCCGTCAAGACTTTAAACTGAACTCTGTGGTCAGTTCATCATGACTTTAAACTGAGAAATGGTACAGTCCCCCAAGACTATAAACTGAGGAAGTTTTAATGGTTGAGTCCTTCAGGACTATAAACTGATAATGGGAGTTGGTGTGATTCTGGAAGAGGGCATCCAAGGGGGAGTCTCTCAATTTTGTTAAGGCAAGTGTGGGGGTAACTGATGAGCTGGCTGCTCTGTATAAAAGTTACCCCAGAAATTTAATTTGTTTCTTTGGTATTTAATGTTTTGATCTCTGGTTCTGTCTTTTGATTTAGGTTTTAAGTCCTCCAAGACTATAAATTGAGGGCTGTTAGTCCCCCAAGACTTAAAACTGATTATTAGTCCCCCAAGACTTTAAACTGAGGAACTTCTTTTATTTTTTTATTTCTAAATCAAGATTTTCAGGCAAGAAGTAATAAAAGAAAATTATCAAGAGATGAAACAAAATTTTCAGCATTGGATTTGAACTGGTGAATGAGGTTCTTCCTTTTCTCAAGGTCCTGTGTATTCCTGGAAGTAGTGGATTGGAAGTAATTTAGAATGAGATGCTTCTTGTGAGATGAATGTTGTTGAAATTTGTTTTTGATGATGGACAATGGATTAGGTGGGGGTGCTTCAATGGTTCCCACATTTTCATCATCACTGTCAGGATGGAAATGAACTGGAAATTTGTCAGATTGAACTTCAGTATGAAGAAGTATTGGGCTTACCATCAGAAGAACCAGGGATGGTAGAGCTAGTACTTTTAGAAGGTTTGGCACTCTTTTTTGAAGGGTGCAATTTTTTGACCATTCTGGGGATCAGGACGGATTGTCTGAATCTTTTGGTTCTGGTAGAAGGTGGATCAGGTTGAGGAGGAAGAGAAGATGTTGAAGAGGACAATGGTCCAGGTCTGAAACAGGTCTTCTTCCTAGAGTTACAGGCATCACAGGGGGTTCTGTAGGAATGAGCTGGTGGTGTGATGGTACAGATGAGATTGTTGGCAATGCAGTATTGGCAAGGACCAATGTCAGTAGCAGATTTGGAAAGAAAGCTGAACATGGTGGTTGTGATGTAGGAGAATGTGGAAATTCTCTATTGGAGGGAGGATGTGGTCTTCCAACATTGGCAGAGCTCTTTGTTGGTCTGTTTGGCATTGTTTTAATATGTCTTTAATGGCATTGTTTAATAATTGGGTGTTTTTCTGGAATTATTTGGCAAATATTGGGACTGCGGGATGTGGGCACTATAATTGGATATCCCTGATTTTTCTCTATATTATATGTCTTGATGACATTTCTCAGATTTTAAGTATTTAAGAGATTGTTTCACATCTTTCATTTTAAAAGATAGCTGTTTAATATTGTTTTTTGCGTTTTACAGGCTAACCTTGAGTCTTAGGGTTAAGTGCTTAGTACCATTAGAATGGGCTAATTTTTCTCAACATTTCATGTCACAATGATGTTATAGCTTAATTACATGTTTTAAAGGTTTTAGTAGTTGCAGTAGATTTTTCTAAGTATTTTGAGTATTTTTGGAGGTTTTTGGAGGTTTTCTGGCTTCAGGGTGGTCCGGCCGCCTCAGGTGGGCCTACCAACATCAGGCAGACTGCCTGCCTTGGTGCTAGACGGCTGGGAAGCGTTTATAGAGGGGTTTTATGCAATTTGGCACTCAGAAACGCCAAATTTGTTGGTGTGCATGGGCTCTTAGATAGTGGTCTGTGTGTATATAGTGAATAAGATAGTTTGAGGTAACTTTAATTACCATAAAACCATCCAGAGGTGATATCCTTGTTCCTCACTCAGTTTTCACTGTTTTGTGGCCACAATTGGCTGTGTTTGTTACAAGGTGAGCTCTTCATTTAACTTAACTTGGCAACTGGTTTGTCTGGTGTAGTCTTGCAAGCTTTATCAAGTATTATTGCTGTCTTTGGTGTGTATTTGTAACCTACATCAAGTATCATTGCTTTCTCTGGTGTGGACATTGGTCTACATTTCAGTTCTTTGGTTTTGTAGTCTGTCTTGGGACTATTTTATTGGCTGATAAATCAGTCAAGTGTGTTAAAAAAGCGGCTTTAGCAACAGGAACCAATTTACTGTAGCAGGTAAATCTCACTTTATTTTTCTAAAGTGACAGGGGTTTTTCTCTCTGGGTTTTCTCCAACTCCCTTGGTCAAGGCCTATAGCTAGTGCTATAGGATTGTCTACAACATGACCCAATCATTAATGAACTTTTCATATTCTTTGAACTTGATGAAAAAGGCACAATACCTTCCTATCATGTCCTCATCAGTCTGAATCATTCTTTCAGCTAATCCATCAGTCTGGGGGTGATGGGCAGTAGAAAGTTTCAGATCACAACCACAAACATACATCAGAGACATCCAAAACTCAGAAGTAAATTTAGGGTCTCTGTCAGATATTATGGCCTTTGTGAAATCAGTAGCATTAATGATACCACCATAAGAAGTCTAATTCTTTAGTGAAAAAATCCTTGTGAGTAGGGATTAATTTACACATTTTTGTAAATCTGTCCCCAATAACCCAGCTCTTTCCAAGCAATGGGAAATTTGGTTACAAAGTACATGTTTATAACTCTCCATGGTGCATCAGGAGATTTAATATGTGTCATCAATCTAGCTATTTTTCCAGTTTATCATATAGATTTCTGGAAAGAATCACAGGATTAAACATATAATTTGGTGTCTTCAGACATATTAGCCCACCAAGAAGTGCTCTTTATTCTAATCTTTGATTTTTCAAGATCAAAATGTCCTGCTAATATGTCATCATGACAATTTTTCAAGATGATTTTTTTCATAGAAGGAGGAATAAAAATAACATTACTCAAATTTCTTCTATAGTAGAGAAAGCCTTCATCAATTGAAAATTAGCCTCTTTCCAAAGCAGTTTAGTACTTTTATGTGGGGGTTTTAATTAATGCTTGTATTCAAGCATTCTTTGGATCATGTAGTATAGTACACAGCTTTCTCAAGTCAGTTTCTTTCTCATATGAATCCAGAATGAGCTGTAATAGATCTTCCTCCATATCAACCATATGTATCCCATGAATGTGAACAATTTCATCCTCAGGATTATATGCAGTATTAGAGTCATCATTTGGCAAAGGTAACTTTTATAACACATCCACATTTTAGTGAACAATTCCAGCCCTATGAATTATTCTGATCCTTCCTCTGCATTCCTAAACAGCAAACTGCCATCTGAACATGTGTCTGTTTGGAGTTTTTAAGTTTAAGATGGACTTCGCTTCACTGAAGTCAGTGACAAGTTCAAATTTCTGGTCATCTTGATAATAATGTAGATTTTACAGGGCCCACACAACTTCCCAAACACTCAAGTTGAGTGGCACCATATTTTAATTCACTATTTCTCAAGGTTCATAAAATTTAACAAATTAATACTTCTGATAATTTGTCATTCAGAAATTATTTTTTGTGGAGAGAAGTACCAAGGCCAATAAAACTGGCATCAGTGTATAAAATAAATGGTTGAGTAAATTCAGGAAAGCCAAGAATGTGTGCTGACATCAAACAATGTTTCATAGTGTCCAAAGCTCTTTGTTTTTCACTGTTCTAGACAAAAGTAACATCTTTCTTATTTAATTGGGTGAGGAGTAATGCTATGACTTGATAATCTGTAATATATTGTCTATAGTATCCAAACATTCCCAAAAAACTTTAAAGCTCTCTTACTGTAGTAGAAGCTTTTAACTGTTGTATGGTTTCCAATTTCTTCTAGTCAACATATATCTCTAATCCTGAGACAATATGACCAAGCACTTTCAAATAATGAAAGCCAAGTTTGCATTTTTCATTGCAAGTGTCATATTTATCTCATAAATTTTATGGAACACTTTACATAGGTGGTTAAGGCAATCCACAAATTTCTTTTAGAATATTATAATATCATCAATATAAACCATTATCCATCCTTCAATTATTTCTTGATGGAATGTGCTATTCATAACTTTTTGA
The DNA here is from genome assembly GCA_030280995.1 of Hemileia vastatrix. Lineage (NCBI taxonomy): Eukaryota > Fungi > Basidiomycota > Pucciniomycetes > Pucciniales > Zaghouaniaceae > Hemileia > Hemileia vastatrix. The sequence goes on from JASXTE010000011.1 coordinate 3,716,923, forward strand.
AAAACTTAAGGGGAATTCATGGGGCCAAATGGAATTCTAATATACTTATAGATACCCATATGAGTAGCAATCATTAGAAACTTCTGTGAATTCATCTCAACAGGTACCTGGTGATATCTTTTATTACCATCTAAACAGCTGATATATTTAGAACCTTTTAAGGTAGCATGGATAGAGCTAATTCTGGGTAGATGATAGATATCATCTACCATATAAGTTTTTAATGCTTTATAATCACCACATAACCTGGCTTTATCTTTCTCATAAGAAATTAGGACAGGTGAGATAGCACAATGCTTAGGTGTTTCAACTACCTTTTATTAATATTCATTTTAAATGGGTAGAGGTATTGTCTTCAATATCTTTTCTCTTTGTCAGTGAAGCAGGATAAGGCTTTTTTTTAAACTAGGTGATATTTCAGTTAATGGGAAAGATAATGAAAGCTTCATTTCTTCTTTTACCAATCCTAATTCATGTGACCCATGAGCAAAGGCCATAGAAAAAGACTTCATCAACTGAATGATGGAATGTTTTTTCTCCCCAGTATGTTGTTCTCCAAATGAAGCTGTGTAATTTTCATACAGAAGGGCAGGCATTTATTTTGTAGATCTTCCTTTATCTTGAACTACAGAATGACATGTGTTCAATTCTGGTGTTAATTGGGGGGAGGAAATTTTAAATTTTCTCTTCCCATTCAACCCTGTTGGGAAGCATTAGTTTGAGGGATATAATTTAAGGCCATATTTAGTTAATATATCATTTTGCACAATGAACCAATTGCTTAATTTATCATTTTTCATAAGTAAAAAGTCACACATAGCTCTTACAAAGGCATGGTTATATTTGAGAAATACTTCAACTTTGTATTTACTAATGGGAGAAAAAACAAAGCCATAAACTCTCCAATTTTCAGAAGTGATAGCCACAAGTTTTGATTTATAATCATGATCAACTGAAACAAGTGCTTTTTCAGATACAACACTTCTTCCAGCAACAGAATCTAAAACAACCTCAATGTTATTTCCATTAATCAAGACTGGCTCCTTGAGAGGGGTAATAATAATTCAGGTGTCCTCAAGATTTCTTATTATTTCAGAATTTTCAACTGTGGAAAAATCATTTTTTTAATATCAATATTATTTAAATATTGAATATCTTCCTCCAGAATCAAGATTTCCTGGTTAGACTCATAAGAAACTTTGCTGGAACAATCACTTGAAGTATCATCTAGTGCAACTGTGTCACAAGTAGGCTCCTCTGTTTTTCCAACAAGGTATGTATTCTTGTCAAAAAAAATTTCTTTCTGCCAAGGATTGCTGCATTTAAAGCAAGTTTTTGTTGCATAATTATTAGGTGCAGCATGGGAAGAGGGTTTACCAGTTTTTTTAGGAAGTTTTTGTTGGTAGTTGGAGGGTTTCTCCACTGAAAGTCTTGGAAAGAGCTTCCTAGATTCATATATTTTATTTAAAAGAACTTTTTTACAAGTATAAATAAAGGAAGAAGACTCACTGGGGTATTCTGTTCTTGAAACAATTAAGTCTCTCAAAGAAATTGGCAATTTAGAAAGGTTCTTATCCTTCCAGAGCTCATAATCTATCTTTGGATCCATTTCTCTCAAGATTTTCTCTAGTATATCAGGAACTCAATAGGTTTTTCTGTAGAGGATGAGCTATATCTAGTCTCCTCATACTGCCTTTTCTGGGCTAACCTAAATTTTGAGCCACCAAATTGTGCTTTAATTACTTTTTTCCAATCCTTCTAAGAGTAATAATTATTATCCAAGAGGACAGATTATTACCACATGAGGTCGAAATTGGAAAACAAAGAAATTAATTTATACACAATATCTTCATCTGGTAGTTTATAAGAATTCTCAAGATTATCAATTCTACAGATGAATTGCTGCCAGTCAGAGGAAGAATCACCTTCAAATGTTGGATATTGGTCAGGTTTGGGCCAGTTTTTTTTATTTGAGATAATTTCCTTCTGGTTTACTTGTTTCTGTGTAAGAAGAAGTTTTGATTTCTCTAATTGAGCTGAAATCTCATTATTTTATATATTTGAAGATGAACAGGGTGAATCATCAATTTTTGATGGAAACTCAGAGCTATCTACAGGTTTCTCTTGTACTAATTCTTCTCTAGAAGAGCTTGGCTCAGGTACATGTGAAGTAGTCTGTGCAAAATTTACTTTTCAGAAGTTACATACTATTTTTGGTCAAATAAAAAAAATTCAATTTTTCCTTAATGTTTTTCAAACTAGTTTTCACCCTTTGAATACTAGTTAATTTTTATTGATGGTTTCAAAAGATAATTGATTCTAATTTGCAGAGATAAATAATAGTCATTTAATATTTTTAAATTTGATTTCTGACCTTGTAGTTCTTGTCAATAGATAGACATAGTCTCTTGCACTTTGGATAGATCATTCTTAATATTTTCTCAGAAAGCAAATTTCTTTTCATAATTTACTTTGTACCTAAACAATTCATCAGATACCCTATTCAACTCATCTTTCAAATCTTGGTAACCTTGTTAAGTTAACAAACTATTAATTTTTTGGATCAATTTTAAGCTATTCATTATCTGATTTTGTTTTGTTATGATGTCTCTCAAATATTGATCATTAATAGTTTCTACATCAGGAGAATTTCTCAGGAGAGAGATAGAATAGTTTTCAAGAGTCTCATAAAGTTCAGTCTCAATTGATTAATCTATAATATCCATCTGTGTATTTATTATTGAAGTAGCAATTAAAAATAAAGGATTATTTACATGACTAGAGCATTGATTAATTTTTCTGCTAGAACCAGCTTTTCATGCTCTCACAGTGCTATCTCCCATCCCATAGTTACCTGAAGGAACTGAATCAGTAACAATAAAAGGAACTTGGGATTCAATTGAAGGCCTTACCATGTTTTTGCATTATTTAAATATTATTTTTTTTTCTTTCTTCTGCCTCTTTGGTAATGGTGAGGAGGGGTAGGATTGAAATGATGGGGCTTGGAGGGTCCTGCTTGAGGAGCCTGCTGAATTTGCTGTGCCTGAAGGGTTTGTCCTATTGGGTGTCAGTAATTTCCATTTAAATTTTGACACTTCCACTTTTTCTTGTTGTTGAGGAGCCAACTGTGGAAGATATTTTGCTACTTGTGGATTTTTTGTCTTCTCTTGAAGAAAATTTTCCATGCTTCTTATTTTTTTCTTTTAGGGACTCTACCATTGCACTTATTTTGAGTCTCTCTGACCTAAACTCCTTGATGTGAGTTGAAAGGTTGTTTTCCTGTTACTGAACTGGAATCTATTTTATTTTGAAACCTTTTAAAAGCTACTCTAGGGGGAATACCTGGCACTTGTAGTCTAGGGGAGGATGTTCCTTCTTGATTTCTACCTCCTGAATTTCTACATTCTGTTTGGTTTACTAATTGATTAATTTGAAAAAATTTTGTAGAAAAAGGAGAGCCTACAGAATTTTTATCCCAATCAATAAGATCCAATTCCTCTTCATGGGTGGTAGAGATATTTTATTCAGCCATTTTTATTATAACTTGAGCTGAGATAAATAAAAATTACTAAAATTTTGTCAGTTATTATTCTTTTAATTAAAAAAAATAAGAGATACATTAAAAATATCTAAAGTTTATCATCAATTACCATTATTATTGATCAACTGAAATAATGAAAATATATCAATTATCAGCACCAAAAAATCAACTTAAATAATTAATTAATACAATTTTTTAATCAATTAATTTACTAAGATGATGATATTAATTATTACCGGAATTCCAAAAATCAACTGAAATAAAAAAATAATATATTAATTATCAGAACCAAAAATCAACTGAAATAATTAATAGAATTTCTTAACCAAATAACTAATTTAAAAATTGTATATTTCTTAATTACCAGGACTAAATGTCAACTGAAATAATTTATTAAAATAATTTTTTAATCAAATAATTAATTTATATATTGTTATTATTTTAATTACCAGGACTAATTGTCAACTGAAATAATAAAATAATATTTTAATAATCAGGACAATTTGTCAACTAAAATAATTTAATAGTTAAATTTTATTAAATAAATTATATTATATTACTTCTAGGGCTAAGAAAAATATTGCTTTATCTTGGTCAACAAGGAAAAAAATATTATCACTATGCAATATAGGGGATGGACTTGCTAGAAAGTCCTCAACCTGAACTCAGATGGAACTCAGATATAACTCAGACTGAACTCATAGTGAACCCATACTGAACTCTACTTGAACACCCACCTAAAACTTTTCTGCTGAGTGGTGTTCATTCCTGATTGTATGGTTTCTTTATCAATAGCTCAATGTGTGTTCAATCTGTTGTGAGTTGGGTCCAAGGTTGCGAACTTGCTAGCAAGTATGCCCCCCATATTGTGTAAGCCGGACGTCTAGAAGAAGAAGAAAAGGAAGAAATAAATAAAAAAAGACTAGAATAAGGGATGAGAGATAGTAATTCAAAATAAATGAGAATTTAAATTTTAATTAAAATAAGAGAAAGCAATAAAGAATGCAACGACAATTGCCTGAGTAGAGACACAACGGGGGGTTGAGTTAAAATATAATTATTATTATTTTTGATAAATTCTATCTCAGTGCGTGGTACACAACTATATTTATTAAAAAACTTACTGAAAACTTAGAATAATTATTTACCTTTAAATTAGAATTATAATACTAATAAAAAATAGTAAACATATTATATTTTAAAAATATGTAAAAAAGTTGAGTGTAATAAGTGATGGGCTAAAGGGGATTATCCAAAGCCCTCTTATAGACCAGGGGACCTCTGAAGTGCCACAAATCAGTATATACAAAATAATAATAAGCAAAAACTTGAATATAAAAGAATAGAAATGAAACATAGATATTAAGAGAAAAACATGAAACAATTAGCTAAACCCAAGAATAAGTAACTAATACTCCCACCATAAGTTCCTAAACCAGTTAATTAAAATAGTAGTAACTAAGTAAGCTTGAAGCAGAAGAACTGTGAGAAAAGGAATCCAAAACAGACATTACAGTAGGATGTAAAGGGTTTAATTAAAACAATTAGAATTTTTTCACACAAAAATTCATGTAATCAATTCAATCCAGTATAGAGAAATTTTAATTAATTGTTTTAACTATGTAATTAATTTAATAATTAGTTTAAATGAAACATATAATTAATTTAATGATATTTCTAATTTAAAGTGAGAATTTTAATACCATATTATTAAATAAGTGTTATAATTTATTTAATAATTTTACTGACACAATTAAGGGTCAAAAAAGCGCCCAATATTATTGTTTAATAATGTATGAAAAGTTTTATTTAATATATAAATTTAATTAATTAATTTAATTACATTATAAGTCATCTTTACACTTATAGTTATATCTATAATTAATTAATTATAAATTTTTATATATTAAATACATAAAAAATACGCCATAATTTATAGAATATATATTATGCTTAATTTAAATGTATAAATAATTTATATAATAATAAAATTAATATAATATTTATATATATTTAATAAAATAATTATATCATTTCATTATGCAATATAAGATTAATTTATATACATAATAATCAAATTTTTACGCCCTCTTTTAGTTACAGCAAATTAACATAAAATTTACTGGGCTCTTGTTATAGCCTGGCTGACACTTTCTCACTCTGAAAAAAACAATAAAAAAATCCTAAGATTTTTTCTTTTTGTACTTCTTTAACAGAGTAGGAAGATTTGAAATTTTCTTTCCAGGTATCCATACATCAGGTTCAGATGATTTGTTCTTATATCTCAATAAATATTCAGTACCTCTTTCAGAAGTGATAATTCTATCATTGAGAATTTTATCAATTTCTGCAGTTTCTGTGACTTCCTGAGGGTTTCTCTTAGGTCTTCCCCTTCCTTTGGGAAATAATTCACTGTTGGAAGTATAAATCTTAAGCAAAGAAATGGGAAAAACAGGATGTTTCATATCATATTGAGAATTCAATACAACTTCTACTGCATTATCTCCAACCATTTTTTTAACAACAAATGGTCCTACAAAAGGATCTTTTAATTTGTTGTTACCTTGTAAATTGAAATTGTCAGTAGATATCAACACTTCATCACCCTTGTTAAATGTGTATTCTTTATGGGATTTATCCCATCTCTTCTTTTCATATTCAAATGCTTTATCAATACAGCTTTGAGCATGTTTTCTGCATAGCTGTTGCATTTGCACAAACAATTTTACACCAGGGTGTAGTTCCAACTTAGGTAATTTATTATTCAGAATTTGAGCAGGAGTATTTGGGACATAACCTAACCAAAGCTCAAAAGGCTTTTTCTCAGTGACAGAATGAACAGTTCTATTATATGCAAATTCAAGACCAGGCAATAGAGTGACCCAGTCGTGGGTAAATCTGTCATTGTCTTTATATTCTAATCCAAAGGCATAATACCTTCTAATCATATCTTCCAGAGTTTGAATCATTCTTTCAGATAGACCATCAGTCTGAGGATGGTGAGCTGTATACAACTTTAATTCACAGCCACAAATATCCATCAAAGAGGTTCAAAACTCAGAAGTAAATTTTGGATCTCTATCAGAGATAATGGCTTTTGGAAATCCAATGATATTGAAAATGTAAGTCCACCATAAGAAATATAACTCCTTTGTGGATACATATTTGTGGGTGGGAATTAATTTTCACATTTTTGTGAATCTATCCACTATTACCCAACAAGAGTTATAACTGTCTTTACCTGATACAGGGAGACCAGTGACAAAATCCATGTTAATGATTTGCCAAGGAGCATCAGGTGCTTCAATATGTTATTATAACCCTGCTCTTTTACCTGTCAACCTTTTAGATTTCTGGTAGGAATCACAAGATTCAACATATAATTTTGTATCTTCAGACATATTAGCCCACCAAGCAATGTTTTTGATCCTAATTAATGTCTTTTCAAGATCAAAATGACCATCTAATATGTCATCATGACAAAGTTTTAGGATAGTTTCTTTCATTGAAGGAGGAATTAAAATTACATTAGTAAGCTTTCTTCTATAATATATATAACCATCTTCAATAGAAAACTTTCCTTTAAGCAAAGCATTTTGATACTTTGTAGGAAGAGTTTTAACAATGCTTGAATTGAAGCATTCTTAGGATCATTCAAGATAGTAACTAACTTATTTAAATCAGAATCTTTATCATATGAATCCAGAATTAATTGTAATAACTCTTTTTCCATATCAACTATAAATATACCATGGATATGAACAGTATCATCTTCAGGTACATAAGCAGGATTGGAGTCATTATTTGGCAGAGGCAATATTGACAGCATATCATCATTGGAGTGAACATTTCCAGCCCTATGGATAATTGTCATTCTTCCTCTGTATTCTTGAACAGCAAGTTACCACCTGAACATATGTCTATTAGGTGTTTTGAGGTTTAAGAGGGACTTCACAGCACTACAGTCAGTTACCAATTCAAACTTTTGGTCATCTAGGTAGTAATGAAGCTTCTCAAGGGCCCAAACAACTGCTAAGCACTCTAATTGAGTGGCATCATATTTCAATTCACTATCTCTCAAGGTTCTTGAAATATAACAACTACAACTTCTGAGGATTTATCATTAATAATTTGTTTCTGGTGAAGGGCAGCACCCAGACCAACAAATCTAGCATCTGTATACAGGACAAAAGGCTTGTTGAAATCTGGAAGAGCTAAGATACGAGCTGTCTTTAAACAACAATTTAATGCGTGAAAAGCTTTTTGACAGTCAATATTCCAGATGAATGCAACATCTTTCCTAGTTAGTTTGGTAAGAGGAAAAGCTATGACCTGATAATTTTTAATATACTGTCTATAATAGCCACACACACCCAAAAAACTTTGGATTTCTCTTACAGTAGTTTTTGCCTTTACATTTTGAATTGCAGCAACTTTGTTGTGGTCTACACAAATATATAGGCCTGACACAGCATGGCCAACGACTTTTAAAGATTGAAAGCCAAATTTATACTTTTTTAAGGACAAGTTCATATTTATTTCATCCATTTTTTGAAAAACTCTATGTAAATAAATCATATGTTCATCAAAAGTTTTAGAAAAAACTATGTATCATCAATATACACCATAATCCATCCATAAATTATTTCCTGATGGAAAGTGTTATCCATGACTTTTTGAAAAACTGAAGGGGCATTTTTAGGGCCAAATGGCATTCTAATGTACTTATATATTCCCATATGAGTAGCAATAAGCAAAAAAATTTGAGAATTTTCTCAACTGGAACTTGATGATACCCTTTATTACCATCCAGACAACTAATAAATTTTGCACCTTGAAAGGTAGCATGTATTGAATTAATTCTGGGTAAATGATAAATATCATCAACATTATAAGTGTTTAATGCTCTGTAATCTCCACATAATCTAGCCTTATCCTTTTCATAAGAAATCAAGACTGGGGACATGACACAATATTTGGGGGTGACATCCACCTTCTCAATGATATTCATTTTCAATATAGTGGCAATATTATCTTTAATATCCTTTCTTTTTATTGGAGAAGAAGGATATGGGTTTTTCTTAAGACTAGGAGGAATATAACTCAAGTTACAGGATAAGGTAATTTTGATTTCCTCCTGAACACTTCCTAAGACATGAGAAACATGAGCAAAATCCATAGGGAAGGAGGTTATTGAGGCAATTATAGAATCCTTTTGTTCACCAGTTAACTGATCACCAAAAGAAGCAGTATTTATTTCATTTAATAAATCATCCATTTCAATTGTTGGTCTGCCCTTACACTGGATCATTGACTTACAAGACTTTAACAGATTCCCAGAAGGTTTTCTAGGGGAGAAAATCTTGAATTTTCTTTTGCCATTCAATCCCAAGGTGAAGCAATTATTTGCTGGGTCCAATTTCACACCACACATGGTTAAAATATCATTACCTATAATAAACCAATTTCTTAAATTATCATTTTTCATGAAAAAAAATTCACAAATAGCTCTGACAAAACCACCATTATATTTAAAGAATACAGAGGTTTTGTATTTGCCAATGGGACACAAGGTAGAACCATACCCTCTCCATTTTTCAGAAGTGATAGGTAAAAATTTACCCATATAATCCTTATCTACTGAAGCTAAGGCTTTTTTAGACACTACACTTCCTCCAGCACCAGAGTCAAGAACTACATCAACATTTTTACCATTAATGATAAAAGGTGCCTTAAAAGGAGATATGTCTAAATAATTGTTAGTAATATCTTTAATTATTTCAGCATTTTCCACTGAAAATAAATATTTTACACATTCATCAGATATATTATCTAAATAATGGACATCCTGTTCCAACATTAAAACATCTTTAACAGATTCATTGTCATAGGAGATATTACTTTCACAGTCACTAGAGGAATTATTGATATCAATTTCAGCTTCATCAGTGTCTTCATTTTTTTCAACAAGATGAATTTTCTTGTCACAAACATGACCCTTTTGCCATGATTTGTTACATTTATAACAAGTATTTGTTGCATATTTTTTATGTACAACTAGGGCAGAGGGTTTACCAGGTTTTTCTGGGGGCTTTGTAGAGGGTTTATTTTGATCATGATAAGATCTTTCAAGGTAATTCTTTGGTTCATATCTATGGTTGAGCAGTACCTCATTACAGATATTAATGAAAGAAGAATGTTCCCTCACATGCTCAGTTCTAGCTGCAATTAAATCTCTAAGAGAATTTGGTAATTTATACAAGATTTTATCTCTCCAAATATCATAATCCATCTTTGGATCAATTGCTCTCAAGATTTTTGTTACTTTCATAAGAAAAACAATGGGTTTTCAACAGAGGAGGATACATATCTAGTATTCTCATACAGTCTATGCTGAGCCAACCTTAATTTTGAACCACCAAACTGATTCTCAATCAAGGATTTCCAATCATTCCATGTATAATGGATGTTATCTAATAGAACAGATTCACATCACATCAAGGCTACATTGGAAAATAAAGAAATTAGTTTAGAAACAATTTCCTCATCAGGTAGTTTATAAGATCTCTTTAAATTATCTATTCTTTGAATAAGTGTTTCCAATCATATGAAGAATCACCATCAAAGGTAGGATATTGGTCCAATTTAGGCCAATTTTTCTGGCTACTGTGATTGTCCATTCTTTGGGTTGAATTATTTATTATTAATAATTCTTGAAGTTTAGCCAGGTGTTCAGAAACTTCATTATTTACAGAAACAGCTGGTACATGCCCATCACAAGATTTTTTGCTAGTAGCAAAAGATTTTACAGACTCATTGTCAGTTTTTTTAATGGCTGAAATATGGGGAAGAAAAGAGGAGCTCTTTTCAGGTTCTTTTCCCTTATTTTTATGCAGCTTGTGGGAATCATTCTCATTTATACCATAATTATTTATGGTTAAGGTTGAAAATTTTTCCTGCAGGTCAGACACATAGTTTCTTATCCTTGGAATTTAGGACATCTGGTCATTTACTTTTTCAAGGGATAAAACATTTCTGTCCTCAGAAACTGTGTGTCTGGCCTTAGTGAATGGAAATCATTTTTTAGCTTTTTAAACTCATTCTGTAGAGATTTAATTTCACCTTTTAATGAATAATTTTCTTCAATAAGGGGTTTCAATTCACTCAAAGTTTTATGCAGATTGATATTCCTATCTGAGATAGATCTATGGTCACTCCTTATTTTTTTTTTGCTGGCTAAGAAAAATATTCAAGGTTTCTTTAATTTTAAAATAAGCTGTATCTTGTACAGAAGAACTTACTTTACAATGCAAGTGCAAGTTATTTTATCTATAACTCTCATGTATTAACACAACTCTTAAATTTTTGTCTTTTAAAACATTAAAATCAAGGGTATCTTTCAATATTTCTTCAGAAGTTTTCTCAATTAAAGTATAGACTTCAGGGGAAACAGAATCATTCTTAATTGCAAGAGAAAGATTAATTAAAGAAGTAGAAGTCAAATATAAAGGTTCATCAAATGATAATTTACTAATTACATCATTGGGGATACTCATTAAAGGAAGTTGTTTTTTAAGGGTTTAACTGTTCTTTCACCAGAATACACAATATTACCTGAAGAAGATTTGTTATTATACATACCAACATGTTTATCAAACAAATTACTCACCATGGCAAGGGAGGAAAATTCCCCTGTGCCTTCTTTCTTCTGCCTCCCTGATAAGGATGGGGCTGAGGAGATGGATGGTAGGTTGGTGTCCTGGATTGGCCAGGGTGTTGAGCTGTTGGTTGCTGAACATTCTGTTGGTAATGGCTCATCAAGTAATCCCATTTCCATTGCTCCACCTGCAGAGTGCTTTGATTTTGTGTGAAGGAGCTGGGTACCTGATTGGGCTGAGTTTGAGGCTGAGGCTGGGAGGCTGGGAAATGAGGAGTTTGAGCCTGTTTGGGATTTAATAATTCCTGAATTTTCTGCCAGAGTGTGTCTACTCTTGCCTTGTACTTCATACTTTCTACTCTCAGTTCTTTGATGTGACTGGACAGGTTGTTTACTTGTTGAGTCAGTGGTATCTTTTTATTTTTATACCTTTGAGTTGATTTTCCTGCTTATCAGAGGTTTTACTTCTTTCAGAGGTTTTTGGTGAGGGGGGTTTGCCACTTCTCCTGCCATTTCCACGTCCTGAAGGTTTTTTTTCAGCTGAATAATTTTTGTAAGTTAATTTAGAAGAACCTACAGATTCAGTGTCACCATCCACTTCAATCTCATCCACATGTAAGTTATCCATGCTGTTAGACAAACTACTGGACATTGAAACTGTGAACAAAGAATCAAAATTATTTTAACGATTCAAATTGATATTTTCAAAATAAAATATAAATATTTGAATTTTTAACAAAACAAAAAAATTTAATTTTTATTCAAAAATTAATTAATTAACAAAAAATGTAATACAAACATATGTAAATACAATTGTTTATTAAGAAATAACAATAATTATAATAGGAACAACCAAAAAAGGCTTTATAAGTCAACCAAAATAATACCAAAAATAATAAATTGGCAAATTGGGACTGAGCACTGAGTACTATTATGGTCAACGAATAAATCAAAAATATTTTAATAAAATTAATTTAATAATTTTTTAAAAATTAATGATCCTCTAGGACTGAGAATATTACTCTATTATGGTCAACTAGGAATAATAATAAAAATTTAAAAAAAATTGAACACTTACACTCAGTGAATCAGCAATTAAGCCACAATCACTGTTATTGCAATAAAAATTTAATAATATAAGTGAGATGTGCAAAGGTTAACTTACTATAGTGATTTAGAAATCACTTCAAAACTAAATATTATTTAATCTAATATAAAACTAAAAGGTTGAACCTAAGTTCAAAACACGGTTGCAGCAAAAAATTTCCTTTTTGGTTTGGGTGGTCCGTGCGCAATGTCGTTCGTTGCAAGGTGGCGTATTGTCATCGTCATTTGGAAAGGCCTCCAAGTGTAAGCCGGACGTCTAGAAGAAGAAGAAAAGGAAGAAAGAAATAAAGGAGACTAGAATAAGGGATGAGAGGTAGTAATTTATAATAAATTAGAATTTAAATTTTAATTAAAATAAGAGAGATAAATAGAGGAATGCAATGACAATTGCCTGAGTAGAGACACAACGGGGGGGTTCAGCTTAAATATCATAATTTTTATTTTTAATAAATTCTATCTCAGTGCGTGGTACACAACTATATTTATTAAAAAACTTACTGCAACCTTAGAATAATTATTTACGTTTAAATTGGAATTATAATACTAATAAAAAAAAGTAAACATATTATATTTTAAAAATATGTAAAAAAGTTGAGTGTAATAAGTGATGGGCTAAAGGGGATTATCCAAGGCCCTTTTATAGACCAGGGACCTCTGAAGCGCCACAAATCAGTATATACATAAAAGTAATATGCTAAAACATGAATATAAAAGAATAGAAATGAAACATAGATATTAAGAGAAAAACATGAAACAATTAGCTAAACCCAAGAATAAGTAACTAATTCTCCCACCATAAGTTCCCAAACCAGTTAATTAAAATAATAGTAACTAAGTAAGGTTGAAACATAAGAACTGTGAGAATAGGAATCCAAAACAGACATTACAGTAGGATGTAAAGGGTTTAATAAAAACAATTAGAATTATTTTCACGCAAAATTCATGTAATCAATTCAATCCAGTATAGAGCAATTTTAGTTAATTGTTTTAACTATGTAATTAATTTAATAATTAGTTTAAATGAAACATATAATTAATTTAATGATATTTCTAATTTAAAGTGAGAATTTTAATACCATATTATTAAATAAGTGTTATAATTTATTTAATAATTTTACTAACACAATTAAGTGTCAAAAAAGCGCGCAATATTATTGTTTAATAATGTATGAAAAGTTTTATTTAATATATAAATTTAATTAATTAATTTAATTTCATTATAAGTCAATTTTACACATATATTTATATCTATAATTAATTAATTATAAACTTTTGTATATTAAATACATAAAAAATACGCCATAATTTATAGAATATATATTATGCTTAATTTAAATGTATAAATAATTTATATAATAATAAAATTAATTTAATATTTATATATATTTAACAAAATAATTATATCATTTCATTATGCAATATAAGATTAATTTATATACATAATAAGAAAATTTTTACACCCTTGTTTAGTTACAGTAAATTAACATAAAATTTACTGGGCTCCTGGTATAGCCTGGCTGACATATTGTGTGTTTTATATACCTGACACCTCCCCCGGAAATTTGAGAAGTTTAATTCCAACTACAGAGTGCTAAGTAAAAAGATATATGTATATAATGAAAAATTCAGAGTGAGACCTACAGATAGTGACTACTATAGTCAATACAAATATATAGGAAAATTACGCTTATATAAGCCTTAAATTAGGGGCAAGGTTCAAATTTAAGTTGTGGAAAAAAAGTATGTCAAGTGCCTTTGAAGTTTGTTGTTTTTCATTTGTCCAAAAAGTCACTATAGGATGAAGTTGATTGTCCCTTGCATTCCGGCATCAAGATAATGATAGGTCAATGACTATTTGGAAAGGCCCTCAGTTTTTAAGGGGTGATTTTGGTTTAGAAAATTTTAAGATGGTCCAAGGGCAATAAAAGGTGAAGGAAAACTCAAGATTTTTAGATAGGTACATATTTATTCCTTTATATGTTATTATTCAATGAAAAGGTAAAAAAGACTGTTATTATTATTACTTTAAAAACTTTTAAATACACAGTTATAAATACTAATATGGTAATGGCAGTAAAAGAATGGGTTTTTAAATATAATATTTGATTTTAAAAGTAAGTAAGAATGGAATGAATGAAAACAGCCAGATTTAGAAGCCTTATATAGGCAAAATGGATTAAAACTGTGGAACCAATACTTTATATACATGAGTATTAGAGTAAGAATAATTCCTAATATAGAAATTTCCAATAATTAAATTTGTTCTATAAAGAATGTACTCATATACAGTATTTATCTGTGTATGTCAATATTAATTATAATTTATTTTAGGTTTCTGTAAATGTCAAAGAAAAATAAAATATTTGATTTTAATAAATTTTATTTTTATAGTTTAGTTTACTTTCAGCTATCATGAGGACAACGTCAAGGAATAATAAAAAATGAGAAAAAATTTGGAATTGTATATTTACTTCATTTTACTTATTAATTAGTTAAAAAATATTAAAATTAATTTATAAAGTAAGTATAGCTAATAATATGAGAGGTAAAGGCGTAGCTCTACTCTAGTAAATAATTAATTATTTACTGGGTAGGTCTAATAGCCTGACTGACAAGTCTCAAGAACCTTTAGAAATTTTTCTTGAATTTTTACTATTTTTCTTCTATTTTTAATAATTTTATAGAGTATTTTTGATTATTTTTGATTTTTCATACTTTGCCTAAATTTTATTATTTATTACAAGGTGCATAGGGCTACACAGGCTACCAAACTTAGAATGAAATATATAGGAGAAGTAGCTCTATCATCTGTATTTTTTCTAGACTGTTTATTGCTATTTTAAAGGTTCTAATTTAGTTCAGAAGTCTTTATGAGCTCCAGAATACTCCAGAAGATCTCTGTATGAACTCTGGAGATCTCCGGATGAGCTTGGGACAAGCTCCAGAATTCTCTGGCTAGGTAAATAAAGGCACTTGACTTACTATTCATATAACACCTGTAGACTTAAAAGTTGAGATCATATCAGTCAATCATAGCATCATACAATAACCAAACATCAATGCATATAATAACAATCATTAATTATTTCATAACAAATTATAAAATTTTAATACCCTTATATATATAACACTTTTATATAACATTTTATTAAATTCATTCATTATCATAAATATTAAATATGGAGTGCCATTATTAATAACTCATCACCAGGTTTCTGATTTTAAAAACTAAATATTATAAAAATAAAATCTTCATAAAAATATATTATGAAATCATTTACATATAATTTATTAATACAGCTTCACAGTTGTATTTCTCATCCTCATTAAAAAGAACACTGATTCACATCTTACAACCATTAATAAAAATAGTTTACTGGTCATTATATATCAAGTAGAGTTTATAGCTTAGATAATTGTGAGCTCTTTATTTACTTAAAGGGACAGGGTTCTCTTCAGTTTATTCAACTCCCTTAGATGCTGCTTACAGCAAGGCAACTGTAAGAGTCTTTATACAGCGGATGGAGATACCTTGCACTTGAAATTGAATGTTCCCACTTTCTTGTGATCTAATTGAGTACTATGGCACAATGTAGAAAGGAAATGTGAGCTTAGCCAAACCTTGTCACCTACCTGTAGCACGCAAAGTTGGGTCTTTCCTTGATCATGATGATGTTTCATTAATTTTTGAGATAACTTAAGCACTGCCTCAAATTCTTGATTTATACTTAATATTCTCTAAATCCTCTCTTCTGCTTCTGGTACTTATAAAAAAGATGTTTTACCGATTGATAATTTTGGGTGATATCCATAGTTGGCATAAAAAGGTGACATGCCTGTTTCAGAATCTGTCCAGTTATTGTATGAGAATTCAGCCAGTGCTAACATCTGCACCCAGTCATATTTCTGATAGTTAATGAAATATTGCAAATATATTTCAATTTCCTCTTTCACTATCTCATATTTCACATCAGTCTGTGGATAGGATGCTGTTGACAAGATGAACTTAATAATCAGTTGCTCATCCATTGCTTTTAACAGCTTAGAGTGAAAAGTACTTCCCCAATCTGATACTATACACTATGCAATATAGGGGGTGGACTTGCTAGCAAGTCCTCAACCTGAACTGAGATGGAACTCAGATGGAACTCTGACTGAACTTATACTGAACCCAAACTGAACTCTACTTGAACACCCACCCAAAAATGTTCTGCCGAGTGGTTTTCATTCCTGATTGTATGGTTCCTTTATCAATAGCTCAATGTGTGTTCAATCTGTGGTTTTTTTGGGTCAAAGGTTGCGGATTTGCTAGCAAGTCTGCCCCCCATATTGTGTTGTGATACTTTCTGGAAATCTATGTAATTTCCATACATGTGCCACCATGAAGTCTGAAATACTCTCTGATGTAACCTTAGTAGTGGTGGGAATGAAGTGTTCCACCTTGGATCAGCGGTCAACTACTGTGAGGATAAAAATATTTTTTTGAGACTTGGGTAATTTCACTATAAGATCATAGGTGAGTTCCTTCCAAGGCTTCTTGGTAATTTTTAGTAGCATCAGTGGTGTTCTTTTTAGACTAACCTTGTTCCTCTGGCAAGAAGCACATGTAACTACATAGCACTGGACATATTCCTTCATGGGCATCCAGTAAAAGCTACAACTCATCAGCTCTAAAGTCTTCAGTAGTCCTGGGTGTCCTTCAATTGGGGAATCATGTCTTGATTTGACTACCTGCCTCTTGAGCTCCTCATCATTTGGAGCCACTATTCTTTCATTCCAATACAGAACTTCCCCTTCCAGGTGATACTCCTCCCATCCTTTCCTTAACAATAACTCCTTTGATAAAAGTGCCTTCACCAGCTCCTTCACTCCCTCATCCTTTTCCTGACCCCTTCTTACCCATTCCATCAAATCCTTATCTACAAATTCCACTTTGTCTAGGATTACCCCCACTTAAAGGTACCCCTTCAACAGAATCGCCTCAACATTTTGTAGTTGGCCTAGTTCTGGGCACAAGTCAGAGTGTCATGATAGTGCACCAGGTTTTTTTATTTTATTCCCAGATTAGAATATAATAACAAAGTTAATACTACTTAGAAGGTCTACCCAGTGTGCCTGCTGGCAAGTCAGATTATTAGTGGTCAGAAAGTTTTTCAGGTTTTTATGATCCATGTAAGTAACACCACACAATATGGGGGGCGGACTTGCTAGCAAGTCCGCAACCTTGGACCCAAACTCACCATAGATTGAACACACATTGAGCTATTGATAAAGGAACCATACAATCAGGGATGAACACCACTCAGCAGAAAAGTTTTAGGTGGGTGTTCAAGTAGAGTTCAGTATGGGTTCAGTATGAGTTCAGTCTGAGTTCCATCTGAGTTCCATCTGAGTTCAGGTTGAGGACTTGCTAGCAAGTCCACCCCCTATATTGCGTAGTGTAATAACTTGTAACCTGTGAGGCCCTCCTTCCAAATAATGGCTCAAGATGTGTACTTCTTCTACTAGTACCTATAGCTCCTTATCATATATTTCATAGTTTAATTTGGCACCTAGAAGTGTTCATGACAAATAAGCTGTTGGGTGCAAGAAAGATTCAGAATTATATTGGGATAATACTGCACCTAGTGAAAAATCTGAGCAGTTACATTCCAGAAAAAATGTCTTTAATTATTCAGGGATCACAAGAATATTAGCTGTCATAAATTGTCTTTTCAGATAGTCAAAAGCATCTTGTTAGCTATTTTTCCAGGTGAGTTTTTCTTATTTTTTGTGAGGTCATGTGATGGTTGGCAGATGTGGGAGTTATTTTCAATATTAAAGTGGTAAAAATTTTCAAAGCCTTAAAATTACTGGAGCTCCTTTACTGACATTTGTGTTGGAAATCATTTTACTGCCTTTACTTTTTCCTGGTCCCTTTTCACTTTATTCTTTGAGATAATCATACCTAGATAGAAGATTTCACTCACTGAGAAGACACATTTCTCTGGTTTCAACCATACTTGGTCTTGTTCCAAACGCTTAAAACAGTCCTTCACATGTATCTGGTGTTCCTCCATTGATTTGGAGTAAATCAAGATGTCATCTAGATAAACTTCCACATATATCCCTATACTATCTCTGAAAATGCTATTTGTGAAGTTTTGAAAAGTGGAGGGCACATTACACAGACCAAATGGCATCACCAACCATTCAAAATGGCTAAATTTAGTGTGAAATTTCAGTTTATGTTCATCTCCTTGTTTCAAACATATGTTGTGGTAGCCTGCCCTGAAATCTAGGGATGTGAAAATTTCTGCACACTTAAGACTGTAAATTAACTCACTAGTCAGAGGGAGGGAGTATCTGTTCTTAACTGTTAGTGAATTTAATCTTCTGAAATCCATACACTGTCTCAGAGTCCCATCCTTTTTTCCTGCAAAGATCACAGGTGCTTCCCAGGAAGATTATTATTCTCTGATGAAGCAATTCTTTTAATTTTAATCAATCATATCTTTTAGCGCTGTTGATTCAAAAATTTACATTTGGATTATGTGACTAAATTGAGGAGTGGTGCTGGGTATCAGGTCAATGGCAAAGTTTTATGGTTGATAGGATGGTAGGATTTTGAATCCTCCATCTTTTAAAAGTGGTAATAATTCCCAATGGGCTTCAGGGACCATTTCTTTGAGGCTTTTTGTTGGATTTGAGAACTAGGACTTGGCTGCAATCTTAGCAGATATGTTACAAGCTGTTGTGTCACATTCCAGTTCCTCCTCCTCCTTCAGCTCCCTCTCCAAGCCTTGAAACTTAGCATCAAGAGAAAGTGTCAGCTCTTAAGGCAAGAATACTGATGATAATAAAACGCCAGTAGACTTTCCGGGAAGGACCCCTGACCCCTGAATGGGGCAGGGGACAAATTCTTTCTCTGGGCCATCCACCCTTTCATCTTCTACCATCCCTTACCCTTTTTGCACCTTCTCCTTTCCTTGGTGGGCTTCATTTTCTTTCTGGTCCTCTTTTGTACTCCCTTTTGGTGACCCATCCCCATTCTGCTGCTTAGAATCAAGAGGAAGCATCAGTTCTGGCGGAAAGTCTACTGATGATAAAAAAACATCAGGAGACTTGCCAGGATAGGCCGCTGGCCCCTTCAGGGGCCAGGGGGCCAATACTTTAGCGCCAGGAACCCCTTTCCTTTCCACACAAAATTTTCTTCCTTCCAATCAATTTGCTTGTTATATTGGTCAAGCCAAGTCATACCCAGTGCCATGTTGTACTGGTCCTTCAGGTTTGTCACATATGCCTTGCACTGAGACTCCCTTCCATCACACCAGAGCCTGCAAAAACTTTCTCTCTTACTTTTACTCCCCCACCTGGGGATCTGCCAACATAGATAGATGCCTAGGGTGGTCAATTTTTTCTTTTTTCTTTTTATTTCAATGTAAGAACTTGTTGGAAAAAAAGCATTCTGTGTTTCCACAGTACAGAAAGGCTCATACATTTGTTGTGGCATCAAGGGTCATTAAAGGTAAGTTCAGTATAATAAGCTTATCATTCATTTCAAGTGGATTACATGCTGATACTTTTTCCACTGACTCCTCCTTATCTTTTCCCTCTAGTCCGCTTAAGGAGGGTACAACCTTCACTACCAAGAGCTGTCTCTTACCTGCGCCTTTCCTGTGGTATCCAACACCTCACCAAACTTTAATTTCCCCTTACACTACCTTTCTAAATGGCCACTTCCCCCAAATTGAAGGCACAGCTCTCTGCTCATGCGTCTCTGGTACTTCTCATATGATAACCTTTTCATGCCACTAGCGCCACATGCAATTCCTGCATCAACATACATGGTGTCTGGGTCCCTGGCACTAGCCCCACTTGATGAGGAATAGCTGCCTCATGGACAAGCACTACTCCAAAAATCTCTTTGTTGATGCATAAACTTTTTTTCAACTTGGATGGCCAGTTCTAGAAGTTTTTGGATGGAGGTTGGAAGAGGGTGACTGATTATGGCATTTCTTATCTTTGTTGATATCTCATTCCTAAATTGGAACATGAGGCCCCTTCTAGCCATGTTGCAACATAGCTGGAATGGCCCTAATATTCAGACACATACTCAGCAACCATGATTCTTTGTTGCAACTGATTGAGCACACTCTCCAAAGTTGTGGCCACATCTGGGTTTCCAAAGGCTAATTCAAAAGCAGTTATGAATTGACAGAAGATTTTTGCCATCCAAGAGTTGTTGAAGAGCTCATTGGTGTACGGCCTTTCCCAGCATACCGCCTCATCTGTGAGGTATGATATTGCTAACCCAAGTTTTGCTTGCTCATCTTGGAACTGATGTCCATTGAGCACGACATAGAGGTTTTCCTGAGAGATGTACTGATCTGCCTGGGGACCTTGTTTTCCATTGAAGACTTTTGGGACTGCAATCTTTGGGCCTTCAACAAATAGAACTGGTTTCATAGGCAGTTCCTGTGCCTGGGCTTCAGTGGGGCCACGATATGAGGGCCTTTTCTCCGCTAATCATTCCATGAGTCTGGAGTTTTGTTACTGCAAGTATGCAATTTGTTCTTGCATTGCAGCATGGGTTTCTACATCAGGTTGACCTGAGGGATTAATTGTTATTTAGTAGTGCACCAATTAAGATCAAACAAAATATTGAGACCTAGGAAGGCTAACTACTACTAGAGCTGATGCTAGTGTTAATGGGATTGACTATGCTACTTTCAGCAGTGAGAAAAGAGAGTAATTAGATTACTATAGAAGTTTTCCAATGAGGAGCTCTCCATAGCTCTTGCCCCATATAACTCTCTTATGCAATACCCACTCCTCTCCCTCTTTACTATGCATAGTGCCCATAGCACTCCTCCTCCCCAACTCATAACTAAATTCTACCAAAGGTCAAGGGTGTCATCTGCAATTGTTCTGATGACCTAAGGATAATCACGGCCTCAAAGGAACACAAACTTTAATTCATCAATACATGGAAAGAATGGATCCCCCAAGGAATGATCTGCAAGCCTCCAACCTTCCCAGTTGTGGCCCATGGAATTCCAACTTATTACAACTTCAATGATCAAGCCTGCATCATTGCTTTAATTTATCATAACCCTGAAACCCTCATATCCCTTTACTGAATTTAATGGCTCATATTTCCAGAGGCTAGGGTGAGAAAAAACCACTCCTCTGCAGTATTTAATTTATGTGACCAAAATCATGCTGACTCACTCATTTCCTCCTACCTTCTTCACCCCCTTATTGTTTAAGGTCAGGTCTGAAAAACAGAAGCAGTAAATTGCAAGAGAAGAACCTGTTTTCAGTCCTGGAGAAAAGTTTACTTACATATTCATTGATCCCTTCCTCCTAGATGCTCTAACTGTGCTGGCCACAACAGAAAAATCCTGTAAATCTCAAAAAATCTGTTCCCAGTTTGTTTATGGTTTGAGGATGCACTCCTTCAAGAACATCCTCTGATAAAATCTACAACCTTTCTCTCTACCCTCCTTGAAAATCCTTCTTTGGCCCCTCCCATCTTTCACCTCTCCCACAACAAATAACAATGATTGACAACACCCTTCAGTTTCCTATTAACACAAAACCCTTTTACTTCTTCCAACTTAACTGTCATTGCCCTTACTACATATTTTATTCTATTTTCAATTATTCTAAAATTAAATCACATGATTTCTTAGTTTTCCAGGAACCTTTCTGTCTCCTGCCCGCCTTATAGGATTTGGTTGAATGGTGAGGAGGAGCGCTATGGGCCCTATGCATTGTGAGAGGTGGGAGAGGGGATATTGAATAAGGGGTTTATTTGGGGAAAGCGCTATGGAGCACTCCTCATTTAACAACTTCTATAGTAATCCAGTTACTTCTTAGTCTCACTGATTAGTAGCATACACTATGCAATATAGGGGTTGGACTTGCTAGCATGTCCCAAACCTGAACTCAGATGGAACCCAGATGGAATTCAGACTGAACTCATAATTAAACCATAAAAAACCCTTCTTGAAAACCCAACTGAAACTTTTATTCTGAGTAGTCTTTATTCCTGATGGTATGGTTCCTTTTTTAATAGCTACATGTGTATTCAATCCTTGGAGAGTTTGGGTCCAAGAATGTGGAGTTTTTAGCAATTCCTCTCCCCATATTTTGTGGTGTTAGTTGGTCCTGTCCTATGCTAGAGTCAGTGCTAGTGGTATTCCACCTTCTTAGTTCCTTAAATTATTTCTTTTAATGACTCTTGACACCACAACAAATGTATGAGCCCTACTGGAATCTGGGGTCACAGACTGTTTTATTTCTAACAAATTTTTACAGAGGAAAAAAATGAAAAAGGAAAATTGGGCCACCCTAGGTGTCTAATTATGTTTGACAGATCCCCATGTGGGGAGGAGAAGTAAGAGGGAAGGTTTTCTCAGGTTTTGGTGTGCAGGGCATATGCAACAAACCTGAAGAACCAGTACAACATGGTTCTGGGGATGACATGGCTTCACCAATATAACCTGAAAATTGATTGGAAGAAAAAGAAAGTTCAGATGGTGAAGAAAGCAGATGCATGCACCAGGTCAAAATTTAGATGACTTGCAGTCAAGTGGTTGTTTAGTACCTGTGGTCTAACCTGAGTCAAACCTGTGTTGTAACTTTGGTGGGACAATTTTTCATCATGACACATAGCTGATAGCTGAATCATTAGGACCAATTTGAATTCTTCACATAGTGCTGCTTGCATAATTTCCAACAGGCAATAGATCATTCTTTGATGTCTAAAATAAATATATTGAATTCATAATGGATATTACAAAGGTGACTTATATGCACCAGATATATTACTTAATGACATTATACAGACAGTATCTGATAAAACACCACCAAAGCCACTTGGATTGAGAGTTCTTGAATCATGTCCAATAATATCTTTATGAGTAATAATAACATTTTTAGGCCATCAATTGTAGCACCAAAATGTTTTGAATCCTGCTTTTGAGAAAGGATTTTCTATTTTTTTTTCAACAGCATCATACAATTCAACTAGAATAAATATTTGATCTGGTAAAATTCAGTGACTTCCACATTCTCAAAAAAAAAACTCCAATCTTGTTGCCTCTTAATATTCCCATAACCTTGTTGTTTTGAGTATAATGAGAAGTATTTACCACCAATGTTTTAGTATTGGAGATTAGTTATTTTAGATTGTAGAAATTTTAAAGCACCAATGAATTTATCTTTTTAAAAAATGTTTAAAAAAGACATTTTTCTATAAAACTTGTTTAAATATTCCGGCCATAAATCATATTCTTCACAGAGCAATATAACAGTTTATTTTTAAGTCTTTCCTTTTTCTATATTGAAAAAATCTTTAATTTGTATTTTAAATCAATTGTCATTCATCTCAAGAAGAGATTGAAGATTTACTATCATGATGAACATTTCCATTAACATTTTGTCCATTTCAAATAAAAACAAAAAAATAATGTTAAAAATTATGGGTAATAAAAAGAATTATGAAAAAATGAGTTTATTAATATTGTGTGGGATAGATCTTAAAATTTGATTCATACTCTCATGATCCCAAGCTTCCTCTAATGATGCTGGGCCAAATATTTGCAGAACTTCAGTAAAATTTTGGGCTAAGTGGACATTAGGCTTGATGTGAATTTGTGGCCAAAATTTTCCATGGAATTTTTATACTCCTTCAGCTAATCATGAAGAGATATAATTTCATCTTCATTGATTTAAAAGTAAGTTAAAAGTTTTTTTATTGATACAAAAATGGAAATAAACTTAATTAAATTCTTCTCTTTACTTTCAGAATTTTCTATAGTCACAACTAGAAACAAAGAAACCACATCATAATTTTTTTTAGCAAAATTCATTCTTCTGCCTTGAGATTTGTTCCAGTCTTCCCTAAATGGTGTGGAAGACAGTTGAACCATGAGGTAATGAGTGTATGAAAAATAAAATTTTGAACCATCATTAAATCCTTAGTACTAAGATCCAAATAAGAAGTTAAATCATTTGGTGTTGCAACTGATCCCCATTTGATTTAAGGTCTAAAACAGGCAGAAAATTCCTGAAATGTGGACTCTAAGGAAGATATTTATTAGGAAAGATTTTATCTAATGATGATTCAGCTATAATTACTTGAACTATCTACATCAGAACAATATTTTTTATTATATGAGTTGGGTCCAACACCTAGTGGATTAGAACTTCCTGATGGCCCAACAATTTTTAGAGCTTCTTTTTCCTTCTCTCAACAAATTTCATCATAAGATAATTTTTGCTAGAGGTCTGTTCTCAGTGGTTGTATCACTATGCAAACTTTACTCTCTTTTTTCTTCTTTTACTTAAGTCATGAAAGGAATAATTTGAGGGGAAAGATGGTATTTTTGAAAAAAAATTCCTTTTGTGTAAATTCTGTCTTTGAGTGTGAACCTTTCTCTTTCTCTGTATTGTAGTTTAGTAGTCTTATTCAACATTGTGTTGTGTTCTATTGTTTTATAATTTCATCATAAGATAATTTTTGCTTGAGGTCTGTTCTCAGTGGTGGTATCACTATGCAAACTGTACTCTCTTTTTTCTTCTTTTACTTGAGTCATGAGAGGAATATTTTGAGGGGAAAGATGGTATTTTTGAAAAATAATTCCTTTTGTGTGAATTCTGTCTTTGAGTGTGAACCTCTCTCTTTCTCTGTATTGTAGTTTAGTAGTCTTAGTCAACATTGTGTTGTTTTCTATTGTTTTATATGGTGCGATTTGTCATATCATCAAGCCTCTTCTTTCTGTTTCCATTTTCCCCATCAAAATTTTTTCTCTCTATTCTCTTTATCACTTCCATCTCTCCCTCCTGTACACTGCTTCCCCCTTGGCTGAAACTTACATTCCTTGAATTTTTTGGGGATAATAGAGTCCTTTTTCCAGGTTCTTTCCTTTTACTTTCTGCTTATTCTTTTTATCCTAACCACAGAAACTCATCTTTTTGTACCTTCTTATTTCATCACATGCTTTTTTGTAGTTGTTGTAAGGTGCACAGTTGCTGATTGACCTATTTTTAGGTATGTTTGTTTTTGAAATGATATACAAGTATTTTTACCTCTATTATCTTTATCCCCTGCATTGATCCCTCCTGTTAACTTCTTCCCCCTTGGCTGCATCTGACAGTACTTGCTCCATGTGGGGAGAATAGAGTATTCTTTCCATTTTTATCACATGCTTTGTTGTAGTTTCTTTTTGAAAGGTGAAAAGTTTCTCATTGACATGTTTTTCACCTTCCCCTGTGCTAAAAAATATTCATTGATGTCTTTTATAGAATGATACGGTCTGATAACAAATAAAGAATCAGGGGAGATAGAGGATATTTAATTGTTTTGATTGAATATATCTTTCACAGTACAGCCCAAATTAATCAATGGGTTATAGTCAGGAATAAGATTAATTATGTTGGGTAGTGACTCAAGTCCTTGGGAGATAGCTATTAGGAAATTAGAAAGATAGAAATTCAAAATATTAATTAGTAGGGGGAAGTTGGTATTATTTTGGGGTAATAATGTATCTTCAACTCATATAGAGGATGAATCCTGCCCTAGAAGCTAAACCCCCAACAGGAGAAAATAAATTTTGATATCCTGAGAGGCCAATTATTAAATAGAGGATGTGGGAATTAGAAGGGCACTGTTTACTAATGTTAATATGAGTTGAATGTGCCCTAGCCCTGATAATATGTTATGTATGAGAGAGATGAAGTGAAAAAGGTTTCTCAATAAAACCTGGGAAGCTTCTGAAGTCAGATATGTGAAATTGAAGTAAGCTAATACAGATGGGAGAGGAATTATACAATGATTCCATCTTGAATATAAATTAATTATGAGAGGAAAGACAATAATTCAGGAAGAAATTACTTTTTATAAAAGACTAAAAACATTTCTTGGAAAAGTAAGTCACATGATTTGAATGATGAACAGATTTCAAATAATTTTAAGAAATTTTTCAATCACTCTAGGTTGAGATAAACCATTAGGAAATATGTCAGAAGCTAATATTAACTGAATTATAATTTGTACATAGATTGAAGTCACAAGAGGTCCGACTTGACCAATGAAAATTTGAAAAATTAATGATTGGTTTTTTCATGTATAATTTGAACTCCACTTGTTTAAAATATGAATGAAGGTTCTCTCCCAAATTAAAAGAATAGATCAGGAAAAATTGAAAAGTAAAAAAATACTGAAACTTCCACTTTCACAAAAGAAGAAACCAAATTTTTGACTAGTTAAAAATGCTTATGGACACATAAATACATCCAGTAATTTTCTCATGTTTCTATTATCTAGTATTGAAATAAAAATGCAGGATCTGAAGGGCCTGGAATATGCTCTTACTTTATTTTCCTGTTTTAAAAAACTGCACAAAAATGAGTTAAAATAAAAGTGGATCTCAGTCAAAGTATATGAAAAATCTATTATTGCACATGCCTTGTAATCTTACTTGATTTCTGTTTAAAATCCATAGCACAGGTTCAACTTCTTATAGTCAAAAAAGTGTTAGTAAGTTTATGAGATTAAGTCTATCTAATAAAATAATTTTCTTTTAATAATAAATATTATATTATATTTTTCTCCAGAATTCTCTTAAAAAAGTTTTAAATAGTAAAACCAGATTTTAATTCACTGAACTCAAGTTCCAGTACAAATAAATAAATTCATAAAGATACTCAACAATATATATTTACAAAACTTCAGCAACTTGAAGTGCTCTACAGTCATGCCATGGGGTGCCCCACCCTGCCCCCCTTTTGGCAGCCACAAGGCCTTGCACAAGCCTCTCAAAATAACACTTACTTACTTCAATTTTTTCATTCTTACTTATCATATTTTTATCATATACTCTGAATTTTTTCATAGAATGAAGTTTTAAAAAGAATCAGATAAACTTTTCAACAAAATTTTAAGGTAACAAGTTGCCTCATGTTTTCAATAACAGCAGCTCAGAAAAAAAAAGAGGCAAAATATGAGGCACCATGTTGCCCCATATTTCACGCTTAGGTCAAAGGCAGATGTGACATACACTAGGGTTCATCTGCATATATATGAGGTGGCATGCCACCTCATTGTTTGCTTTCTGGTAAATATTGAAAGTAATGGGTAGGTTAGTTGCTTACATGCATACATGAGGCAACATGTTGCCTCATATATGCATGTGGGCAACTTGCTCTCTCACATTGAAAAAAAAAATACAAATAAAAACTGAATATTTACTTTGCATACATGAGGCAACATTTTGCCTCATGTATGCAATAACAAAATCTCAGAAAAAAAAAGAGGTAAAAGATGAGGCACAATGTTGCCTCATCTTTTGCTTGTTTGTCAAAGGCAGATGTGAAATACACTAGGGTGCATAGGAATAAAGATGAGGTGGCATTTTGCCTCATCTTTTGCTTCCTGTAAAATAGTGAAGCTAACTGGTAGGGTAGTTACTTACATGCATAGATGAGGCAACATGTCACCTCATGTATGCATGTGGGCAACTTTCTTTCTCACATTGAAAAAAAAATGAAAAAAACTTAATATTCTAATTGCATACATGAGGTGACATGTCGCCTCATGTATGCAATAACAGAAGCCCAGAAGAAAAAGAGGCAAAAGATGATGCTCCATGTTGCCTCATATTTTTCTTGTTGGTCAAAGGCATAAGTGACATACATTAGTGTGCATTTTCATAAAGATGAGGTGGAATGTTACCTCATCTTTTATTTTCTGGTAAATAGTGAAAGTAGTTGGTAGTGTAGTTTCTTACATGCATACATGAGGCAACATGTCACCTCATGTATGCATGTGGGAAACTTGCTTTCTCACATTGTAAAAATAAAAATTATACAAAATAAAATTAAATATTGTAATTGCATACATGAGGCAACATGTCGCCTCATGTATGCAATAAAAGCAGCTCAGAAAAAAAACAGGCAAAAGATGAGGCACCATGTTGCCTCATCTTTTGCTTGTTGGTCAAAGGAAGTTTCCACATACACTAGGCCATATTTTCTCAAAAAGATGATGTGGAATGTTGCCTCATCTTTTTCTTTCTGGAACATAGTGAAGGTAATGGGTAGGGCAGTTGTTTACATGCATAGATTGAGGCAACATGTTGCTTCATGTATGTATGTGGGCAACTTGCTTTCTCACATTTAAAAAAAATACAAAAAAAAACATAATATTATAATTGCATACATGAGGCGACATGTTGCCTCATGTATGCATGTAAACAACTACCCTACCCATTACCTTCACTATTTTCCAGAATGAAAAAGATGACACAAAATTACACCTCATCTTTATGCAAATATGGCCTAGTGTATGTGGCATCTTCCTTTGACCAACAAGCAAAAGATGAGGCAACATGGTGCCTCATCTTTTTCCTGTTTTTTTTTCTGAGCAGCTTTTATTGCATACATGAGGCAACATGTCGCCTCATGTATGCAATTACAATATTTAATTTTATTTGTATAATTTTTATTTTTACAATGTGAGAAAGCAAGTTTCCCACATGCATACATGAGGCGACATTTTGCCTCATGTATGCATGTAAGCAACTACACTACCCACTACCTTCACTATTTACCAGAAAGTAAAAGATGGTGCAACATGCCACCTCATCTTTAGGCAAATTTACCATGTCCTGGCGATATGAATAAATGCGCTGCATCATGTCATGAGGACATGGTAGATATTTTGTATGTACAAAAGTGTGCCAACATATCATTAAGGTACTAGGTTGTATTGAAACATATTGGTTAGCATATGTAGGAGAACATGTAGCAGCATGTTGCCTCATGTTTTACATATCTTGTATAGTAAATTATATTGTGATTGAATGGATTAAATGCTATTATGGGAAGGGTTTGGTGAACTTTTCAATTTTAGATGAAAGTATTATAGATGAGGCAGTTTTCAGATCTCTTCAGAGGTGCAGCACATGAGAAGCTAATAAATTTTCTTATATAGCTAATGATAAATAAACCTATTCTTAAGAGATAGAAAAGGGGAATCTGAAAAAATTGAAGTTAAACTTTCTAAAAGAAGAGAATTAATAGTATTGTTTATATAGCTCTAACATAGTTATTATAAATTAAAATCACATTTTTTAAGTTGTGTGATGGAATAATCAAAATTTATTCATATTTTTTGGTCCCTGAAATTACTAGATTTTTTAAAGATATCTGTATTCACTCTGATACTGAGGAAAGACAGGATGGGAGTAGTGTCATAACTCCAATCCTATGGAGGAGTACTTGTTTTACTTGACGTTTAAATAAACTTAAAAAAGGGTGGATGTCTAAATTTCTTTCAAGTTTTCAATCTCAAATATATAAGTAAGCTATCAGGAAAAGGTTGATCAAAAATTGAAGGTCCCTAAACCCCCAGAAATGGAAGGTGTTCAGCCTTTTTCAGGGCCCAGGAGTTTTCTTATGGATGATATTGTTGAAGAATATTTTACTGGGAAACTTCCAAAAGTCTTTCTAGAAGAAACACACAATTATAATTTGTCTGTGACAGAGTAGTTCATTTTTGATACTGAGAAAAAGGTCATTTTGGAAGATTTATCAACTTTTATAGAACTTTACTATTGTAAAAGTCAAGCTAGTTTGAAAGAAGAACAGCTTGAGTTTTTACAGAAGGATAAATTGTCTCATTTATTTATACTAACTGCAGCTGTACTGTTTTTAACAAAAAAGAATTCTAGTTTTAATCCTTATTTTTCATCATAGCATAGAGCATACATGTAATCTGTTTAAATACTTTAAGTTTCCCCTCACTAAGTTTCTAAAATTACCCTTTAACTAAAATAATTATTAAAAAGTTTAAATAAAATCAGATTGAGTACTATAAGGTGCCTGATTAGCTAGTTATGTTTGGTGAAAGTACACTTTTTTCTCGCCTATTTATATTTTTATCTGTTCTTTAATTTTTTTTTCAAATCCTTTTGTTTATCACTATAGGGTAAAACCTCAAATGATCAACTCATCTATTTTTTTAGATTATGGTAAAGTATATTCCTGAAACTATGATTCAATTTTAAAAATTACTGGTTTCAGATTAATCTTAATGAGTGCATTCTTTTATATATATATTTATTTATAAAATTTCAAGTTTAAGTCTATTTTTAAATTGAGATTCTAACTCTTATACCATAAAAAATTCATCAAGTAATTTAAAAAATTTCACATTATTTTTTAGAATTCATTTTGAAAATATGGTAAAATTAATAATATTATATTATTTCATGTAGTAAAATTTTCAATGATTAAATTAAACCCACACTTCCTTCACAAAAACAGGGTATGAGAATTTTATATGTTCTTTCATTGAATTTTGTCCTGGAAAAGTCTATGTTTCCAGCCTGCAGAAAGAAAATTATGAAAAGGTATTGCATGGCCTGAAATAAATGTTGTAAAGGAACTTAGTATGAATGACTTCTTGCCTGGAAAATGAAGCTAATATAGAACTAAGGCAAATTTTTTGAAAATTACTCAAGTTCAAATCAGATAGACAGCTTCAACAATAAGCATTGAGATATAATTTTTCTAATTTTTTTTTTTGGTACAGTGACATTCACAGTTTTGGTTTGGCTTGTAACTACTTTAAGCAAAAAATTTCTTTCAAAGGTTACTTCTGATGTTACTTTAAGATACCTGAAAAACCACTTGACTGCAAGTCGTCTAACTTTTGACCTGGTGATGCGCTTAAGCATCAGCCCCCTGAACCCCTCATGGGTCAGGGGCCCATTCTTTAGAGTCTTCTGATTTTTTGTTATCATCAGTTGACTTACAGCCAGAACTGATTCTTCCTCTTGATTCTATTCAAGAGGCTGAGGATGGGGCACCAATGGGAAGCACTGGGAAGGAGCAGAAAGGGGGTAAAGTGCACCAAGTAGAGGAGAAGGTGAAAAAAAGAAAGGGGAAGGCAGAAGATGGAAAAATGGATGACACAGAGAAAGAATTTTTCCCCTGGCCTCTTCAGTGGCTAGGGGCCCCTCCCTGCAAGTCTCATGGTGTTTCATTATCATCAGTATACTTTCTGAAAGAACTGAAAATTTATCTTTATGCTAATTTTCAAGACTTGGAGGGGCTCTGGAAGAAGAGGAGGAACTGGAATGTGATGCAACAGATTGGAAAATATCTGTCAAGATTTCTGCCAAGATCCAGTCCTCAAATCCAAAAAAAAGTCTCAAGGAAATGGTAACTGAAGCTTATTGTTAATTATTACCTATGTTTAGAGAGGAAGAAGTAAAGACCCTACCACCTCATCAACTTTTCAACTTGGAATTGATCTGATGCCAGGTACAACCATTCAATTTAGCTGCATAATCCCAATATCAACCCTAGATTCAACAGCACCAGAAGAGATGATTGGTGAAAATTTAAAGAATGGTTTTATTGGGGAGTCTGAATCTCCCTCATCTTCCCCTGTTATCTTTGTGGGAAAAAAGGATGGTTCACTAACATCTGTCACGCGCCACGTGACACTCAAGGCAAAATCAGCTCATTAAATTAATAATACAGAGGTCTAAATCCATACTTGAAGCGCAGAAAGCAATTCTACATAGCAACTGCGACTTTCTTTTGTGTACTCACTATTCAACTGCGCTAGTCTAAACTCTAAATCTAAATTAGTCAATCTCTCAATAGTGTGTGTTAGTATTTTCCTCAATAAGTGACGCACAGCGCAATAGTCAATGTAATAGTCCGCTAAAAAGGTTTATTAAAGTATCTGTGGGTTTTTAAAAAAGGGTAGTGAGCATGGACGGAATGGTTAGTGGAGGATTAAAGGGTTAACAGATGTTAGTGAGGAGGGTTCAGGTGTAACAGGTGTAATTTTGGTGGTCTGTGGTGTGCGGAATGAGGGATGGGTATGAGGTCAATGCAAGGAGGAGTAATGGATATAAAAGGGGTTGGATTTTGGTTCGAAATTCTTTAGAATTAAATTATAAAACATATATATAGTTAATAGTGGTAAAGCTTCAGGTTAAATCATTATTATTTTATCTTTCCTTATTTTCTCAGTAATCATTTCTAAATCCTAAATCTTTGATTATTGAGTTTCCAACCCTTTGTGAGATCTTAAGAATATTAATATTACCTTTAATTTATATTAGAATTCTTATCGAACATATCTCGAAGTAGTATCTCTTCCTTTGAGTCATCTTTGAATCACTTCCTCAAACATTTCCTCTGTGCTTTGAAGAAGTTTCTAAACTACTCTCCTCATCTCACTTCCAGGAACACTCTTGACCTTGTGTGTAGGTTGTCCGGTGACAGTATAATTTAATTCTCTGTAGTTCTCATTCTTCGGAACTACTATTTCCTTTTTTCAGGTGTTTTAAATTCTTTAAATGGCACCTGTTCAACGCAATCCTCCTATGGGGGCTACTACTAGGGCTTGTGCCAGAGGCAGGCCAACAGCCACGTGGCCTGTTTCCCGCACTCACTCCTTGGAACCTTTCGACCTTAGGGAACGGGGACATTCCGTCCAATCTGTAGAAGACATCCCCCAGAATTTTGATGATTCTAGCAAGGAAGAAGAAGGAGAGGATACAATGCATGAGGCACCATCCTCCCCTTCTACTCACCCTTCTGGTCAACCTTCAGAACCTGGACCATCTAATTTTCTGGAGGACTTCATGAGACTTTTCATGAAAACCCTTTCCAATCCAATGTCTTTGGAGGGATCTAAATTCAAAACCCCTTCCATGAAATCTCCTGAAAAATTCAATGGAGAACATCCAGACAGATTGCGGCCCATCTTGCAGACCTGCAAGCTCCTGTTCCTTAATTACCCTTGAACCTTCAATAACGACTGATCGAAGGTTTTTTATGCTTCTTCATTCCTAGCCGGAAAAGCAGCAAGGTGGTTCGAACCTTATATTCTCATGCTCTCTTCAACAGAAACTCACTTACTTATTAATAACTGGGAAAAGTTTGAAGATCAACTCTTCACGTTGTTTGGTGACCCTAATGAAACTGACAACGCAGAAATTGAACTTGATTTACTTTGCATGAGTGATTATGGTAAAGCCTCTGAATATATCTTGATCTTCAGAGCACTTCAAACTAGAGTAGGTTGTAATGATGCTGCCCTCAAGTATCATTTCAAAAAAGGACTTCCTTTGAGGATTCTGGATCAATGAAGTCTTCATGGTCAAAAGATGACTACTTCAATGGATTTAATGGATCAAACCCTCGAACTTGACAGCGTTTACCAAGGACGACTACAACATTGTTGATACGCCAACAAATCTCAAGGCCTAAATTTTAAATCAGGAGCTTCTTCACACCCACAAACAACTCAATCTTCCTTGACTCAATCTAAACCCAATAAGGGATAGGACAAACCTTAACCAAAAGGCTTGACCCCAGGCGATATCAGTAAGGTACTGGACCCAAAAGGGGAACTTAAAGAAGCTGAGATGAAGAGGCAAGCAGATAATGGGTTATGTATGTATTGTGGGGGTAAGCACAAGCTAGAAGATTGTGTGAAGTTGAAGGAAAGAGAAGGTACTAGTTCAAGATCAAAAAACTAGTATATATATTACTTGTGTGCAAATCAAACTATCTTATCTATCCCAGTGCACAAAACCTCCATGTCTTAAGGACTGGAGTTGCCTTAAACCACTTGAGATTCATTCTTTTCAAGGAGGATACCCCCTTCAGTTGTCTTATAGACTCTGGAGCTTCAATTTCTTATGTCAGTTTATCTTTTGCCGAGAAGTTAAAGCTGACATTCACAGATATCGATCGAACTCCAATATATTTGGTCGAATCAGAGGAACCCAAATATTGGGTAAGTAAGAAAGTTTTATGGGTTTTCAACTTTCCAAACTTTCCCCCCTTTGAGTGGGAGTTATCAGTCTTGGATGCCCCAAGAATGGACGATACCATCCTTGGCCATAACTTTTTAACGCATTAAAATCCTGAAATTGATTGGTCATGGGGATTGATCACCCCACACACTAAGTACATTTCTAATTCTTCAATGCAGGTCAATAGGGAGTTAAACAACCTGCCTGACAATGTCCTGCTGGAGGACAAATCTCTGCCAGATGACTTGCAAGCATCTGATCTTTCTCTAAATGAGCAATTGGCTAACTTTTCTAGCTTGATCACTTCACTCAAAGAGGATTTAAATTTCCTTGAAGTAGTCGAATTATGCTCTCTCAATTCTGGTCTTCCCTTGACAGATTCTCTCGAAGATGATGAGGACAACCAAATCAATGTTGAAGCCATTAAATCAACTCTACCGGTGTAGACAATCCTATAGTACTAGCTATAGGCCTTGACCAAGGGAGTTGGAGAAAAACCAGAGAGAAAATCCCCTGTCCCTTTAGAAAAATAGAGTGAGATTTACTTGCTAAAGTAAGCTGGTTCCTGTTTAGCTAAATCCCCTTTTAAACACACTTGACTGCTTGATGAGCCAAGAAAGTAGTCACCAGAAAGACTACCAGACCAAAGAACTGAAATATAGACCAATTTCCACACCAGAGACAGCAAAGATACTTGATGTAGGCTGCAAATCCACACCAGAGACAGCAATAATACTTGCTATAGCTTGCAAGACTATAACAGAGAAAACAGTTGCCAAAGTTAAGTTAAATGAAGAACTCACTTGCAACAAACACAGCCAAATTGTGGCCAGAAAACAGTGAAAACTGAGTGAGGAACAAGGATATCACCTCCAGATGGTTGTATGATAATTAAGGTTGACCCAAACTGTCTTATTCACTATGTACACACAGACCACTATCTAAGAGCCCATGCACACCAACCAATTTGACGCCTGTACTAGCCAAATTGAATAAAAACCCTCCAGAAGCGCTCCCCAACCTTCTAAAACAGAGGCAGGTGGGCCGCCCGACGTCAGAGGTGCCGCCTGAAGCGGCCCGGCCTCCCTGAAGCCAGAAAACCAATAAAAACAACTAATCTACTTAGAAAAATTAGCTACAACTACTAAAACCTTTAAAACACAGAATTTCACTATAACAACATTGAGACATGAAATATAGAGATAAATTAGCCCTATCCAATTGTACTAAGCACTTAACCCTAAGACTTAAGGTTAGCCCGTATAACATGAAAAACATAACTAAACAGCTATCTTTTATAAATGAAAAATGAGGAAATGACCCCTTAAAACTTAGAATATGAAAAATGTCTACAAGACATAAAATATAGAGAAAAACTGGGGCTATACAATGATAGTACCCACATACCTGCAGACCCAATATTCACGAAATAAAACCAGAAAAATACCCAATTCCTTAACAGATGTCAATTAAGACATGCACAAACAGTGCCAAATCACACAACAAAGGCCCCTGCCAATGTTGGAAGACCACATCTTCCCTCCAATTAATAATGTCCACATTCTTTCTTCATCAAACCTCCATGTTCAACCTTCTTCCCAAACATGCCTCTGAAATGGGTCCTTGCCAATACTGCATTGACAATAATCTAATCTGCACCATCACACCTCCTGTCCATCCATACAGAATGTCCTGTGATGTCTGCCAATCCAGAAAGAAGACCTGCTACAGACCTGGTCCATTATCTTCTGCAACAGATTCACCTCCACCTCAACCAGGTCCATCTTCTACCAGCACCAAAAGATCTAGGCCATCCATCCTTATACCCAGATTAATCAAAAAGCTTCACCCTTCCCAGAAGAGTGCCACAACCCATAAAACAACCAGTTCCACCATCCCTGGTCCATCTGATGGTAAAGAACTTTCATTTCTTCCTTCAACTTTAAAACTGATGACTTCTCAGTTCCTCCATCTTCTGATAGTGATGATAACAATGTAGGATCCATTGCACCACCAACACCAAACCACTTGCCCACTATCAAAGCCAAGTTCCAACAACACACATCTCAACAGAAACACCTTCTGCTAAACTACTTCCAATCCACTCCTGCTATAGATCCACAGGACATTGAGAACAAAAGACACCTCATTCACCAGTTCAAGGCTAATTCTGAACACTTCATTTCATCTCTTGATTCCCTTTGTAATTCCACTAGTACTTGAGTTTGATTCAGAAAAGAAAAATTGACCACACCCTCTATAGGATGTAACCACAAAACAACCCTCAGTTTTAAGTCTTGGGGGACCATCCTCATTTTATAGTCTTGGGGGACTCAAAAACCCTCATTTTATAGTCTTGGGGGACTCAAAAACCTAAATCATAAACCCAGAACCAGAGATCAACCACATTAAGACACAGAGAAAAAACTAACATTCTGGGGTATTTGTGAATAGAGCTGCCAGCCCATAAATAACCCCCAAACTTGCCTTTGCTAAATTCAGAGGCTCCCCCTGTGGATACCCTCCACCAATCTTTCAAAAGCAACTCCAACAACAAAACCCATTCCTCAGTTTATAGTCTTGGGGGACTGAACCAACAACAATCCTCAGTTTAAATTCTTGGGGGACTATCACAGTGTTCAGTTTAAAGTCTTGACGGACTAATCTTGATAAAGTCTTGAAACCAGCCAGTTTAAAGTCTTGGAGGACTACCAGAAACCAGATTTCAGTTTAAAGTCTTGATGGACTGGCGGAATTTTGCATAAAATAGACGCAGCCAATTTCATACAGAACACCTCTACAGCCAATCTGCTGAACTTCCACCTTCACTTCATCATCTACCCATCACTGACAAAAAAATCTCCTTCCTATCTCTTTCCATCATCTTTTCTCACCACAGATCATGGCTGGATCCCCTGATGTTGACCCCTCTACTCTTCCTTGCTTCACTTCTCCCAAGGACTATGCCTGCAAACAGTGTATCCACATGTGCAGACCTTGCACTTTCACTCTTCCAACTCCTGAAGCCAAATTCTACAACAGAGCTTGTGATTCTTGCTACTCCAAAAAGAAAAAATGTGACAGAGATGCCAACTACCCTATTCCTCCTCCTTCACCTTCTCATAAATACATCTCCAGATCCCCTACCAGATCCCCAGAGCTTGGTCCTTCCTCTTCCTCTTTATCTTCAGCACCTTCCAAAAGATCCAGAAGCTCAGCTTCCAGAACTCTTCCCAAAAGACCAGCCTTAGCTTCCCAAGAAACTGCTTTTATTTCTGCTTAATTAGCTCCAAAAGCTTCAAAATCAGCTCCTAGGCTTCTAGACCGCGTCCAGGCGGCCCGCCCGCCTCGCTAGACAGTGAAAATCAGGCTCAAAACCTCCAAAAACCTCCAAAAACAACCAGAAAACAGCCAAACTCAACCAATCAACGAAAACAACTCTACACAATTACCTCCCACTGCTCCCAGAGCAATTCAGCCAACCCTTCCAAGGTCCAAAAGCTCCAAATTTTCTCAAACTTCTAGGAGACCTGCCAGAGGACCCCAGGAAGAAACCAGAACACCCAACACTGCACCAAAGCAACAACTTCGTCCCCAGTTAAGACAACAAAACTACACCTCTCCTCTGTCAGCCTACTATTCTTCTGAAAGTTCCATTCCTTCAAAAGCTCCATCCAGAAGAGATCAATCTGCTTCCAAATCACCCTCTCCTGGTCCATCTTTTAACAACCCTGGTACTCCATCACCAGCACCTCCTCCAGCTGAATCCAACAGAAATATCAATCACAACAACAACAACAGTCCCGCTGCTCCAACTAGGCCCCAGGAACATCAGCCTCCTAGTTCACCTTCTCAAAATCTTTCAGAGGAAGACCAAGAGAATCCATATCTTTCCCTGATTGATTCACCCACTATGACCATTCCAAAATCTTTAGAGATTAAAATTCTGGCTGCTTACAAATTTGATGAGCTTCCAGTATAAATTTAATCATTCAAATGAATAATTGATTGAATGAGTTCACAATACAATTCCATGTCAATGTATTCTTTTGATTTGGTCACATCTGAACTCATTGGCTGGTAGTATTCTGAATACTATTACTTTTACTTGGTTGATTATCTTTTTTGAACAATTTATTTATTCATTAATGAATTATAAATGAAAATTTGGCAATCCTGACCCCCTCCCAGAGTAAATTTCAGGGGAGGGTATTGCCATTTTTTTATCTATGATTACATAGGGGAGGGTATTGCCTTTTTTTTTGTGATTTGGTTAGAATTTTTTTTAAATGTATATACACAATTAAAAGACAAAGAATCTACCATTGAGTATTAAAAATTCATGAAACATGCATTTACTTGCATTTTAAGCAGCAAGAATGTAATTCAAAAAAAACAACTAAATAGTTCTTGATCCTCAAGATGGTACAAACAAACAAAAATTTCAAAATTAAAAAATTAAAAGAAATATGAGTGTGGAATATATAAAAGGTAGTTCCTTCCCCCAAAAAATCATAGTAGCTTTCTAGAAAAATTCAAAGATTTCATCTTGTCCTTTCTAGTGACATTCAAAAATCTTACCTAGTCTTTTATAGCTTCTCAATATGACATCTCAACCATCATCATCATCTACTTCAAAAGATCATAGTACAAAAGACTATAAGCTTACAAGGGAATATTGCATTTCCTGTACTCATTTTGAAAGGTCCAATTACTATTGTGTTAAAAACACCAGAGTAAAGAGATTCACTTCAACTTGTGAATGTTGTTGATGGTGTCATTTATGATGTGATGTCCTTATGCTCAATCCAGATACTCAAGGCCAAATTATGTCTGATAAGTACTGGTCTAATGAAGCAGAAAGAAAGATACTGTAAGATAACTTCCAGTATTATCTATCATTGATATATTTTGGATTGGTATGTATGAATTCTGCTAGGCCATTATATAAAGCTACTCACACTGAACAAGTGGTTATTGATGATGATGATTCAACAGAAGATCAAAGTCAAAGAAAAAGGATAAAGATAAATATTCTAAGTGAGTTTTAGGTATTCTTTTGAAATATAAAACATATGTCTAAAGAATTGAGCATAATTAGGTAAAAAAAAGGTCACTAATTCATAGTAAAGATTCAGATGATGAAGATAGTATTTGGAATTAGAGATTGGAATATGAGGACACTAAGCAAGAAGATGCTATCATGGAGGTAATTGATAAGAAGGTTGAAGGATTATAAAGAAGAAGTAGGCAAACATTTATTAGAAACTAGTTGGTTATTAAGTGGAAAGCATATAGAAAGGTTTAATGATGTACAAAAAAATATAAGAGATATTTTTAAATTTTCAGGCTTTTGGCTCAAAGGGATGGTTGTGCCATCAACAAAACCAATACATCCAGGGAATCTTTCATTTTGCATGACCTGTGAGTTTTCCAGTCTAATCTCCTTAGTGGGCCATGTGAGGAATTGTGATTGAAGTGAACAGATGGCTTTGATGGTTCTCTTGGTGTATAAATATACTTTTCCATGACTTATACTGAAGAGGTTCTCAAGACAAGTTATGGCAGCACCATTCCCATTTGAACCAAATTGGCAAAGTGCCACAGGGATTTGTATTGCAGGGTCCCTCTGTGGGAAATGAGAATTGTTGTGGTAAATAGAATGATCATGAATCAAATCATGTAGGTAATTAAAACCATGATAAGTAGTTCAGAAAATTTGCTGAAAACTGGGTTCAGGTAATTCAGAAAGTTTGTGAAGTGTATATCGTGGTTGATGGCGAATGGATGGGGTTTGGGAAGTAAGGTAATAATTCTCTAACAGGTGACTCATATAAAAAAAAATCAAACTCAGCATCAGAATCTGGATCAGACTCAACCAAAAGACCAAGGACTAGAGCATCAGTGGTTGTTTGAAGCTGTTGACAAAGTGAAGGATTCATGTTAGTGTTTAGAGGAAAAATATAAGAGCGAGAGTAATCAAGGGTGAGAGGAAGTAAGGGTTGTAGTGTGATGTTAGGGGGGCTTAAGACTTTATGCACAGTGTACTGTGTGCGTATAAATAAGCCCCTAAGGATTAGATGAAGAAAAATTTTAAGGTGTGGGCATGTGTGTACCTAATGCTGACTAATCAAGTTAAGGGGAAGAAGTGCTTGAGGGGCTTGGAAGTCTTAAGTAATATTTAAAAAAAAATCACAGATGATTCCTTCTAGAATTGATTATGGTCAAGCCTATGAAGTTCTAAATGCTCTAAATTATATAAGTTTACTCATCTAAAATATATTTGCTATATAATTAAGACAAAAAGCCCAAACAGTCATCAAGATATAATAAAAATGCTCCTAAGGCATAGGCCCAAAGGCCTATCAATGTTTTAACAAAAGTGCTAATGAGAAATGCGCCAGGAAACGGGAAATTTCCAAATCCGCTTTGCTCCAAGTCAAGTGGTAAATTGTCTTGTTGCCTACGAAAAATTTATTATAAGTCAAAAGAAAGCCCCTGGAAATGAAAGCAGCATACCAGCTTATTCTGTATTTATTATCTTGTTCGCGTCTTAGCTCAAGTCGTACGAGGTATCGAACATGAGCCCGAAATATTTTTAATTTTGGAGTAAGTGCAGGGTAGACATGCATTGTCAATTCTTATTGTTAAAGCAAAAGAAAAGGGGTGAGTGCTTTAGAGCCAGTTTGGAATATTTTTTAGCGGAGAAACTATTTACCTACACAGGCTTGGGTTCTATCATTGTTAAACATCACAGCATGAAAATCAATCTTATTGTCTGTGGAGAAGAGTCGACTATAGGAGAAATCAGTAAAGACAGTTAACTCGAGAAATCCATCATGACTTTCGATACACACACTAATCTATAAGTGCTTATAAATTGCTTGATTCCCAAACTCTTAATCCCAAGTATAAAGGGGTTTTCAAAACGAGCATCCGAAGTGAAATATCTAGGAGGATTTGGCAAATTCATTAGATAAAGCGTTTTGGCGAGAAATATAATCCAAAATACTTTTCAATATGCTTGGTGATTTCTTGAGGGGTCTGGGGCTCTACAACACCTCTGACGACATCGTAAATCTAGACATTATGCAAAAATGTTTTATCAACCCAAGCTCTTATGCAAAACAACAAACCAACAAACCTCTGCGATAGGGTCATCCATTACGACTTGTTTTTGTTTCACAAATATATCGGATATGAAAATTAAGGATTGTAGTTAATTTATTTAAAAGCTAAAGACTGGCGAGCTGATGGGAGATTAGATGAATATCCTCAGAGTTTTATAGTAACTTGTGGTACGTATGCTGTGAACGCTTATTTATAGTGGCCCTTATGTTTTTCCCATAAAGTCACTTTTAAACATGGACCCGTTTTACGTTTCCTTTCTTTCATGCCGCTGGCTGGATGACATCGTCAGATTATGAAAAAATATTTATTCGTTACGCAATTTAATACCTTAGCTGCCACAGCACGTGAAACATCTCAAAAATGTGCAGAGTAATTTGCCTATTTTATTTACTGTATAAAGTATGAGAATTGATCTCTAGCCCTGGCGATTTCTATATTAACCCTAAATCGGGAGAAACGATCACAACCTCTATTTCGGCTTCCTAAAGTCCAGAAATGACGGCAATTTAGTAGCTTAAGGTGGTAGAGCCGGTGCCCACCAATTTTTTTCAAAAGCATGCACAACAGGCAAGTTTGGTAAATAGGAGGGACACACCCCTATCAGGATTTGGCCTTTCGATAACGTAGAGCAGCTTTATCTATCAAGCTACAGTATTAATGAGATCATGGAGAAAATTGTTGGTTATGTGTGAGGTAGATGATACAGTACTCCGAGGATAATCGGAGGTAAACCGGTGTGTGCAGCCCGCAGATTATGTTTAACACACTATACTAGCTAAGGGCATGCACAGTCGTTCGTTAAGCTAACGAATTTAGCTTAGTCCACTCTCACTTCTCGGCAAAACTGATATATATCAAATTCGTCAAGTTAAGGAGTGAATCGCATCCCTTTCAATTTGAAGGGGACTTCTAAGCAAGGTTGCCCCCCCCCACAATTTTCCTGTGGTGATTCTTTTGCCTTCTTATTCTTCTTGCTCAGCTAGTTGTGAACAGATTTGTAACATCCAACAAAAGTTGAGTAGGAAAAGAGTTACAGGTTCATTCTTCATGATTCGGACTGACGAACTAAAACCCTTTCTTGGGTGTAAAAGTATTTTAAATTTACAGTCAGATCCGAATTCATTGAGGCTAAAATGAAAATTGTCGAAAATTTATTGACAGCCCAAAAGTTGAGCTGCAGTATTTTTTTGACATCTACCATTCATTTTGTGGCAATCGCGTTGATTTCTCTCTAGTTTCGTCCTTCTTCATCATCTGAGATGAAAGAAAAATCAAACAGACTTTCACAAAATGAATTGAAGATGTCAAAAAAAAAATTCTGCAGCTCAACTTTTGGGCTGTCAATAAATTTACGAAAATTTTCATTTCGGTCTCAATGTTTTTGTATCTGGCTGTACATTCACCTCTTTTTTAATAATAACTTTAGATACTCTTACAACTTCCTTTTCCCATTGAAAAATTTTGAGAGCCATGAAAACATTAATTGATAATACTGAAGGTTGCCATTCTGAAACTTTGAACTTATTCTTTTGTTCAGCTAATATCCGAAAAATTTCCTCCGCAACATTTTGACTATTTGATAAATCATTTCGCTTCATATTTTATTCTTGTAGCTTTAGAAATGACGTCTTGAATCTCTTAATCATAAGAGAGTTCAAAAAATGATGTTCCATGAATCATGTTATGTCTATAGGGTGAAAAAAAAAAAAGCTGTATTGGGATTTGAATTTTAATAAACCGAAAGAAAGTACTTTTCATTTAACACCAACGATAAAGGGTCCCTTGAATATCTTTTAGTTTTTTTATTATAAGTATGATACTCTTCAACCGAATTTAGATAGATTATCCTGTTTTTAACGGTTATAACGACCCGGAGGATGTAACCAATCAAGTGACTATATAAATCATTTCCATATCAAAATAAAGACTTCAACTTACTGAAGCGTTTACTCATTTTTAGAATCACATAAATAATTTCTATTATATAGCTCCTTGAAAAAATCTTGCTGTGTTTTTGTCTTCCATCCTCCGCTAAAAACATGAATTTAGGTCGCTTTTGGTGAGTGATGAGGGGCGGAAAAAGAGCAAGGTTTTTCCAAATAGCTGTATCACTTGTAATGCTTTAAAAACTACCTCTATATTTTTCTTGAAGCAGCTTAGAGGTACATGAAGAAAGTTTGAAGGGTTCTAGGATTTTGAAATATGACATTGTCTTGCATACAGTGTCAAGGAAGACTGATGTATATCCAACTGGGGTGCTAACTTCTTTGGCCATCCACAAGTGTCAAGGGAAACTCCTCCACTTATCTAACTTCAATCGAAACTCCTCCACTTTGCTATTACAATTTAGTTCAATCTCGTTTCTTGCCAAAGCTGAATTGAAATTAGCTAAGTGAAGGAGTTTCGCTCGACGCTTGTGGATGCCCTTATCGCGCCGAAATTGGAGACTAATTCTTGAAGGGATAATTCGTTATTAACACATGTTCCACATACCCATGGTCAATCGTTTTCTCAGATTTTACTAAATCTATATTGAAAGTAAGGGATAAAAATGGGGTAAATAATCCAATCTCGCAAGACAGGGTGAATAAAACACTACCACAAGACTTGTTATTTTATAAAAGTATTGGATATATGCTTATTCTGGTCTCATCATGTTTCAATCTTCTCTCTAAAAGTTTTTTTTTTTTTTAGGGGGGGGGGGGGAAGGATACTTAAGAAAAATCAATAACCTCTTTAAGAAGGGGGAGTGTTTCGACTAAATATCTGGCTTCCAGTTTCAAGAAACATTCAAGAAATCTTTAATCTCTGTGCTTGACTTCCAATTTCATATTTATCTATGAATAAAAGCCTTACATTAATATCCACTAACGCTCTACAAAAGTAAAAATTAAAACCTAGAAATTTGTAAATTAGATCTAAATAGCCATGTTAATCTCTTCTATTAATTCGCAATCGAAGATCCTTCTAACTCTCCTCATTTATTTTTGGTTTCGTAAAACACATGTTGCTTATGGATCATGGGCGAAACTGAAGAATAATGAAAAAATGACTGAAGTCATTGATGCGAGCGGTTCACCATCAATACTCTCGGCTCCGGGTAAGCATTTCGAATTTCTCTTTTGCTTTCATCTATCAGTAAGACGACTCCTAAAGGTGATTAAAGTCCTTCTCACGATAATACAGTGTCGAGTGAACCTTTGAATATTGACTTACTGGATAGCTTAGGCGAATCTTTAAACCGCGGGGAAAATTTTGAAATATTAAAGGAGAGAATGCAACAACTATATCATGTTGGGAATCATTTAATGAAAGTCTTAACTCCAGAAAACGCTGCAAATAGAGTCTCACAGAAGATTTTAGAATACTTGAATAACCCGGCTTTCTTTTCATATTTGAATTATATTGACACCCTAAACTATTTGAAGATCTTTCATCACAAGACAAAAAACTCAATGGCGCAAGTCTGGGTAGAGGATCTTCTCAAGGGAACCACTTCCTATGACC
Source organism: Hemileia vastatrix (assembly GCA_030280995.1). Taxonomy (NCBI): domain Eukaryota; kingdom Fungi; phylum Basidiomycota; class Pucciniomycetes; order Pucciniales; family Zaghouaniaceae; genus Hemileia; species Hemileia vastatrix. Next base: position 3,761,705 of record JASXTE010000011.1, read on the forward strand.
TAATGGAAGTAGGAAAACACATACTTGAGCAATCCGAGCCGCTTCTTAAGAGGAGATTCGATCTCAATGCTGAGGAGAGTTTTATAATATATTCTGGTTTAGATTTTTTGGCGAGATCCGACCTAGATCAGAAAAAAAATTTGATCACTTGGACCCAACATAAAGACCGCCCATCCTGGAAAGCCTTTGAATACCAAAAATTTCAAGGTAAAAAATTGTATAAAACTGAAGCACGGAAAAAAAAAATTAGTAATTTTTTTTCTTTCATTTTCTGCACAGAAATTTTGATGGAACCTAAGGCTTCGTTTTCATATTATCTGAAAAAGAAAATACTTGGGAAACAAGAGAGAAATCATCTCCCTACAAAAGTAATATGTTTTTTATTTCTTTAATTTTTCATGTTACAGATTTTGACTGTAATAATTTTTCCTGGATAATCTCCATAATTCAAATCTTGCGCTTTTTTAAGGTAAGAATATTTATCGATTTCATTTTTCTAGTACTTAACTAGGACTAAAAAAGTATTTTACTATTAGACGCGTGGGGAAATAGTTATAAATCTTTCGGCTTTCTTGCAAAATCTACGAAAAATCACATTTGAGCCTACAATCGTAAGGAGTGAAGAAGCTCAAACAACGAAGCAACATATTTTATACCTTATTCAACAACATTGTGTAGCTCCTTATGATAACACAGCACCCTTTTTAGAGATATTTAAAAATATAATTCTCACCTCAGATATACATTTCTATGAAAAGCAGCAATACTTCAGAGCCATAGAAATATTTAAAGGAAGACCAGTTTGGATTGATCCTCAAGGAATCAAATTTACTCGGTTATTCACAACCTTACATGACCTTGTAAAGGCTGTCAGGGATGACAGCTCTTCAAATTTTAAAATTGAAACATTAAAACGACTGTCATTGCTTCTGTTAACTAGCAAAGATGGAATGATCGATGAAGAAAAATTACATCCAGTTTATGAAGACCTTATCTCACACATGCTAAGCGAACAACGAGTCATTGGCGAAAATTTACTCGTTTTCTTACAGTCACTTCATTTCGGTGCTGGGGAGCAGATAGGGTCCTGGATAGAACTAAAGTATCACGCTGAAAACAATGTCATGCTTGCAAGATTTTTAGTTAGTATGATAGCAGACGAACAAGAGCACCCCAGATCAGGAATTGGGTTGCACGGATTCATAAATTTTCTTTACAGAGGACCGGTGTACAATGGGGAGGGTAAGCAAAAATGACAAACATTTTGATTTACACTGCTGAAAAATATCAATTTTAACAAAAAAAAAAAAAAAAAAAAAAACTAGCCACCAGATTGAATGGACCTGAATACCTTAAAAGGCAATTTAGAACTACATGGCGAGGGTCATTGTTACCAGATGTAGCATTGCGAACGCTTCGAATTACGGATCTTCTTGGGAAACTATCGCATGGTTGGTACCAATCTTCAGTAAAAGATGAAACATTGATAAATTTAATTGAAGAAGTTTTCATTACCTGGAGAGAACTCACTGCTGATTCATGGCCGGAAAGGCTAGAAAGTAGGGACCAGCGGCGTGCCGCATTTTGCAGTTTTATTTTGGCACATTTGCTGATGGAAGACGGTACGCCACGTGTTCAAAAGTTGATTATATCTAGAATCATAGATCTTGAAGATCCACATGAATTTATACACGAGATGAACCAATATGTCGAATTATTATTGACACGTTATTCGTCCCACAAGGCTAATGAGATTGCAGTTGATATAAAAAAAGATAATTTTCTTCATAACTTCTCAACGTGGCTTAAGCAAATCGGTAAATCTCCATATTTCCTTTATAAATTTAGAGAAAAAGCATCATTTTCTTATCCTCGGGTTCAGAAATTTTAAATTTACCACCTAACATAATAGTGCTGAAAACAAACAATCAGTATGTAGTAAAGATAGGGGGCTGAGAAAGATGGGAATAAGTTAAGAGCGAAATTGTTGATTATATAATTTTGGAATGCGTCATACTACTGAAGCAAAAAAATATTGTATTCATTAGATAATATATATATGTGCAAAATGAACTTTTATTTTTTTTAAAAAAAACAAGTCTGTTGTAAGAAAGATGTTGCACATTCATTATTTGGTATTTCAATTTGCCATTTCTCAGCTCCACCATTCATGATGGTAAGGAAAAAATGAGAACATTCTGTTTTATATATTCTACCGTTATGCAAAAAATTCAACGTCAATAATATATTTTCAACACTTTTATTCCTGCAAATTCTTACACCTTATCATCCGCATGCAGCTACGCCCGAAATTGTTGAAACAAAAAAAATGTACATATATATATATATATATGAAACTTTGTGACCGGCTAAATATTGAGTTGCAGATTTTTTTTTGGCATGTGCAGTTCATTTTGCGGCATTTGATCAGGTTTCCACTTCGTTGCGCCCCAGTCCACCCAGTCTAGCACCGGAAAATAAATCGCAGCTTTCAATTACCATTTGCAACTCCATTTTTGTCTTTATAAAATGGGCTTCAACATTTTCGGAGGTAGCTGTATGTGGAACCAACCCCAGCCTAGACATCTGTGAATCATAAAACAAATTGATGCAAAGTCCATCAATATGCAAAGTGGAGGGTGAGTGCTTCGAGATGAATATGGGAGTGACAGGTTGCTCAGACTGAGAAGATTAGGGGAGTGAGTGGTGAGTGAGAGAGATCGTCGTCTTGATTGCAATTGCTATGATGTCGCCGGCATCGGTTGCGCAAAGTGTCCGTTCAAGGGCATCTTCTGTAAAGCTTGTTCTTCAAAACGTCACTCAGCCCGGCAAAGACCATCACCTCGGCTCTACTTCATTTCCCTCCGTCGCCCCCCCGGAGCCGCTATCACCCGCGCCTTACGCTTACTGGGAAGAAGCCAGTCAAGGTTTTTGGCATGATTTGAAATCTATGCGCTGGATGCGTCATCCTAGTCTGTGTTATAATCTCATATGAAATTGGAATTTTTTCATTTCACTGGAATATCTCATCTGATATTATTTTGACTTGCAGGTTCTTCGCTGCGCATGATCTTTATCTTCATCGCACTCTGGGCCCTCTTTTCCTTCTTTCCCTTTTCAAATCCTATCAGCCCTTTTCTTTTTGTCTCCTATCCTATCAATGTATCATTAACATCATCAGAAGCACCAGATATTCGCTATGGAAAGGGTGTTCTAGATCTTTGCTTTCTTGCCTTCTACATCATTGTTTTTTCGTTTATTCGCCAGTCCGTCATGCTGTCTTTTCTAGACCCGTATGCATCCTGGCTCGGCCTTAGAGGTACAAAAAAACAGCGCTTTATTGATCAGGGATATGCCGCCTTTTACTGGGGCTCGTCCACAATCATTGGCCTGGTAGAGGATCACTCCCATTTCCTAGCATGCTCTCATCTGCAACTTCTGATCTCATTGTCCTCTTCTCTCTGTAGAGGGTCATGGTGCAACAACCTACTTGGTGGTACAACACGGTTGAATTTTGGAAGGATTATCCCCATCATCAAATGAAAGGCTCCCTCAAAGCCTATTATTTGTTGCAATTCGCTTATTGGCTCCAACAAATGCTAGTTCTTAGTCTTAAACTGGAGAAACCCAGAAGTGATTTTTTTGAACTAATCATTCATGTCGGTCTCCCACCTTCATTTTTATTCTCGTTTCATTTTATCTAAATCACTGGTCTCTAAACCTCTCCTTTCAAACTCCTGTCCAACCTCTGAACTTATTTGCCTCTCGTCTCATTCTTCTCGCCCCTTATATTTGCCCTTTTTTCATTATTAGCATTTTGTTACGTTATGGTTAGTGGGGTGGTCATATGTCATTAATTGTAAGTTCTTCTCATGCTGGGTGATATTACTTTTTTTTCTTTTTCCTTTTCCTTTTCCTTTCCTTTTTTTTATTTTATTTTTTTAAATTTTAATTTTATTTTATTTTTGGTATTGAATCTACACGGTTAAGATATTGATTGTTTTATCTGATGAGGGTGCGGAGGAATTTATTGTTGATAATTCAATTAGAGGATTGCTCCTTTCAAAAGTGCATCTTTTTTGCAGCTCACTTGCTTTTTTACCATGTATTTTTATTATTACCACGTCATATTGGACTCAGATTTGAATATACTGTACAGCTTACCTGGTCCTGATCCATTGTTTTCCTGTTTTTCTCATTTTTAGTAACTATGATTGGTACAGCAATATTTGTCAGCATGGATATTTCGGATACATTTTTAGCTGTGAGTTTTCTTTTTGGATCCTTCTTTCTCTGAGGTGGCTTATTGTATGTAGTTATCACACACTCTCAATGAATTGTTCATTGTGTTTCCCATCAAACTCTTACTTTTTCTCAGGTTTCTAAATGTATCAACTACACGAAATATCAGCACACCTCGGAAGTCAGTTTTGGCATCTTTTTGGTTGTATGGACGTAAGATATTTTTTTTATTCTGTGCTTTTTGCTTTCATCCGCCCTTAAAGAGAATATCAATTTCCCCATCTCGTTCATTGTCTTGGTGTTAGATATTTTCGGCATTACCTTAATTTGAAGATTTTATATTCGGTTTACTATGAATATGATTATGCAGTTCCCAAATCAGCACGACGTTGGTCTCCAAGTGATGAGGTTTATTTGACTAGGTGGATGAAATGGCAAATTTTCGGACCGATCATGCTATTACAGATATTAAATCTGTTTTGGTATGTACCAATTTTGGATTTTTGTGTGAAATTTATGATTATCTGTACTAATAGTACCTACACATATTCAGGTATTTTTTAATTTGGGTGAGTCTGACTCTCTATCTAATTAAAAAGTGTTTTTCTCTGGAATGCTTCCTCTTTTATTCATGTCATCTTTTCAATTGATTATATCCAATTGGTTGCAGCGTGTCGTTTTTCGGTGAGCTTGATTCTTGTATTTTTCAAGGATTTGAAAAATTTCGAGTTTATTTTTAATCACCTTGTTTTTTATTTTAAAAAAACCTATTGTTTTAGAATGTTTACTCATGGATCTGCACATGATGTTCGAGAGGAAGGGGATGAAGATGAAGATGAAGATAAAATTGATTCAATAACGCAAAATGGCAAAACAAATACCGAGTAGAAATCTATTGCAGAACTCTCTTTCTCTTAGATGCCTCCCGGTTTCAGAAACAACCCGTATGAAGTTATTCAATTAGATCTTGGTTTACGAAGGACAAAGTCTTCATCGAGTTATTTTTAAATCTATTTTTTTTAACCCTCTGCTGGACTTTTGAATCGTTTTTTTCTTTCTCTTTTTTTTGTCACCAAATTCTCAAGCAGAGAGTGGACTGCGTTCCGTTTGGTACATGCTTGACGTGCGACAGTTTGCAGCATGACATCCACTCAGGAGTATAGGTTTATTTAATCAGTCGAATACATAATTGGCATAATTTCGTTAAGGCAAACAAATTCAGTTTAATGCTCCTAATGGCATGTAATTTTTTGACACTTTTGTTTATGTATTTATCCACAGGCTGCAGATAATAATGTTAATTTTGTAGAAAAGGAGAAGCAAAATTCTTATTAATGTTTAATTTACTCACCCATTAAATCTATAGCATTACTTTTTATAGCTGAATACAATGGTGCTCGGGAGCGTTTGTTACAATAATAAATATGGAACTGGTTTGCATGATTTTTTAGATTAGCTTTGGCATCGTTTTCTTCGATAGGAAGAACTTCTTTAGATGAAGTTAATGCAAATGAAAAAAGAATATATAATCCATTATAAACTGTAAACTTAACAGCTACATTAACAACAACTCAGAGTATTTTTGCATGGACTTTTATTTTAATAATTTTTGGGAAGGGAAGATGAGCGGTGCATTCACTGAATTGAAATAATAGTGTGTATGAAAGTGATTCAATCTGCCATTTAAATATTGACAGATAAAAAATGGAATAGTCCAATTATTATCTATCTTTTTTGGGGGGCTAGTGTCATACACTGTAGCTCGGTATCAGCACTCAGGACTCCGGAAAGAACCAATTGTATTACTTACCTGTAGCTCGGTATCAGCACTCAGGACTCCGGAAAGAACCGGAGAACTGGGGATGCCGTGGCTACAGGTTATATACTCACATACATAACTAAGTACATAGTAAAAGACACATAACATCCCCCCCACTTAGTTATGAACCGATTTTCATCCATGCCTCAACATCATCCCCCCCAGTTATACGTGCTTGGGTGGTTAACCAACTCCAAAAAAAAAAAAAATATTATGAGAAGAGGAAATGAGAAAAGAAATAGAAATCCGCCGTCAAAACAATTTACCAAACACACACATCTTTTCTTCTATTGAAGGTTAATGTAGGACCAAGAGCTTTGGTGAGAATATCGGCTCGCATTTGGTTTGATGGCACCCATTCCAAAAATGCCTTCTTCAAGAAAAGCTGTTCGTTGAAAATATAAAAACATCTATCTACATGTCTGGTGCGTTTGTTGCCAGGATTATCTTTCGCATTGGCTATGGCACCTTTATTATCGCAGAAAATCTTTATTGGTGGTATATCCAGGAAGAGATCTTTTAGCAGATTCGATATCCAAATACCATCTTTCATCCCGCTTCCTAGAGCTATATATTCTGCTTTGCAAGATGAGTCGCTGACTGTTAATTGGCGTCTAGAGGTCCATATAATAGGACAGGAATTAAAAAGTAAGAGATGACCACTTTGAGCCCTGGAGAACTCCTTAGTGTTCCAGGTAGAGTCACTATACGATAAGAGTTCCAGGGGGGAATCACAGTTTGGATGTATGTGTAGACATAGTTTGGAAGTGTACTGGACATATCGTAATAGATGGTTGAGTGAAATCCAGTGTGTGGAGGTGGGCTTTGAGGAGAACCTGGCTAGAAAATTAACGGGGAAGGACAAGTCAGGCCTGGTTGCTACTGCAACGTAACTCAAAGCACCCAATATAGATAGATACTTAGTGGCATCAATTGGTTTATCATCATCATTGGCAGTTGTGATTACTAGGTTGGTAGGTAGTGGAGATCTTGTTGTGAGGCCAGCTGAGTTATGAGTTCATAGTATTTTGTCAATTAATTGATAGTTGTTTAGATCAAAACCTTCAGGAACCTCCTTAATAGCTACTCCAACAAAACCATCTACTTTATCATTCCATCACACCTTCAGGCTTCCGTCTAAACCATCTTCTAAATCTTGTAGCACCTCATTACTGCTCCCGGTCACAATGCCGTCATCCACATGAATCCAAATCACTCCCATTGAACCCTTCTTTTTTAAAATGTAAAAAGATTTATCATATTGACTAGCTTTGTAGCCAAGGTTATCTAATTTTTCAGCTATGTGAAGCCACCAGCACCGTGCAGCTTGCTTAGTGCCATATAATGCCTTCTTTAAACGTAAAACATTATCCTTGTCGTTCAATTGGTAGCCTTCAGGTGGACGAACCCAAATGGCTTCATCAATGGGGCTATGTAAGTAAGCCGCCGTCACATCAAATGATTTCACTGGCCATTTGTAGTAGGCGGCGAGGGTAAGAAGAATTTGTTGAGAAGCAAAGGTTTCAGCGAAGTCAATACCAAATTGTTGAAGAAAGCCTTTAGCTACATATCTAGCTTTAAAGGTAGGTGACAAGGATGATGGATTTTTGATTGTAAAAACCCATTTAGCATTGGTCAGCTTAGCACCGTCAGGGAGCTTTTCTTCATACCACACATCCATCTCGCGCATATTTGATAGTTCTTTTTTGCATGCTTGCTCCCATTTTGTTGTTTCAGAGGACAGCATAGCTTGCAAATGAGTTTTGGGTATGATGGATGAGTGAGACATGCCATTTTTGACAATATCACATACTGAGTTCTCTTGAGAAATGAGTGTCTCTTCATCTTTGAAATTTCCAAGTGTCATTTCATTGAGGATGTTGTCAAGTGAGCCTGTCAGCCTAGATATCCCTGTTAAGTACTCAACTGCGCCGCAGTACTATGTATATAATCTAGACACCACCAGAAAAATTTAACAATCGATACTTGCCTCTATAATCCCTAAGGACTGAGTATTTCTAATACTTAAAATAAGATAACCTTAATTAAATTAAGCTTATATCTTAAAAATAAGGTTAAAATAATAATACATATGATTATATTACATATATATAAAATTATTACTCTATTATATAAATTATAGTAGTTTAAATAGCTTATCCATAGCCTAATAATACTTATTAAGGTGTTAATGGAGTCATAATATACTTATCTTAAGTGATATGAAGTAATTATTGACATACATAAGCTTATATGTATACATAAATCTCATATTCAGTGAAATATGCAGTATATTATGTATATTTAGGTATATAAGTGGGTTTTAGACCCTTAATAGCCTATAACCTTTGTTTTTCTGCTTATTTTAGGTCATATGGACGTATCCAGTGGACTCACAACACCTACAGAAGCATAAACATCTATTTCAGGCGCATACACTCAGTCTGGACAACTTAATCTGCTTCGTTGGATGGATATTCACGGATTTATGGGTTGGGAGGTCATTGCTGGGTTAATATGGATGCTTTGGGATGTTATTGGGGGCTTGGAAATTTCAATTGTTTCATTTATATGCTTTGGGTTTCACTGAATCTCGTTTTGATTGCTTATTTTACCTGTTTCTTTATGGTATCTGCTTTTATCTTTTTATTCTATTTATGGTATGGGTCTGTGGTATCATTAATTGTGATGAAGGGTCCTTACTGGAGGTCTGGGTGTTGAATCTGCTTGAAGTGGACGCCATGGGGAGGTGATGGGCCCTCACATTGCTGTAATTGCCGGGGATAGCAGTGACATCATCTGGATTGAAGGTCTGTGCACTCCAGGGGATTTGGGTATAAGTAAGGAGGGATTTTGATGGTTATTTATCATAAATTACTTACTACATTTAAATCTAACACTTCAATACAATTATTAACATTTAGAAATATATTATAAAGCCTTTTATAAGTTGATATTATCATTATATAAGCTATAACTATATTCTATTTATCTATTTTCCACCACTAGCACGCATTTAAATCCAAGGATTGTGAGTTTTATTTGAGTATAACTATTTTATTAGTCTTCCCCTGAGGTTTAATCACTAACTCATTTATCAATAAGTAGTAGGATCATAAATAAATACTATTATATCATACTTATATACTAGACTATACTGACAATCGGGGGTCTTTCCTTGATTATTATTGATTATTTAGTATAAGCCTTAGGATGTGATTTTTACTTAGTATAGCTCAAAACAAACCAAATATTTGGGTCTGCTGCATATTAGTGGGTCATCATAACTCATTGATTGCGTAAAAGAATCCTTATAATAATTGTACTAATTTTTTGTAATAAAAATTAGGTATTACAGTTGTAACTGTACCCAATATAAACCCAATTTCACTTGGTATTTGGTCACCAATATAAACCCAATTAAACTGGTATTTGGTTAAAGCTTGGTAAGCTATTTATTCACACTTATAAAGGTCTAGTTAAACTTATTGTTTTATTTTTAACAGATTTTTTTGAATTTTTCTTATATTTTATTTAAATAAATAAAGATATAAATTCAGGGTAAGCTCCAGTGCTTTTTTATTAGTAATAACATTGCTAATAACTTTTGTCTACTAATTCCATAGAGTTTTTCCTTTCTGTAGACGTGATATATTGTCATTATTAACAATATGAGTGCTCCTAAGGACAGTGTAAGTGACAAGCCTGCTTATGATACCAGGTCTAAAGCTAACAAAGACTATCCAGGACATAACCATGGAGGGTCAGCAATACCCCCAGGCAGAGAACATGAGCATAGAGGAAAAGAATGCCCTTTTAAAAAAGATAACCATAAAAAAGACGCCTCCTCCTCTTCAGGATCAACTATCCCACTTGGCCAAACAGGTTTTTAAGTTGGAAGAATCCAAGGCACTCATGTTCAAAGAGGTAGAGCAATTACAGAATAATTACAAGGTAGGGTTTCAACAAATGAATCAGACACTGGCAGAGCTAAAGGGAGGCCAGCCAAGTCAACAAAGTCAGCAACCCCCTATCCAAGGCGGGTCAAATCACTCCCAGGAGAAAATCCTGGTAGAAAAATGGAAGTGGGACTGGTTCCATCAACAATGGACCAGCCACAGCTGCAACAGGGATCCACCACCTCATCAGACTTCCTCAGTTCACCCTTACAAAGGAAAAAAGCGCCAAAAATCAGGACTGGAATCTATCCCTTGGTAAGTAGATTACCCTCTCAGATTGAACACAATACTGATAATTACAATGTAGGTAACATTATTGATGTCAAATCTGTGCAGAAAATAGAGGAGGACTTAAGAAATTTAGGTTTTAGAGTAGATACACCTGACTTGTCTTTTGTCAATAACAATAGTAGTATTTATAATACAGTTAATCCTCAGTTGCCACCACTTACTAGTGAGATGAGAAGTTCACAAGAGAGTGAGAGAATTGAGAAGGAAGACATGGAGTATTTTAACAATAATCCAACTGTCCATAGAATTTTTTCAGAATTGTGGAGTAGAATGACTGATTGTGAGGAACAGACAGTTAAGCTCACTAGTAATACAATTTCATCCTTAACATTAAATATTTCTCAACTGGCAACATGTAATAAAGAATTAGAGAATGAACATTTGTCTCTAACTCTTAAATATGATTCATTGAGTAGTAAATATAATGAAATTTCAAACAAATTCTGTGAGTTGGAAAAATTGTATGAAACACATTTATTGAAAACTGAATCAAGAACTAAGTTATCTTTTGCCCAGACAAATAAAAGTGTCTCTGAGTTTCTACAAAGATTAACTACAGTTGAGATTTAAACTGCCAATCTACTAATGAACCAGGATAATCATAAGTATAATCAATATAATAATAATCCTTTCATTGGCAAAAGTGAATCTCATTCCTTCCCTATACCACCACAACTAAACCATCTGGCGGTAGTGTCAAATCTGAAAATGTAAGTCACAAATCTGTACAGGGGGAAATACAAGACCATTTATCAAGAGTGAATGAGTTGTTGAATTTACCTAAGATTAGTGAAATAAAATACAATCAGAAGAACTGGCCTAAGATAGATCAGTACCCAACTTATGATGGGGAAGCCAGTTCTGATTGGCAACATTTTATTCAAAGAATTGACAACTTGAAATTCTCATATAAGTTACCAGATGAAGAAATAACATCTAAATTAATTTCTTTATTTAAAGATGTTGCTTTATTATGGTTTGAAGCTGTATTGAGTGAGGGTAAAGATTACTCTTGGGCTGAATGGAAACAACTAATTTGAAAAACAATTTGGAGGTTCTAAATTCAGACTTACTCAGCAGAGACTTTATGAGAAAACTATGTATAATCCATTGAATGGTGACAAACCTATGGTCTTTTTAATGAATTTAAATAAAATATTAAAAGCCATTGAGCCTAATATGGATTTTAACTTATGGAAAGATAAGATAATATATAAATTACCTATATCTGTCAGAGACATTGTTGTAGCTAGAACAATTAATGTTACTTAATATTCTGACTTTATTAATATTTGCAATGAAATATTACTAAACCATAAGTATGAAGCAAGGTATTCCACTTATAAACAAAATGTTGAACCTGTAAAAAATCAGAATTCAAAAAAACTTCAGGAGAGGCAGAAAAAACCTACTGCACCTGTAGTACCTAAAAAGTATGAAACAAATACTTGTTATAAGTGTAACAAACCTTGGGTTAAAGGTCACAAATGTGAGAAAAATATAAATATTGTTGAAAATCAACGTGAATCTGAAACTGAAACTGAAAAAAGTAAAGAATCAAGTGATTATGACAACAATATCTCATATAGTGATGAAAATGAAGTCTGTATGTTGGAAGATGATTTGTCCATCTTTGAAAATCCAATATTAAATATAGACTCAAATGAATCTTTAATGAATTTTGAGGATGCTGAAATCATTAAAGATATACAAGCTGATAACTTTAGAATAACACCTATCACGGTTCCAGCTATCATTTCTGGTGAAAATGTTAATATAGTATTGGACACAGGAGCTTCTGGTTCTGTTGTTTCTACTAATACATTACATAAAATTGATAGCGAATATAAGTCTAAGCTTGAACCACTTCAGAGTAAAAATTGGAGAGGTTTTGGATCAGTACTACATCCCATTGGTAGATACAAAGCTGCTGTTTTCTTTAAACACCAACATGGTTATGTAAGAATAGCTTGTGACTTTGTAGTAATGGATAATACTAACTGTAGTAACTGTTTTATCATTGGAAATGATATTCTAACTAAGTTTGGTGTGAAATTAGACCCTGCTAATAACAATTTTACAATTGGCATGAATGGTAAAAGGAAATTTAAAATAAATTCTTTTAACACTGTCTTACACATTGAGTCAGTAACAAATTCCCCGTCTAAAGGAAGAGAATCCAATGAGTTGGAACTTCTGGAAACAGAAATTTCAAAAGCATCATTTGGCACTCAGATAAGTGAAACTGAGAAAGATAATATTTTGGAATTAATTAAAGCTTTTCCAATGGCTTTTGCACATGGTACAAATGAACTTGGCCTTGTAAAAGAACATGAAATGAAAATTAGTTTAAACTGTGATATGGATAATATTCCTGCTAGTCTTAAAAAGAAACCATACCCTGCTTCACCAATGAAGAGGAAAGACATAGAGGATAATATTAAGATGTTATTAAAAATGAACATTCTTGAGAAGGTTGAAACTACACCAAAATATTGTGTAATATCACCAGTGCTGATTTATTATGAACAAGATAAAGCAAGACTGTGCGGTGATTATAGAGCATTAAATACATTTACAGTAGATGATATTTATCCTTTGCCAAGGATTGCCTCTATACATGCTACCCTCAAAGGTGCTAAGTATATAAGTTGCCTAGATGGAAATAAAGGGTACCATCAAATTCCTGTTGAAAAGAATTCACAGAACTTTTTGTTGATAACAACACATATGGGAATTTATAAATATGTCAGGATGCCATTTGGACCAAAAAATTCTTCATCATTATTTCAGAAGTTAATGGATATAACATTCCATAATGAAATGATTGAAGGATGGTTAATGGTATACATTGATGACATCATAGTGTTCTCTAAAACTTATGATGAACACTTAATCCATTTAAAGAAGGTATTTCAAAAAATGGATGAAACAAAAATGACCCTTGCATTGAAAAAATGTAAATTTGGGTTTGAATCTTTAAAAGTGCTGGGTCATATTGTATCTGGTTTACAAATATGTGTAGACCAAAATAAAGTGGCTGCAATAAAGAATATTGGCATTCCTCAAAATGTAAAGGATGTACAATCTTTTCTTGGTATGTGTGGTTATTATAGAAAATATATATAAAACTACCAATTAATTGCTGCACCATTGACCACACTGATAAAGAAATCAGAAGCTTTCATTTGGAATAATGAAAGACAACAGGCTTTTGATAAGTTGAAAGAATGTTTAATGACAGCTCCTATCTTGGGATTACCAGATTTCCAATTGCCTTTTGTATTATATACAGATGCAAGTTTTATTGGTCTGGGTGCTGCTTTGCATCAAAAACAACTTATTGAAGGAAAAATGTCAGAAGTAGTAATTTGCTATATTTCACGTACTCTAAGAAGTAGTGAATTGAAATATGGTGCTACTCAACTTGAATGTTTGGAAGTAGTATGGGCTTATGAGAAGCTACATTGTTACCTTGAAGATTAAAAATTTGAGTTAATAACTGACTGTAGTGCAGTTAAGTCACTTTTAAACATGAAAACTCCTAATAGACACATGTTTAGATGGCAATTATCTGTACAAGAATACAGAGGACGGATGACTATTACACATAGAGCAGGAACCTTGCACTCTAATGTAGATCTGTTATCTAGAGTACCTGTGCCTACTAATGATGATAATCCTGCTTATGTTCCTGAGTCAGAGATTATTAACATTTATGGCATTTATATTGTAGATCTTGAGGATGAATTTATGCAATCAATTCTTGATATGTATGCTTCAGATCCTGACTTGAGTAAACTCACTACAATATTAAATGATCCATCTAATGCTTCAATGAATGTTTTAATAAAAACATTACCAAATAAGTATAAAGAGGCATTAGAAAAGGGAAAATTTTCCATTGAGGATGGTTTTATATATTACAGAAAAAAATTAAGTAATGTAATTGTAATTCCTCCTTCAATGAAGGAGTTAATGTTAAGTATATGTCATGATGATATATTGGCAGGTCATTTTGACTACCATAAAACATTAACCAGAGTAAAAAACACAGTTTGGTGGATTAACATGTCTGAGGATGTTCAGAAATATGTTGAGACATGTGATTCTTGTCAAAAATCCAAAAGATTAACAGGCAAAAGAGCTGGTTTATTACAAAAAATTGAGAAACCAAAAGCTCCATGGGAAATTATTAACATGGAATTTGTAACAGGTTTGCCAATAGCAGGGCATAAGAGTTATAACTCCTGCTGGGTAATTGTAGATAGATTTACAAAGATGTGTAAATTTATTCCCACCCAAAAAGAGGTTTCTACAAAGAACTTAGCTTTTTTGTGGTGGACACAAATGTTAAATATAGCATGTTTCCCCAAAGCAATAGTTTCTGACAGAGATCCTAAATTTACTTCTGAGTTCTGGACATCACTTATGGATGTTTCAGGGTGTCAATTAAAACTTTCTACAGCACACCATCCACAAACAGATGGGCTAGCAGAAAGAATGATACAAACTTTAGAAGATATGATAAGAAGATATTGTGCTTTTGGTCTTAACTTTAAAGACAATGACAAATTCACTCATGATTGGGTAGCCCTTATCCCAGGATTAGAATTTGCATACAATAGTACAGTACATTCTGTCACTGGCAAAAAGCCATTTGAGTTATGGTTGGTTTATGTACCTAATACCCCTGCTAAAACTCTTAATAATTTACCTAGATTGGATATCCATCCAGGTACTAAATCTTTTTTCAGATGCAAGAATTATTCAGAAAACATGCTCAAAAATGTATAAATAAGGCATTTGAGTATGAAAAGAAAAGATGGGATAAAGCCCTTAAAGAACAAATGTTCAAAGAGCGTGATTAAGTCCTTATGTCAACACTACATTTCAATTTAAATGGTAATGTTAAATTTAAGGATCCATTCATTGGACCATTTTTAGTTAAAAAGATGGTTGGTAAAAATGCTGTTGAGTTTATTCTATATGCACCTTATGATAGAAAACATCCAGTATTTCCTATTTCTCTTATAAAACCATACCATTCTAATGATACTGCTCTATTTCCAAGAAGATCAGGAAGGCATAAACAGCAACCTGAAGAAATAGTTGAAAAGGCAGAAATTGAAAAGATACTTAAAAAGAGACACCTTACTAAAGAAAAGGGAGTTGAGTATCTATTAAGATTTAAAAATAAATCAAGTGAATATGACCAGTGGATTCCAGAAAATGAAATATCTGATCTTAAAAATCTCTTGAAAAAATTTAAATCAAAATAATACTGGTTATTCAGTATATGTATTATAGAAATTTAAAGTTTTTTTCTATTCACTCCTTACTTTTAATTAAAATGTCTTAACATTTTTTTATTGTTTTTTTTGGATGAGGGAGTTTCAGCCTATATATCCCTAGGACTGAGTATTTATTATACTTAAAATAAGATAAAATTAAGTAAATTAAGCTTATATCTTAAAAATAAGGTTAAAATAATAATATATATGATTATATTACATATATATATAATTATTATTCTATTAAATAAATTATAGTAGCTTAAATAGCTTATCCATAGCCTAATAATACTTATTAAGGTGTTGATGGAGTCATAATATACTTATCTTAAGTGATATGAAGTAATTATTGACATACATAAGCTTATATGTATACATAAATCTCATATTCAGTGAAATATGCAGTATATTATGTATATTTAGGTATATAAGTGGGTTTTAGCCCCTTAATAGCCTATAACCTTTGTTTTTCAGCTTATTTTAGGTCATATGGACGTATCCAGTGGACTCACAACGCCTACAGAAGCATAAACATCTATTTCAGGCGCATACACTCAGTCTGGACAACTTAATCTGCTTCCTTGGATGAATATTCACGGATTTATGGGTTGGGAGGTCATTGCTGGGTTAATATGGATGCTTGGGGATGTTATTGGGGGCTTGGACATTTCAATTGTTTCCTTTATATGATTTGGGTTTCATTAAATCTCTTTTTGATTGCTTATTTTACCTGTTTCTTTATGGTATCCGCTTTTATCTGGATTTTCTATTTGTGGTATAGATCTGTGTTATCATTAATTGTGATTGAGGGTTCTTACTGGAGGTCTGGGTGTTGAATCTGCTTGAAGTGGACGCCATGGGGAGGTGATGGGCCCTCACAGTTCTGTAATTTCCGGGGATAGCAGTGACATCATCTGGATTGAAGGTCTGTGCACTCCAGGGGATTTGGGTATAAGTAAGGAGGGATTTTGACAGTTATTTATCATCAATTACTTACTAAAATTCAATAAAACACTTCAATACAATTATTAACATTTAGAAATATATTATAAATCCTCTTATAAGTTGATATTATCATTATATAAGCTATAACTATATTCTATTTATCTATTTTCCACCACTAGCACACATTTAAATCCAAGTATTGTGAGTTTTATTTGAGTATAACTATTTTATTAGTCTTCCCCTGAGGTTTAATCACTAAATCATTTATTAATAAGTAGTAGGACCATAAATAAATACTATTATATCATACTTATATACTAGACTATACTGACAGAGCCTTTGGATGGAGGTGCTTGTAGTGCTGTTTTGTGATAAGGAAGACGATCTCCAGGAAAAACTGCCATAGCAGATTCAAAAAACGTGTTTGTCTCTTCGTGCCAAAAAATCCAGCCTGAATTGTTTGCCAAATATCCTACACATTTGCAAATCAGAGCATGTTGGTCAAGCTTTCGGCGAGTTTCTTTATGAATGTGAACAAAAGTTGTTTCCCCAAAGGTACGTAGGTTGGCATAATTTGGGGCACACTTGTACATTAGGTGAAGAGGTGTTTCATGTCCAGTTTTTACATTTGGGAGTCTATTGTGGACGTGAGCAGCCCATTTGTAAGCTAGTCCCCAAAAATTTTCTGGCAATTCACTGGCTAGCAAGATTGTTCTTGCTACATCACCAACCGTTCTGTTAAAACGTTCAGCGGTGCCATTTTGTTCGTGATGATGAGGGCAAGTAACTTCATGAGTGGCACCGATTTCAGCTAATACTTGCATCATATTTTTGCTGTGCATTTCGCCGCCGTCGGTTCTCAGAGTTTGTAGTTTCTTTCCTGTTACATTTTCTAGCTTTTTGTAAAAAGAAATGAAAGCAGCTGTCGCTTCTGATTTAGCATTAAGTAGAAAAACTTCACCATAGGAAGTGGAGCTTTCTCTGAACATCGCCTCCCATTGTGCTCCATGTATAGTGGGATCCATTGGTCCTACCAGGTCACCCACTATCAATCTCATCATTGATTCTGGTCTTGATTCACACATAGCTGACATTTTTGTAGTGCTTTTTGCAATTAAACAGTCCTGACAATCAATTTTACCTGGAGGTAGTGATAAAGGCAAACCAGATCCCATACTTGCCTTGATAATCTTTTTAATAGTATTTTTGCTAGTGTGTCCAAGCCTTCTATGCCAATCCATTAAAGATCCTTTGGCAGCAGGTGGTCAATTGATGTGTTTGTTCTTTTTTACAATGCAAAGAAGAGAGGGGTGCAAAGTGTAGCAATAAGATGGAACATCATTTGCATTGCAATCAGTAACTGTAATTACATCTAAAACCCAACACCGCCGTGTATCTTGCAGGCATGCTTGCATTATTAATTCATCATTGAAAAAGATATCTAGATTTTTATTGCTAGAACATAAACCAAAAGTGAATCCACAATCAACTAAGTCAAATAATGAGATAAGTGTAGTTCTAACATCTGGACAGTAAAAAACGTTGGTAATAGTAACTATCTTTCCATTGCTGTTTATTTTTAAATCGCCTATGCCAGTGATGTAAGAAGAAGGACAGTTAGTGGTGACCTTGATTGGAATTTGGTTTTTTAAAACTCTAAAATTGGTGAGTAGGCTCACATTGCCCATGACATGATGTGTCGCCCCACTATCCAGGATGGCAAAATTGTCAGCGAGATCATTTATGGACCTTTCAGCACTGTTGAGGTTGATTGATTCCACAGCTTCATATAGGGCTTCAATGTTCCGATCAGTAATACTAACCTCATCTGCCTCAACCATAACTTCCCTAGCTTTTAAACTTCGACACTATTGGCATTTAAAAGGTAGCTGGATCGGCCTTCTTTTATACGGATCAGATTGATGCTTAGAAGCATATTCCCTTAACAAATATAGACGGGTAAAAAAAAAGGCGAAGAAATGTTGTATGGACAGTGCGCTATAGCTTGAGCAGTTGATTTGCATTCAAAGCATTGTCGCTGAGCGTCGGTGGGTCTGTACGAATCAACCTTTTGAGGCGGAGGGTTAATGGCATTGAATTAATGTTCCACAGCCAATGACGTCAATGGTGTGGGAAAATGACCTTGATGGTCTAACCTGTTCTGTTCTAGGCTAGGGATAAGCTGACAATAATCTTCATAAGTGAGTCTTGCCGGTTGTCAAGAGCGACACATAAGTCGACATAGAGATCTTTCATTGATGAAGGGATTAAAGCATGGGTCATTAATGCTTTGAAGACCTTATTATTCATAACTAGACCTTTCCTTTCAATAAATTCAAAGTATTTATTGATTGCTTGCAAGTACTCAGACGATGAGTTGAAAATCTGGAACTTCAGGTTTAGAAAGTCAGAGATGGCCGATATCAGCAATGTGTGATTTGTTTTAGTAAATTTATTGACAAGATGAAGATAAGTGAGACTAGCATGCCAGTCAGTTGATATCTCTTGTTTCAATGACGGCGCAATTGAATTGACAATCAATAGGTGTGTAACACAATTGGCAAATGCGTTGGGACCAACATTATCGTTGAGAGCATATTCTTGCATGCCAATAAAGTCCTTGATGAGTGCAAAGATATTTGTATTCCAGGTGTGCCAGTTGTCACCTGAGGCTTCTAGAGTGGGAATACCCTTGGTGAATTCAATAACGTTGTGAAGTGTTCACTGACATTTCTCCATATCAATAGGCGCATTGAAAGCATCCACTGGTTGAGGAGTAGACCCATTCAAGTTATGTTGTTCAGGGTTACTTGTAGAGACTGGAGGGGGAATTGATGGGGCAGTGGTGTTGAGGAATGGAGATGGTGACCTAGGAAAATTTGTCGGCATTGGTGAAGCTGATGGTTGTGCTATCTCAGTATTGTCGTCAAATACAAAGATCAGGGGTGGGGTAGACGGAGGGTTTTTTGACGTGGGTAGAGTTGTAGGAGCCTCTAAAGGTGGGCTTTTAGGGAAAGGGATTGAAGAGCGAGAATTGGTATGAGGGGTCTCGGATTTAGTAATTGGTGAGTTTTGAGATTTTTCGGGTGTTGCTGGGATAATCGGAAGGGTTGTTTTGATATGAGGGGAAGATCCAGAAGATAATAGTGTTTGAGAGCGAGATAGTGAGCGGGTACGGCGTGTAGGAGTAGTATTTAGATCAGAAGAGTCAAGGGGAATTCCGAGGCCAGTGAGCTCTTGTTTTGAGATGGATCGGGAGGGTACTCCTTTTTTCCCAGTGATATTGGAGGGTAAGTCTTGTTCAGACATGCACTGGGGGTCTTTCTTTTACTGACGCTGCTCTTGCGCTAAACGTAGTGGAAGTCTCTAGACTGATTTACTGGCAGGGACAGCCCATAACCTGTCATACACTGTAGCTCGGTATCAGCACTCAGGACTCCGGAAAGAACCAATTGTATTACTTACCTGTAGCTCGGTATCAGCACTCAGGACTCCGGAAAGAACCGGAGAACTGGGGATGCCGTGGCTACAGGTTATATACTCACATACATAACTAAGTACATAGTAAAAGACACATAACAGCTAGTGGATGAAAATCTTCTGCCATTAATAAGGTTGGATCTTGGAAAAAAAAAGTAAAAATTAGAACTTGAAATTGAGGTTAAAGATGTACACATACAGCTAAACCGAAAACGCTTTGTGGAAATGAGCAAAAATATCCCCGGTTTTCACACTCCAAACAGCCGTCACATGGGCCACC
Source organism: Hemileia vastatrix (assembly GCA_030280995.1). NCBI lineage: Eukaryota > Fungi > Basidiomycota > Pucciniomycetes > Pucciniales > Zaghouaniaceae > Hemileia > Hemileia vastatrix. The sequence goes on from JASXTE010000011.1 coordinate 3,782,015, forward strand.
TGTGCAGCTATCCTGAGTGAGAATTTAATGTGTCTAGGGTGTCATAAGGAAAAGTGCAAAAGCGAATATGGATGGACACCATCTGCGAGCCCCATAAACTTCCTTTCTTGTAATCTAATGGACCTAGATAATAAGATATCTGAACTCAAACAAATGTCTTTTTTTTGAACATTTTAATCAATGTTGCTAAAGATCAATCAAGAATAGTAGAGAAAGATAAAGCAGGTTGTAGAATAGTCAATGAGATGAGTGTAGCTCTGGATGGTCCCCTATATACCAAAAGTTGACAAATGAGAATCCAACCTCCATGCCGAAATCCTAACTTGCCGCTGCTAATTGGGTTCCACACTGAATACACCCGCTGCCCGTAACTTGGTTCAAGGCCAGGCTCATAGAGCAGCGGCAACCCAATCTAATTCCCTATTGAGTACACTTGCTTCACATGGACCGGATATGCTTGTATGCATACATATAGTTCTGCGACTTTAAGAAACCCTAATGGGTGAAGTTCATAATAATCTGGTAACCGTCTTGTAGTGAATCTTCTTTAGTTTGTGAAATCAATTAAAAGTTGCCCCCGTTTATTCAGCTGCATTAACTTATCTGATATCTTGTGCTGGCTGAATCAAGATTGGTCTTTATAAGTGCAGATAGTATTTCAAGGATACAGGGCTAAACGCAGTACTCCCACCAAATCAAGGTGGCATGATTGAATTCTAGCGGTATTGTGAAAGATCCTAAAGTGTAAATTAATTTTTCTTCTCGGTACATCCACCACCTTAATCAGTCAAATCAAGAATCGACAGATTACTCAGCACAAACATTTTTCTTAAATTTCATAACCTGATGCTTCCGATGTTTTAAATTATATTGTGTATCAATCTTTACAGCATATGTATGATTATCCAATTCCTATAAAGCTCTGAGGATATTTGTCTTGTCACTTCACCATCTTTTTAAATTTAAAATTTTGAATAATATCATTTCAATCTTTACTTTTCATAGCAAATACAGTTTCAGAAACTAAATATTTACAATGGATGACCCTATTACAGAGGTTTGTGCATTTTTTCTTTTCCGCGAAAACTCAAGTTAATATATTTTTAATGATAAATAGATTTACGATGTCTGTAGAGGTATGGTAGAACCTAGAAAGCCCAAAGAAATCACCCAGTTTATTGAAAAGTGCTTTTCTTTTGATTATTTCCTTGAAGGCAATGATTAACTGATTTTCTCTATACTGATAGATATTTCACTTCGGATGGACGTTTTGAAAACCCATTTATACTTCCAACTAGGAGTTTAGGGGTCAAACAATGCATAGCGACCTATAGATTAATGTAAATATGAAAATTAAGCATGAGGTTAGCAAATCAACTTTCTTAACTGATTTTTTTTCTTTTAGTCGTCTCTGCTCCAGCGAGAGTGAGCTTGATTTCCATGCTGTCATGTTTAATCAAGATAAAACTCAAGGTTGCTTAGGTATGTACATACACAATGGCTCTCCTAAAAAAATAAAAAAAATAAAATAAAATCTTTTCATTTGAGTTATACATTCACTGATTCATCCCTCGTTTGCTTTAACTCAAAGAATTGACCGCGAAAATCCAACCTAGAATTACTCCAAAATCAGAAATATTTCAAGTTCACGTTCGATACATTGTACGAATTGAGCTAAGACAGGGACATGATGGTAAATACAGAATAAGCTGGTATGTCTCTTTCTTTCATAGTGATTTTATGTTATTTTCCACTTAAATATGAATTTAATAGGCAACAAGACAATTTGCCACTAGATTTGGAGCAAAGTGGATTCAGATTGCTTCCATTTCCTGGTGCATACCTTATCAGCACTTACATTAAAATTTTGATAGGCTTGTGGACTTATGCATTTGGAGCTTTTATATTATATCTTGATCAATGGCTGGGATTCCAGTCTTAATTATGGTGTTTTTTCTGTTTTAGATCATTTAACATATAATTTAGATCATTTAGAATTTTGTAGTTCAAATTATAATTAATTCTTGAAAGAATCATCTGTAAATAAATTTATAAGTATGACCTAAGACTTAGCTGTATTTAGAAATGCAAATTGGTGGTGGGGTGATAAAAGTATGTTGGTGATGAGAATTTTCACACAGGTGTCAGTATTATTTTACCATCTTAGATTCAAGAAGTGCATTATTTTAGAGTCCAGTAAGGACAAATGGTGTTGCAAGAATCTCATGATGTAACTATTTTTGATAAGATTAAAAGAAACTATTAAAGTCATTCCCCAACTATTAACCAAAAATAATAATTAATCAATTAAAAAATTCAAGTAATTTTTTAATATCCTCATAAGATTGGCCATTTTTTACATATTCCTTAATAAATTCTTTATTTTAAATTTTCTTGCTTTTCCAAGTCACTACTTGCCATTTCTCTTTGAAAATCATGTTCTTTTGTTTTCTCTGAGCAAAGATGAACACTTTCCATCTCCTCTGGATCAAATCTGGTGTTTTCAAAATTTGATTGAAGCAAAAAAAAAAAAAAATCCTCCAAATCTAAGGCCCATAGATCTTTCATAAGCATATGATCAAACTTCATCTTCTCAAAGTCAAAGACACTTTTTGAAATAGAGGATTTTGCTGAGAAAATTGATTAAAAAAATAAATAAATATGTTATTGAAGAAGATATATAGTGACCAAATCTTACTTATATCTTTTTTCTTAAAATAATTTTCAAGGGAGGACAAAGAGATAATTGAGGTATTACCAAATTTTGAAAGATGGTTCAAGTTCATTGAAGTTAAGGCTTGACACTTTAGTTTGGAGTTTGAGCCAGAGGGTTCATAATGTTCATCTAAAGCAGCCTGCACAGCAGGATTGTCATCACCTGAATCATTAATATTTTTTGAAATTTGAGTTTGAGTAGGAGGAAACTAGAAAAGAAAGAATGAGAAATTCAGTGAAGAATTTATGAAAAAATAAAAAGTAAACATACATTAAAAGATTGGGAATCTGAGGACTCAGATCTTCTCCAAAATAATTGTTCTGCTTGATAGTCAGGATCATTTTCAGGTAAACTATGTTTAGAAGCTGGAAGGGATTGATGTTGTTGAAGAACAGGTGCCTCAGGAGGATTATTGGATGGTTGAGATCCAGAGGGTACATCATTAGTAGTATTGTGTAGAAAAAAAAGGGTTGAAATCAACTTGGAAACCAAAAAGAATATTCATATCCTCATAGAAAGGACACATGACATTGAGCTTTTTGAAAATGTAGTAATTTCCTTCTCCAAATCATCATCATCAATACCAAAGCCAGTTGAAGTGGAAGCCAAATGAGCCTTTTTATATTTTGATTGATAAATTTTGAGCCTCTCCTTCATTTGCTTAGGATTGATGTCTATTCTCCCTTTTGTTTTCATCTTTACTTAATTTGCCATCAATAAGAAGCCATTGACCTTTGAAGAAGATGAATGTCCCATTTGTGTGGAATTCTCACATTTTAAACATGCATCATAATTTGATTTGATTTTGAGGAAGTTGGTGATGAAAAGATAATATTCCTTTTTTTGCTGTCCAGACTTTGGTTTCTCAAGTGAGGGGCTTGCATTATGGGAAGACCTTTGTGATGAAGCATTTTTTTGAGTTGCCTTTTGAGTGTTGAATTTTCTGGAGGGCATTATGAAACTGGTATGTTACAAGAAAAGAGATTAAGAGGCTGAAAACATAAAAAAATAAGGGAAAAAACATGCCTGGTTAAAATGTCACAATAAAATGTTTCAAGTCTCAGTGAGGGGTGTGTGCCATGGATTGATGAGGGGTTGATGGTCAGTGTGTCACATGTGACAGGAACAGTGTGGGTAAGGAAGGGATGATGTGGCCAACATGTGGTTGTGAAAAAAATTAGGAAAAAAGTTCTAATTTGAGGTCATAACTGACACCCATTTTTGAAATAAGTAACTTTTTTGCAAAATTTAAGTGCTGGTTTAGTTTGAAATCCACACTTAAGTTGAGTGCAGATTTACCAGAACTGACACCCCCTGTTATTATTATTATTATTATTCACAGGGGGGAAAAATGGCAACCAGAAATTGGGTTCAGTTCACATACTGAATAGGGGGTGTCAGTTCTGGAAAATCCACACTTTATTTAAGTGCAGATTTTAAACCAAATCAGCACTTAAATATTCCAAAAAAGTCACTTATTTCAAAAATGGGGGTCAATTTTGACCTTAAATCGGCACCTTTTTCCCAATTTTTTTTCACAACCACATGTTGGCCACATCAACCCTTCCTTGCCCACCCCATCCCTGTCATATGTGACACACAGACCTCCATCCTCTCATCAATCCTTGGAACACACCCCTCACTGAGATTTGAAACATTTTATTGAAAAATTTTAACCAGGCATGTTCTTTTTTTATATTTTTTCAACCTCTTAATCTCTTTTCTTGTAACATAGCAGTTTCATAATGCCTCCCAGAAAATCCAACACTCAAAAGGCAAATCAAAAAAATGCTTCATCACAAAGGTCTTCCTGTAATGCAAGCCCCTAACCTGAGAAATAAAGGTCTGGACAGGTAAAAAAGGAAGATTTTTTCATTATCATCAACTTGCTCAAAATTAAATCAAATTATGAGGCATTTTATAGATGTTAGACGTCCATCCAAATCAGATGTCTACCTTCATCAAAGTTCAATGGCTTCTTGTTGATAGCAAATGAAGTAAAAAAGAAAAAAAAAGGGAGAATCAACATCAATCCTAAGAAAAAGAAGGAGAGGTTCAAAATTTATCAAACCAAATATAAAAATATCTCATTTTGCTTCCACTTCCACTGGCTTTGGTATTGATGATTATGATTTTGAGATTGGAATTACAACTGTTTTGAAAAATCTCAATGTCATGTGTCCTCTCTTTGAGGTAATGGATATTCTTTTTGGCTCTCTATTTAGTATTTACTTTCAATCTTATCAAAAATAGTTATTTCATGAGATTCTGATAACACCATTTGTCCTTACTGGACTCTAAAATATTGCATATATGGAATTTCAGATGGTAAAATAATACTAACATCTAAGCGAAAATCCTCATCATCAACATACTTTTATCACCCCACCACTAATTTACATTTCTAAATACAGCTAAGTCTTTAAAATTCTATATCTTCTTTGAAAATTTGGCATTACCCCCCTTGCATTTTATTGAAGCAACAGGTCTGTATCACCAAATTATTTTAAGTCATCAATTTAACATTTCAGATTAGAAAAATTGGCAATAACCTCCCCCAAATTTTATTGAAGTAAAGGGTGAAAATCACCAAAATTTAATATAACTACATAATTTAATAAATAAATAAGTAAGATAAATTAAATTCACTAGTTTAAAAGTAATGAAAATTCCTCAAGCCAAATTTTAGACAAGTCTAGAAACTGAGTTTAGGAATTTCCACAACTATTGGCTGGAGGAACCCCATGAAACAATTTAACGTTGTCATGATTACCTTTTATACAACACAAGGTTGTTGGCTCTTTACTTTAGTTTAGTAAATAGAAATATCATATTAATATATTTAAAATTTATGAAAGAATAAAAAATATTTGATGACTTTATGTCACACACCACATGACACTCAAAGTAAAAGTCAATCTTATAATCCATAAATCAGTACACAAATCCATACACAAAGCACAGAAAGAAACATATACTTAGCAACTTCTTTTTCACTTTTATGTGTCTCCATTCAACCATTCTAGCAATCATATTATCTAAACCTTAAATTTAAATGAGTCAATAATAAGCTTACACTTTTTAAATCTTAAAGCCAATGTGCACTGTATTAGTGCTAGGATTGATGATATATTTTTAATGTTGGGCTATTGTGTGTCTGAGGGTAATAAAAGGTCTTTGAGTAGGAATAAGAGTAAGGTTAAAGGATCTGTGGGCTGGTTATATTTCAGGGTCAGTGATAAAGTAAGGGCAGTTTTTTAAAGGGGTCAATGTGAGGTGGAGTTATATATATAATTATGTGGATTTGGTTTGAAATTCCTTAGAATTAAATTATAATATTTTTGTGATAGTAGTTAAATTTATATAAATTTATGATTATTTTCTACCTTTCTTCATCATCAATTTCCTTCAAATCTTAAAATTCCTTAAATCTTTATTTTATTGTTAAGTCCCAACCTTTTTGTGAGAATAACTTGAATATTTAGTGTCACTATAAATTACATTAGTATTCATCTCAAACTTATCCTGAAGCAGTATTAATTGATCTTCAACTTATTTTTTAACCACTTTCTTGAAGTATTCCTCAATCAACTTTTCCAATCTCAGTTACTCAGGAACACCCTTGACCTTGTGCATAGGCTATCTGGTGACAGTATAATTTAATTCTCTCTAGTTCCAATTTTGATTTGCACTACTACGTATTTATTTGTACTAAGTCTAAATGGCACCCATTCAACACACTCCTCCTATGGGCACTACTACTAGAGCTTGTGCAAGGGATAAGCCACCAGCATAGAAACCTATTTCCCACACTCACTATCTTGAAGCTTTCAAACTAAGGGAAAGGGAACATTAGATTCAATCTTTTGAGGACATTCCTCATGATTTTGAAGATTCTAGTGAGGAAGAAGAAGGAAAGGATATCATGCATGAGGCACCTTTGGCTGCTGCTACTAACCCTTTGGGCCAAACCTCTGAACCTGGCCCAGCTACTTCATTGGAAAATTTCATGAAATTAATAGTGAAATAAATTTCTAATCCTTATCCTTTGTAGGGATCTAAATTTAAAACTTTTTCAATAAAATCCCTGGATACATTTGATGAAGAACATCCCAACAGATTGAGACCTTTTTTAAAAGCATGCAGTTTATTGTTCCAAAATGACCCTTGAACCTTTAACACTGATTTATCCAGGGTAATTTATGCCTCCTCACTCTTATCTGGGAAAGCATCACAATGGTTCAAACCACATTTTCTAATGCTTTCTTCAACAGAAACCCATTTACTCATTAATAATTGGGAGAAATTCAAAGATCAAATTTTATGTTGTTTGGTGATCCTAATGAAGCCAATAATGCAGAAATTGAATTAGATTTCCTTTGCATGAACAATAATGGGAAAGATTCTAAATACATCTCAAATGTCAGGGCTCTACAAACTTGAGTAGGTTGGAATGATGCAGCCTTAAAGCATCATTTCAAAAAGGGACTCCCTTTGAGAATTCTGGACCAATTAAATCTTCATGATCAAAAAATGAATACTTTAACAGACCTAATGGATATGACCCTCAAACTTGATGGCATTCATCACTGCTTTCATCAACAAAGGTGTCATGCCAATAAATCTCATGGTTCAAATTACAAATTGGGACCTTCTTCAAATCATCATCTCACACTGAACCCAGTCAAAAGGGTAAAGACAAGGCTCTATCCAAAAGATTGACCACAGACAATATCTGTAATGTGTTGGACCCAATGGGGAGTTAAAGGAAGCTGAGAGGAAAATAAGAGCAGATAATGGGTTGTGTATGTATTGTGGGGATAAACACAAGTTTTATGAATGTTCAAAATTAACAGATAGAGAAGGAAATGGTTCCAATTCAAAAAACTAGTGAATAGGTTACTTGTGTGCAAAGCAAAATATTTTATCTCTCCCAGTGCACAGAACCTCCATTTCCTAAGGACTGGAGTTTCCCTAAACTGTTTAAGACTAATTATTTTTAAGGAGGATATTCCCTTAAGTTGTCTTATTGACTCTGGAGCTTCAATTTCATTTATCAGTTTATCTTTTTCCAAAAATACTTAAGCTCAAATTTGTAGATATTGACTGAGTTTCAATTTATCTGGTCAAATCAGAGGAACTCAAGTATTGGGTTAGTAAGAAAGTTTTATTGTTTTTCAACTTTCCAAATTTTACCTCCTTCAAGTGGGAATTGAAATTCTTGGATTCCCCAAGGATGGACAATACCATTCTTGGCCATGACTTCTTACAGCATTGGAATCACAAAATTGATTTTTCACAGGAATTGATTGCCCCTCATTCTAAGCATATTTCTGATTCTTCAATGCAGGTAAATAGGGAGTTAAAAAACCCATATGACCAAGTACTTCTAGAGGACACTTTTATTCTTAATGTATTAAAAGCATCTTATCTTTCTTTAAATGAGCACTTGGCTAACAATTCTAGCTCAACCACGTTACTCAAAGAGTATTTAATTAGCCTTAAAGTAATCAATTTTTTCTCTCTTAATACAGGTCTACCCTTGAAGACTTCTTCAAAGATGAAGAGGATGACTAAATAAATATTGAAGCCATTAAATCAACTCTACCCAAAGTTTACCATGACTTAATAAATGTTTTTTCAATATGTAAGGCCAAAAAGCTACCACTACATTGACCCTACAATCATAAAATAGATTAAAAAGGTCCAGTACCATCCACAGGTCCTGTCTATTATTTTTTGAAGGAAAAACATTGAGTTCTTTGAGACTACATTGCAGAGAATGTAGAAAAATGTTTCATTCAAGCCAGTAAATCTCCAACTGGCTCTCCAGTTCTTTTTTTTAATAAAAAGGATGGAAGTCTTAGGATATTTATTGATTATAGAAAACTCAAAGCAGTGAGTAAGAAGAATGCTTATCCAGTTACTCCTATTTCATTACTTCTTACTTTGTTTAATGGTGCTAACTTATTTTTGAAAATTGGTCTCAGAGGTTCTTACAATCTTATATGTATTTCAGAAGGGCATGAAACTTTAAGTGCAATGCATACCAGGTTTGGTAGTTTTGAATATTTATTAATGCCCTTTGGATTGTGTAATGCACCATCAACTTTTCAAACTTTGGTCAATGATATCTTCCAAGATGTTGTCAAACAGTTTGTTTTTGTCTATCTAAATGAAACCTTAATATTCTCAAAGACCCTCAAAGAACATATCCAACATGTCAAAATGGTTCTTATTCAACTTCAAGAACAAGGTCTCTATGCCAAGCACACTAAATTCAAATTTCACCTAGAATCTATTGACTTTTTGGGTTTTAAATTTTCCATTGATGGTTTAGTCATGGATGATAAAAAGGTTCAAAAAGCTTTTAAATGGCCAGAGCCAACCACTCTAAAATCCTTGCAAGGATTTTTAGATTTTGAAAATTTCTATAGAAGATTTATAAAATATTACTCTTAAATTCTTACAAATCTTAATTATCTTCTTAAAAAAATACTCCTTTTGTTTTCACAGAAATAGAACAGAAAGAATTAAAAGCATTGAAAACTGTATTCACCACAGTTCCGATTATTCAAAATTATGATCCTACAGCCTTGAAAATAGTCAAGACAGACACTAGTGACTATGAAATAGAAGGGACCACTATGCAATATAGGGGGTGGACTTGCTAGCAAGTTCTCAACCTGAACTCAGATGGAACTCAGACTGAAATCATACTGAACCCATACTGAACTCTACTTGAACACCCACCTAAAACTGTTCTGCTGAGTGGTGTCCATCCCTTATTTTATGGTTCCTTTATCAATAGATAAATGTGTGTTCAATATGTGGTGAGTTTGGGTCCAAGGTTGTGGACTTTCTAGCAAGTCTGCACCCCATATTGTGTGGTGGGTAATATCCCAATTAAATCCTAAAACAAATTTTTATTCACCCTGTTGCGTTTGAATCTTGCAAACTTATTTCAAAAGAATTAAATTATGAAATTCCTGATAAAAAGTTACTGGCTTTTATTTATTGTCTTAAAAAATGGCATTCTTTTCTTCACAGTCTAAATTGTTTTTTTTTCAAATCCTAACTGATCATAATGCTTTGAAGTACTTTGTGCCTTCCAAAGTACTAACTAGATGGCAGGCTAGGTGGGCTGAGTTCTTATCTGAATTTTATTTTACTATTACCTACCTCCCAGGTAGAAATTGTGTAGTTCTAGATATTTTATCACATTGGGACAACATTTATCTGCAGCAGGGGAAAGCATTTTCTGTCAAAAATCCAGAAAATGTGAAAAAAATAATTTTTAATGGATCTATGTTAACAACTCATCAACTTAATTCTATGAAAACACAATCAATTCAAAATCCACTATCCAAAATTTGAGAAGCTCAATCAAAGGATGATTATTGTTTGGGGATTAAAGACAAAATACTCTCAAAGCAAGGGGCCAAGAGATTCAGTATAGAATCAGGTCTGTTAGCCTTTGAAGGTAGAGTAGTTATACCCAACAATAAGTTTCAACCTGGATATTCACAAGACTGAGTCAAATCTACTTATAAATTATTTTAAACACACGGAGTATACATGGGAACAATAAATAAAGGTACACAAGTTGCATACATAAGTGAAATTTATGATAAAATACAATATATGCCATTCCAACACCTTATATACATGCATATATCCACCTTTTATAAGTCTTATGTGCTTAATATTAAGTTGGAATATTTTAGGGTAACCTTAAGAGCCTTAAAAATAAGGCTAAATAGTTTTTAAGTAGACTTAAATCTGTAGATTTCATTGTTTTATGTGAAAAACAAGAGATGCACTTTAAATCACTTAAAAGTTGAATATATGCACTATAAATTTAATAATATTTAAAATGCGCCTTGAAAGATCAATTTGTCTTAATTAGGGCTATTGATTTGGCTACTCAAATTTATAAAAATAACACTTTTCAAATTTGGTGTTTTTTATGCCAGAAATGGCTTCTGTGTACTTGCCACATATTGCCTGCATTTTTCCTGTGTGAATGGCTTCATTTTTAGAAAAATTAGATTTTTCACACTATATTTACCCCACAATCTATGCCCACTGTGGGGAGAAACACTAAAATAGGCAACAGGCGCTTATTTAGTGTCCTAATTAAATTATAGGTGCATTGACCTTGTTATATGCACTAATTTCATTAATAACCTCAAGCTTGGTGTCTTAAATTCACTACCATGCTTAACTTTTCCTAAATTAGTCAAGGATTTACCTGTGCAAGCTCCTTCCAAGGACTGCATTTAGTTACCCCATATCTCATGTCCTTTTTTAGGTTTCTCAGTGGTTTCTCAGTCAATATTGGTCATTTTTGGATGGGGACTTCACATATTATATTGTCATAATTAGCCCCATCATTATATTGTTGATCCCCCTTATTATTGTGTAATATTTAGTGCTATTATTTCTTTTTTTAGTCTTTTATTTTAAGTTATTACACGCATATACTCTCTTTTTTGCTTATTCTTTTCTTTTGATGGATTATCCTTCTTACACCAGGATTTTGGCGGGTGATATCATTCTAATTATGATATTGGTCATTCTTGATGTTTTTGAAAAGGATTATTAGCTAGAATGAGGCTTCATTAGCCATTTATAGGAATGGTAAATCAAGGGGGTTCATTGGAGGTTTACTGGGTATAAAAGGAGGGGAGGTTTTGGTCTTGTTTTCTACATTCTTTATCATTACAATCAAAATATATAACCAATACAATCACATTACATATAAATAATACTTATAAAGTCTTTGAATAGTATCTGAATTATTACATCTATTTTTCTACAAACTATAAGATTGTAACCCATATACAATTAGTGAGATTTAAATTACTGAGACCCTTACATTGAGTTATATTTTAATACTTTTTAGATTTGTATTACAGTATTCATATAGGACCATTAAAATCTTCTAGAAAACTTAATAATCAAGCTATTCATGTCTCTGTACTTGAGCTCAGCCTGACAATAAGGATATAAACTTATTTATTTTTAATAGTAGACATGATTCTCCATTAGATGGTCATTTTGGTGTTGATAAAACTTACCAGTTAATAGAAAGGGCTTTCTTCTGGCCAGGAATGATTAGAGAAATCAAGGCATTTATTAAATCCTGTTATGAATGTAATAGGAACAAGGTATGTTGACACAGGAAGTATGGGTTGCTTCAACCACTTTCTATTCCCTCTAAACCATGGGAATCAATTTTGATGGATTTCATTTCTCAATTAACTTCATCAGATAACTTTGATGCTGTATTAGTCATAGTTGATAGATTCTCTAAAATTTGTATTTTTATTCAAACTAATACTAGTGAAACTGCAGAAGATTTAGCTAAATTAATTCTAGAATTTTTATTTTCTAAACATGGTTTACCTACTGACCTTATTTCAGAAAGAGGCTCCATGTTTGTTTCTACTTTCTGGACTCAACTTTGTTAAAAAGGAATCTTTTCTACAGCCTATCATGCTAAAACCAACAGGAAAACCAAAAGAATCAACCAAATCCTTGAACAAAATCTTAAAATGTATGTCAACTACCAACAACAACAATTGGACTACATGGATACTTTTGGCCAAATTTACTTATAATAGCACAACACATTCCTCAACAAAACACTCTCCTTTTGAAACAATCTATGGAGAAAATCCTTGATTCGATACAATTCATGTAGGAATTTATCATCCTGCTAAACATTATCTTTAAACAATTTCAAGACCTCAAGGCAAACTCCAATCTAACCTCAAGGCAGTGTATAGAAGGTATAAGGAACAAGCTGTCAAACATTGAAAATCTGCTCCACATTTTAAGCCAGGCAATAAGGTATGGCTTGACTCTAAAAATATTCAAAAAAACTCCAAGATCAAAGAAACTATCTGTAAAGCACTTGAGTCCATTTGAAATCAATGCTGAAGTCTCTAAAAATGCATTTCAACTCAAGTTACCTTGAAAATGGCAATCAATTCATCCTATTTTTCATGTATCTCTTCAGGAACTTGCTTGAGAAATATACCTGGGAAAGAAATAGCTCCTTCCATAACTGGTCAAATTAGAAGATCATCTAGAGTGGGAAGTAAGTCAGATTCATGATTCAAGAAGGCACAAGGGGAAGCATAAATACCTCATGGGATGGGAAGGCTACCTCAATGATTCAAATAAAACATCATGGGAGCTGGCCATCAATGTTTCAAACTACCCTGAAATTTTAAAATCTTTTTACTTAAAATATCCTAAAAAACCTAAATCTTAAAATCAATTTTATTTCTTTTACATTCTTTCTCTTAAACCAAATTTTAAATATATATATATATATTTTTCTTTCTTTCATTTCTTTCTTCTTTCTTAAATCCTAAATAACTAAAAAAAAAAAACTAAAATCAAAATCAAAATCAACATAAATAAAAAAAAATAAAATAAAATCAAAGTCAAATAAATCTAAATTAAATTTAAAAAAAAAAAATCAAAAATCAAAAATCAAAAATCAAATCAAATCAAATAAATTAAAATAAATGAAATAAAAACACCAATCAATTTTTTTTTTAATCTTTCTAAATGTTATTACACCCATTTACATTTCCATTTCTTTTCAATTTTCTTTATTTTTAATTTCAACTCAATCACAATTTCATTCCTTAATTCTACCACTTCAAATTCAAATGAAAATATTTTTTCTTTTCTTTTACTTCTATCTAACCAATGCTCAACCCTTCAACATCTTCACACAACAACTTACATCATCTAAAGCCTCACCTATCTTCAAACTATAAATCTTTTTCTTCTTTAAAATGATTTCTTTTCTTTCTTTTATAAAATCTTTTTTATTTTCCTAAAAACACTTTTTTTTTTTTTTTTTTTTTTTTTTTTTTTTTTTTCTTTCTTTCTTTCTTCAAAATCTTATCAAAAAACCAATCTTTTTTTTTTTTTTCCTTCTTTTTCTCTTCTTTTTTTTTTTTTTTTTTTTTTTTTTTTTTCTAAACTACTAAAATTAAAATAAAAAATTTTAGAATTAAAATAAAAATAAATAATGTAAAACTAAAAATGTTTTTTCTCTCTTAAATCTCAAATTTCTTTTTGCTTTTTAAAATAAATCAAGTTCAATAATAAAAAAAAATAAATAAACAACACAATTTAACAAATATTCAAGATAAAATTATACACAATTTTTTTTTCTCTCTCTTTTTCCTTTTCTTCCTACTTGAATATTTTTTCCTTTATTTTTATTTTTTATTTTATTTTTTTTTTTGAATCAAATCCTTCTTTTTATCTACCACCTTTTGAATCTCCCTTTCTACCCTTCCCAAAAAACTTCTTCCTCCCTAACTGGAACCACTTTTCCAATGTCCAATAACTCCCCAGCTACATCATATGAAGCCTCATCAACAATCCTATCAATTTTTGTCACAAATTTCCTGACAAAAACTGGTTTAAAAAGCCTGATCAAGCTTCTATGACCACACCTGATCCATTTCTTCAACATCCTCATTCAATTCATGTGTAGTGGGTTTGGGGTGTGTAACCCTCAAAAGACCAGCTTCAATTGGTCACTCAATGTCAGGTCAAGGTTTGGCAACAGGATTCATTTCTGGTTCCACAGGCAATTTGTTGAAGATTTCTGACTTCTAAAAAAAAAAAATAAAGAATCAGTTAGCTATTAAATCAAAACAATTTTAAAGTAAAATCACTTACTTCAAACTCAGGATCTACTTTGATAAACAAAATGGGCTTAGTAGTTTCAACTACTTTCACTGCCTCATCCTCTTCATCCTTGACAATCAGTTGATGATGCTTTGTGGTAGGAGCTATCTCAACTACCAGATCCAACCCATCCTTGACTTATTTTTCAACCTCCTCTTCAGGGGCCATTGGCCACTTCCCAATATTGAGAGTGGCCACCCAACCCAAGATCTCTTTCCTCACCTCCTGATTCAGCACATCCTCTGCACCATCCACCACCAAATCATTTTCAACAGGCACCTCCCAAATTTCCTCAACAATGACCTGATCTTTAGAAATCAACCAAAAATTTGTTAAAGAAAATCTTTCCACAGCAAGGAAATTCTTCTCTAACACATCACACACTATGCAGCCCCATTGACACAACTCACACTTCTTGAAAGGACCCCAAGACACTGTGCTTTTGATACAAAAAAAAAAGTCCATAGCTTCACAAGCTGTGCAAGCTATCTTGAATTGACATGCAGGTATTCCACCATCAGCACAGAGATGAGGGGGAGTGGGAGTGGGATCATGATGTTCAGTCATAATAAAGATATCAAATTATTAACTATCTATTTACAACATTCTATTAAAAAGTTCTTCAAGAAAAAAAAAGTAAACAAGGAAGATTAGGTTCATGAAGAGTTTTCACACTCAACAGAGCTTACATTTTTATACCTGGGCATCTGTCAAGTGACACTTGACACTTGAAGCAAAAGTCAATCTTTTAATCCATAAATCAGTACACAAATCCATACACAAAGCAAAGAAAGCAACATCTACCTGTCAACTTCTTTTTCCCTTTTATGTGTCTTCATTCAACCATGCTAGCCATCATATTATCTAAACCTTAAATCTAAATGAGTCAATCATAAGCTTATACTTTTTGCAATCTTAAAGCCAATGTGTTCTGTATTAGTGCTAGGATTGATGATCTATTTTCAAGGTTTGGGTTATTGTGTGTCTGAGGGTAATAAAAGGTCTATGAGTAGGAATAGGAGTAAGGTTAAAGGATCTAT